>CM068386.1:91795617-92328315 GCA_034770075.1 Aralia elata
GTAGAGAAATGGCCCAAACGAAGATAAAAAGGAAAATGGTTCCAACCCACTTGATATTGGGTTAGCTTAAATTTTTTTTTGGACCCAATTAGAATAACATTATGCTTCTAATATTAATTAACTAATTTAATCTAATTAATTAGTTATAATATTTATTTCAACAATAATTTCTTATGGCAATTTATTTAAATTCGATAATAAAAGATAATAAAAAAAAATGAAATTCTTTTAAATTTTCTTGCCAACCAAATGTTAGGGTTAACTTATTAATTTACTCAAGCTATTAGTGAATCCCTTTAAGGAAAAAAAATTTATTGAATCATATAGTTATATAATTAAATAATAATTATTACATGGATCCAATTAAATTCGTAAAAATATATAATAAATGAATTTTATTTATTAAGATAAATTCGATACAATGTTTAAAATTCCTGGACATTACATCCTCCCCCCTTATAAAAATTCCGTCCTCGGAATTTCGATCTAAGGTTACTCGAATAACTGAGTGTAATTTGCTCTCATCTTCTCCTCGAGGTCCCACGTAGCTTCTTCCACCGCGTGGTTTCTCCAGAGAACTTTAACATAATGGATGGTTTTATTCCTCAGCCTCTGTTCCTTCCTATCAAGTATTTGGACAGGAATCTCCTCGTACGATAAGTCCCTTTCGACTTGAATTGGTTCATAGGAAATGACATGCTTGTAGTCTGGCTTATACGGACGCAACACTGATACATGAAACACGTTGTGAATGTGCTCAAGTTCAGGAGGTAATGCTACCTCGTACGCCACTTCACCAATTCTCCTTAATATTTCAAAAGGTCCTATGAACCTAGGGCTCAATTTGCCCTTCTTCCCAAAACGGATCTTCCCTTTCCAGGGTGATACCTTCAAAAACACAAAGCTACCAACTTCAAAGTCTCGTTTCTGACGATGCAAGTCAGCATACTTCTTCTGGCGATCCTGGGCTGCTACTAACCGCTGTCTTATTACTTTAATAATTTCCACGGTTTGTTGTACCAATTCTGGTCCCAACAATCTCCGTTCACCAACTTCATTCCAACACAACGGTGTTCGACACTTCCTTCCATACAACGCTTCGTACGGTGGCATACCAATGCTAGCATGGTAACTATTGTTGTAGGCGAACTCTACTAGTGGCAAGTGATCGTCCCAGCTGCCACTTAAGTCCATCACAACTGCCCGGAGCATGTCCTCTAGAGTCTGAATTGTTCGCTCACTCTGACCATCAGTTTGAGGGTGATACGCCGTACTCATTCTCAACTGTGTTCCTAGTCTCTCCTGTAGACTTCTCCAAAAATTTGAAGTGAAGCGCGGATCTCTGTCAGATACAATTGACACCGGCACTCCATGTCGTGATACTATCTCCTTCACATAAAGTTTCGCCAACTGCTCCAATTTGTACCTGATCTTGATTGATAGAAAATGGACAGACTTGGTCAAACGGTCTACGATTACCCAGATGGCGTCTAGACCCTTTTATGTGGTTGGAAGTCCTACCACAAAATCCATTGTGATGTGCTCCCACTTCCATTCTGGAATCTCCAAGGGTTGCAATAATTCGCTCGGCCGCTAGTGCTCTGCCTTGATCCTTTGACAAGTTAAACACCGGCTGACGAATTCTGCAACTTCCACCTTCAAATGCGGCCACCAATAATGCTGACGAAGATCTTGATACATCTTGGTGCTACCCGGATGTACCGAGAATCTCGTATTATGGGCCTCCTACAAAATTTCTTCCCTTAAGTCTGGTACGTAGGGTATCCAGATCCTTCCCTCGAATCTCAGCAATCCTGTGTTGTCAACCTTGTACTTCAATGTTTTTCCCTCCGATAGTTGCTTCTTAATGTCAATGCATTCTTCATCAAATTCTTGAGCCTCCTGTATCTTATCCAGTAGAGTCGGACCTGCTGTTATGGTAAATAGTACTTCGTTCGTCTCCATCGGATACCTAACCTCCGATTCCAGACGTTCAAAGTCCCTTACCAATTCCTCTTGAACTGTCAGCTGCATCAATTTCACCTTGCCCTTTCTGCTTAAGGCATTAGCCACTACATTTTCTTTGCCCGGATGGTACAGAATTTCACAGTCGTAGTCTTTGATTAATTCCAACCATCGGCGCTGTCTCATGTTCAACTCCTTTTGAGTGAAGATATATTTTAGACTTTTGTGATCTGTATATATCTCGTACTTCTCCCCGTATAGGTAGTGCCTCCGAATCTTCAAGGCGAAAACTACCGCTGCTAATTCCAGGTCATGAGTCGGGTACCCCTTCTCATAATCTTTCAGCTGACGTGATGCGTACGCCACGACCTTGCCGTACTGCATCAGCACACAACCAAGACCTTTGTGTGATGCATCGCTATATACTATAAAACCCCCAGTGTTGTCGGGTAAGGTCAACACCGGTGCTTGGCTAAGTCTCTTCTTCAACTCCATGAAACTTTCCTCACATTTCTCCGACCAAACGAACTTAACTGTTTTCCTGGTGAGGTTGGTCAACGGCGATGCTATCTTTAAAAAATCCTGTATGAACCTTCGATAGTATCCCGCTAATACCAAGAAACTCCGGATCTCTGTTGGCGTCTTCGGTTGCTCCCAATTGATAACTGCTTCTACTTTTGCTGGGTCCACCGAAACACCATTTTTGTTGATGATGTGACCCAGAAACTGTACCCTCTGCAACCAAAATTCACACTTAGAAAACTTCGCGTACAACTTCTCCCTCCTAAGAGCTTCTAATACAATCCTTAAATGTTCAGCATGTTCCTCCTCTGTCTCCGAATACACTAAGATGTCATCAATGAATACGACTACGAACTTGTCCAAGTACTGCTTGAACACTCTATTCATCATATCCATGAATGCTGCTGGTGCATTCGTTAATCCAATTGACATTATCAGAAACTCGAAGTGCCCATAGCGAGTCCTGAATGCAGTCTTCGGGATATCTTCCTGCCTCACCTTCAGCTGATGATAGCCTGTTCTTAGGTCGATTTTTGAAAAGTATTTCGCTCCCTTAAGTTTATCAAATAGATTGTCAATCCTAGGAAGCGGATACCTATTCTTAATCGTAACTTTGTTCAACTCCCGATAGTCGATACAAAGTCTCATCGAACCATCTTTCTTCTTTACAAACAGAATTGGCGCTCCCCATGGGGACACACTCGGTCTGATGTAACCCGTGTCTAACAGTTCCTGCAGTTGAATCATCAACTCTTTCATTTCTACAGGTGCCATCCGATACGGCGGCTTCAATATTGGTGCGGTTCCCGGTGCCAAATCGATAACGAACTCAGTTTCCCTGTCTGGCGGCAGTCCTGGAAGTTCATCGAGGAAGACATCAGCGAAATCCCTCACGATTGGTATTTGACTCATCTCATCCCCGACCTGACGAGTATCAACCACATGGGCCAAATAACATACGCAACCTTTCTTAAGCAATTTCTTGGTTTGCATCATAGTAAGACAACAAGATTGTCTTGGCGATTTATTACCATAGAATACCACCTTTGACTTGTTAGGAGTCTTCAGGTGTACACATTTCTTCTTACAGTCAATAACTGCTCCGTGAATTGATAGCCAATCTATTCCCAGGATTACATCAAACTCTCCCAGCCGAATTGGTATCAAATCCACATTAAGCTTAAATCCTCGCAATTCAGCACAACAATTCCTCTGAATGTATTCTACGGGGATAATTTCCTTGTTTGCTACTTCTACGTTCATAGGGTGTTCTAACTTTTCACGAGGTAAATTTAACTGACTAGCAAATTCTTCGGAAATAAAAGAGCAGGTAGCACCCGAATCGAATAACACATATGCATTTATATCATTGATTGGGATGATACCTGACACCACGTCTTTGGATTCCATGGCATCCTGAACAGTCATGTTGAACGTGCGGGCTGTTGGCCTATTGGCTTGACTGGCTGGTGCCCCGTAGTTCAACCGGTTGTTATTCCCGCTGTTGTTGTTGCTCCTGTTGTCACTCCCGACGTCGCCCTTCCTCTTCGGACAGTCCTTAATCTGGTGGTCGGGTGCTCCACAAGAGAAACATCCTCCTTTCTGTTTGTTCGGACACTAGGGAGCCATGTGCCCCGGTTGTCCACACCGATAACAGACACTTTTCCCTTTCATGCATTCCCCAGTGTGGTTCTTCCCACAATTGTTGCACCTGCCAGTTTTCTTCACCTCCCCTCCAGATTGGTTTCCTCTAGATTTATTGATCCCGAACGATTGGCTTTCATTCCATTTGTGCTTATTGGGGTTGCTGCCTCCGCTGTTCCCCGCCTTGGATACTTCCTGACTCTTCTTTCTTTCTTGGTTGAATCGGGCCACGACTTCATTTCCCCCTTCCGCAATGATAGCCCTCTCCAACAGTTCCGAGAAGTTCTTAAGCTTCAATATCGCAACTGACTTTTGTACCCACGGTTTCAGCCCCAATTCAAATCTTCTTGCCTTCCTGGCCTCGGTGTCCACTTGATGTGGGGCAAATCGGGCCAGTTCATTGAACTTTGCCGCGTACTCGGCGACAGTCATATTCCCCTGTTTCAGTTCCAGGAATTTTACTTCCATATCTTGCTGGGTGTTCTCCGGGAAGTAATTTTCGAAAAATAGTTCTTTGAATCTATCCCATGGAATGACTCCCTCACCTGCTCGACCCTTATTGGCCTTCCACCAATAGTTAGCCTCGCCCTTCAGCATGAACGTGGCAAATCCTGTTTTCTGTTCCTCGGCCACCCGTGCGACCTCGAAGACCTTCTCTATCTCTTCTATCCAGGTCTGTGCTTCTATTGGGTTAAGAGTTCCCTTGAACTCGAGTGGTCCAACCAATTTGAAATCTTTAAAATTTGCCAGATGATGCACTGGCTCGGGTGCTGGTTGGGTCCCTCCAGGTGGCGGCCTTGACTGCATGGCTTCTGCCAGCATCTTTGCGAACATTCTCATTGGATTGGATTGATTTCCAACCTCACTTTCGGACTTTTCAACCTGCCGGTTACGTGGTCGTCCTCTTGGCGACATGATTTGATAAGAAAAACCGCTGACTTTTACCTATAGTTTTATATTTTACACAATATGACATTACGGTCAGCAATCAAGGGTAAAAACATCTATCAACACATTTAGTTCAATTGAAACAACTGCATTTATATTGATATACCACTGTTTTGTTACAAAGACTAAACCTGTGGCATACTTCTATAAATGCGCCACTGTGTGCCCTATCAATCATTAATCATTCCCCTGAGACAAAAGTGGGGAATCCTAACTTTCCATCCCTCAAAACAACAAAAGTTGGGGTTTAACTGCTACCCCAAACATGAAAACAAATATAGAGTTCCACAAGACAAGCATGAATACGTCCCTAATATAACAAAAAGTGGGTCTGACTGTACTAAAGACAAAACAACCATCATATCACGTCACTGAACGTCGTGACGAATCCGTGCCTGCTGACCAGAAGAGAATGCTCCACCCCCGACCCTGCGACGAACAGAGCGGCTAGACTCCCTTACCTCAGTCCGGGGCCTCTTGTAGGCTGCATCTAAAGCATATCCGAGGGTCTCTATCCTCACTGCTCTGGCCTCCAACTGGTCCTCTAACTGATCCACCCTTCTGGCCTCCCTGACCTAGGCCTCTCTGACATGCATCCTTTCAGACACCTCCAGCCCAAACTCAAACCTCATGGCCTCCTGCTTGGCCTTCAGATGGGCGATCTGCAGATCCTTCTGCTCCAGCCTCTCTCACAGCTCAACGTTTCGGGCCACTAGCTGATGTAGAAGTGGTCCGATCTGCTGCGATGAGGACTCGTAACCCTGCAGCTGTACCTTCGCCACTCCCAACTCATGCTCGAGCTGATAGGCTAGGTCTCTATACTGGTCCTCTCTGATCTGGTGGGTCTGATTCTGCTCCTCCAGATGAGCTATCCGAGCCTCCAGCTCCTCGTTCCTGCTGGTCAGTCCCTCAATGATATCGTCGACAGTGGACCCCATGCCATCAACATAAGCAGGTGGCTCCTCTCCCCGGAGGAGAGCTTGAGTGGGCTGCCCCCTTTTGTAATTCGGGCTCCTATAAGGTTTGTTTACCACTTCTGAGAGTTACTGCCTGACATTCCTCTTTCCCATCTCTTCTTGGATTAGTCTCTGTGTTACTAGGAAGAGATCCCTGGGGTCTATTTGACATAGAACTAGCCATCTGCCCAATTTGATTTTCCAAAGCCTTAAGTGCTGCTGCTTGGTTTTTAATCAAGATATCTTGGTTAGCCATGTGTTTCAATATCAACTCTTCAAAATTTTGATTGTTGCTCCATGAAAAGTTAGGATGGTTCCTATTCCCAACATTGTAAGTGTTTTGGTACTGATTTGGCGGTCTCTGGTAGCTACTTACAAACTGAACTGCCTCGTGGTCAAATGGGCATTGGTTGTTGGCATGTGTCCCTGTACAAACTTCACAAACAACAGCCACCTGCTGCACTTTTGAATCAGTCAAGGAATCAAATTTCTTGGACATTGCTGCCATCTGAGCTGCTAAGGCTGTGATGGCATCCACCTCTAATACTCCGGCTACCTTTGGTTGACTCATCCTAGCAGTAGGCCATTGGTAGTTATTTGCAGCCATAACCTCCAATAAATCAAGTGCTTCCCCATAATTTTTAGCCATAAAAGATCCTCTCGCAGCTGCATCTAAACTAGACCGATTGTGAGATCCCAATCCATTGTAGAAGGTATTCAATTGCATCCATGGAAGGAATCCATGATGTGGGCATCTCCGAAGTAAATCTCTAAATCTTTCCCAAGCTTCATACAATGATTCTCCATGGTGTTGTTCAAAGGTAGCAATTTCATTTCTCAATCTAGCAGACTTTGCAGGAGGGAAGAACTTTGCCAAAAATTTCTGTGCTAAGTCTGACCATGTAGTGATGGATCCCGGTGGCAATGAGTGAAGCCAACTCTTAGTTTTATCTCTCAAAGTGAACGGAAAAAGTCTAAGTCTCAAAGCATCATCCGTCACTCCAACAAATTTGAAAGTATAACATATCTCAATGAAGCTCAACAAATGCTCATTAGGGTTGTCATTAGCCAAACCCCCAAACTGTAACGAATTTTGCACCATTTGTATTGTCCCCGGTTTAATTTCAAAGGCATTTGCAGTTATTGCCGGTCTTGTGATACTCACTGCAAAAAATCACACAAAAAACGACGCTAAAATTCGTCACATAAAATTCATTTTTCGTCACTAAAACATTTAGTGACGATTGTTAATCGTCACAGAGACCGTCACCGTATGAGCGTGGTATTAGGTTTATTTGACAATATTTAATTTCATCACTAAATGTTTTAACTTATGGTGACGATCTACATCATTGTCACTATAATTAATTACTTTTAGTGACGTTAATAGCGTCACTATTTGAATGAAACTTTCGTCACTCTATATTATGTTTTGTCATCAAAACTTGGTGCATTAAATGACAAAAATCGTTTTTCATCATTAAATAATATTATTTTAGTGACGAAAATATGTTACTCTATTTAAATCATCTAACTTTAATGACGACAATATTGTCATATTTATGATTATTCTTTCGTCATGTTATTGTGTTTAGCGTCACCAAAAATAAGAAAATAAATGACGACAGAAAAATTTGTCACCTAATAATATATTTAACATGACAATTATGTCGTTGTCATTTCATATTTTAAATAATATTACAAAATAATTTGTCTCCAAAGAGTTATTTTTTGGGACACATTTTTCAATGTCACTAATTGAATACTTATGGTGACGATACATCTCGTCACAAAAAGAGTTACTAATATTGACAAAATTAGTTGTTGTGACTAAATGAATATATACAGTGACGATATAGTTTGTCACCAAGAGTTAATTTGTATGACACATTTTTCTATGTCGTTAATTGAATAATTATGGTGACGATGGAACTCGTCACATAAAGAGCTATTAATAGTTACAAAATTAAAAGGCATCACTAAATGATATATAATAGTGACGGCATAACTTGTCACCAAATAGTTATGTAATACAAAGTTATCGTTGTGATATTTACAAACAGAAGTTAAGAAGTTAACTACAAAGATGAATTTCAAAAACCCCCCTGGAACCCCAAATTGCAACTAGTTACAACTCTATTTTGTGGAGATGCCCAAATAGAGCTCCTCAGAATGTCCTTATTGTAAGACCCCGGAAATTTTAATAAATAGAATTTAATTTTCTTCTTATTATTATTTTAAACAGAAAGGTGTTAAATCGATAATGATAAAGTTACTAGTGAAATATGACAATTGAGATGTCTAGTAATAACGCTAAATCACTATTCACGCGATCACTATTCACGGGGTACTATTCACGCTAAAACGCTTTTATACTTTCTTCGACATTCGAATTACATCATAATATTTATATGAGCTGGATACGAAATTATACGGTATAAATACGAAAGTACTATTCATACGAATATACTATTCATTTATACAAAAAGTCAAACCTGTATGTCGGGGAATATTCGTTCTGTCGGAGAATATTATATTCGGTAAAGTACGACGGCGCCGAAATAACAAAATATTAGTGGGCCCCACAATGACAATATTGTCAACGATAGTGGGCCCCATTGTCGGATAATGAAAGCGACAGTATTTTGTCAACAGTATTATCACCGACAACTGTTGAAATACCCGGTAATAAAAAGAACAGTAAAACGCGTTATTCCACAGTAGTACGCGATATTTCATAACATACGGTATTGCACAATATTTTAAATTATTGATTCAATAATTGATAAAGTAGCAATTGCACAGTATTTTGATTCAATAATTACAATAGCATCCGCATGATACTTTTTATTATTTATCATGGCACTGTAACTCATGTTATTTGTTATGATATTTTAGCATTATTGACGGATTAAAAGTGGAGTCTAACTTAGGGGTACCTAATTGAAATTTTAAAATTCACATGTTGTGAACTATTGGTTCACATGTGGGAACTATTGGTTCACATGTGGGAACTATTAGGGGATGTTATGCAATATTGATAATACTTGAGGGATTATATTAAAAAGTAGAGGCAAAGATGGAGGTACTAAAGTGTAATAAGTCGAGCTCTTATTGTGCAATTAATGAAATTTGGTTTTCCTATAAATAGGAGTGGTTATCTTAAGAAATCTTCACACCTTCCTTGCATATACTCTCTCTCTCTCTCTCTCTAAATTTCTTGAGTTCTCTTAGTGTGCTAGGCTATTGTGAGTATTTGTGAGAATACTAGTATTGTCCAAGTTAGTAAACTTCATAGAAAGCAACATCCAATCACTTATTAACGAAGGTAGGGGATATCATTTCTTTCATACTCTTATGTAATATCATTTACTTCCTTGTTCGTAAGTGATATTATACTCAGAAAGGTTGTTATTCATTCCGTATTAATTTGTGGGGATAACCTGTCCGTGCGGATTGACGCATGCCTGGTGAATAACCCTTCGTATTCATTACTTATTAATCTTTCGTGGAAATAATCTGTCTACGCGGATTACCGCATGACGGGTGAAAACCCTTCGTATTCATTACTTATTAATCTTTCGTGGAAATAATCTGTCTACGCGGATTACCGCATGACGGGTGAAAACCCTTCGTTTTCATTACTTATTAATCTTTTGTGAAAATAATCTGTCTACGCGGATTACCGCATGACGGGTGAAAACTCATTTGTAGTTTCATATATTCTGCTATACTCGTATAACGTATCATTTCTTTTGTACTCTTTAAGGAATATCTTTTCTTTCACATTTCTCCATTTATGATAAGAAATCTCTGTTTGTTTCCAAAACCTTATTTTAAATGGTGAAAATCCTTGAAAATTTGTTGAATATCCTTAATAGTTTGTGCTTCATCTAATATCTTTTCACCTGAATTTTTCTATTTCGTTTGATACGATATAGTTGAATCGTGAATTTTATTTTTGAATATCATTCTTGAATTTGACTCCATAATTTGGTCATCATGTTGGTAATTTGGTCAACCTTCGACACTGGATAAATTAAACATTTATTCTTATTCTTGATCTCATTGTATTCATTCTATATCATTGTCATCATCTTCATCCTTAAATTGTGGTGATAGTTCTCTTTGGCCCGTAGTGCAAAGATGAACTGGCGTGACATGATTTTGACCAAACTGTGTATTGGTATTATCATGACTTTTGGTGTTACAAACAAAGGCGTATGGTGAAAGTTCTCTTTGGCCCGTAGTGCAAAGATGAACTGGCGTTTGGCATGATCATGACCGGTGGTGTTACAAATAAATATCTTTGGCACGTAGTGCAAAGAGAGGCTGTTGAAACTGTTGATTAATGTTACAAATAAATATCTTTGGCACGTAGTGCAAAGAGAGGCTGTTGAAATTGTTGATTGGTGTTACAAATAAATATCTTTGGCATGTAGTACAAAGAGAGGCTGTTGAACATGAATTATTGATTGGTGTTACAGGGATATAATATTAGTGGTGATCCTTTAACTTATAGAAGATGGTAGATATTATAATCTACTTGACTCTTCTAATGGATTGTCCGTTCCGCTGCAGTTGTTGTTATTGAATAACATCTTTAAATCTCTGATTTATTTTGGTTGAAGGCTAAAGATAATTTTATTCTTCATTATCTTAGTCATGATATTTCCTACTGGGCTATTTGTGCTCACCCTTTTCCTTTGTTCTCTTCAGGAAAATAGAGTGTAGCGGGGACTAGCCGGGGAATGGAGTGATGGTCCGAGGCAATAGAAGTGTCTCAATACCTTACTATTAGTGTGGCAATAAGTGTATTGAGAATTTAAGATGTATTTGTATTGTGTTGTCGTATTTTGCACAACACTTATTAGTTGTAAATGGGAAAATTCGTATTTGTATTTGTATTTTGTGGAATGTTATTGGCGACTCAAAATGGGTTGTGTGGACCTATATTGGGGGCGTCACAGTTGGTATCGGAGCTTAGGGATATGATCTCTGGTAGAGATCTGGGATTAGAACTAGGAGGAGAGAGACGAGTAAAAATCCTTTGCTAGTATGTCCTACCTAAGCTAAACTTTTCTATTTAATTAGTTGGTCTTGTCGTAGAGACACGATGTGAGATATCAATTTTTTTTAACTAACCTTTTTATTTTGTGGTCGCATTTAAGAATGGTATTTGAAAACCAAGAGATGAGCAATGGAGAAATTATGATAAAGAGGAAATAACATGGGAACTAGAATCTGAAATGAACGCCAGGTATCCTTATGTATCTCTTTGATATGCCAGGTACGTACGTAAATTTCGGGGACGAAATTTCATAAGGAGGGGAGATTGTAAGACCCCGAAAATTTTAATAAATAGAATTTAATTTTCTTCTTATTATTATTTTAAACAGAAAGGTGTTAAATCGATAATGATAAAGTTACTAGTGAAATATGACAATTGAGATGTCTATTAATAACGCTAAATCACTATTCACGCGATCACTATTCACGGGGTACTATTCACGCTAAAACGCTTTTATACTTTCTTCGACATTCGAATTACATCATAATATTTATATGAGCTGGATACGAAATTATACGGTATAAATATGAAAGTACTATTCATACGAATATACTATTCATTTATACAAAAAGTCAAACCTGTATGTTGGGGAATATTCGTTCTGTCGGAGAATATTATATTCGGTAAAGTACGACGGCGCCGAAATAACAAAATATTAGTGGGCCCCACAATGACAATATTGTCAACGATAGTGGGCCCCATTGTCGGATAATGAAAGCGACAGTATTTTGTCAACAGTATTATCACCGACAACTGTTGAAATACCCGGTAATAAAAAGAACAGTAAAACGCGTTATTCCACAGTAGTACGCGATATTTCACAACATACGGTATTGCACAGTATTTTAAATTATTGATTCAATAATTGATAAAGTAGCAATTGCACAGTATTTTGATTCAATAATTACAATAGCATCCGCATGATACTTTTTATTATTTATCATGGCACTGTAACTCATATTATTTGTTATGATATTTTAGCATTATTGACGGATTAAAAGTGGAGTCTAACTTAGGGGTACCTAATTGAAATTTTAAAATTCACATGTTGTGAACTATTGGTTCACATGTGGGAACTATTGGTTTCACATGTGGGAACTATTAGGGGATGTTATGCAATATTGATAATACTTGAGGGATTATATTAAAAAGTAGAGGCAAAGATGGAGGTACTAAAGTGTAATAAGTCGAGCTCTTATTGTGCAATTAATGAAATTTGGTTTTCCTATAAATAGGAGTGGTTATCTTAAGAAATCTTCACACCTTCCTTGCATATACTCTCTCTCTCTCTCTAAATTTCTTGAGTTCTCTTAGTGTGCTAGGCTATTGTGAATATTTGTGAGAATACTAGTATTGTCCAAGTTAGTAAACTTCATAGAAAGCAACATTCAATCACTTATTAACGAAGGTAGGGGATATCATTTCTTTCATACTCTTATGTAATATCATTTACTTCCTTGTTCGTAAGTGATATTATACTCAGAAAGGTTGTTATTCATTCCGTATTAATTTGTGGGGATAACCTGTCCGTGCGGATTGACGCATGCCTGGTGAATAACCCTTCGTATTCATTACTTATTAATCTTTCGTGGAAATAATCTGTCTACGCGGATTACCGCATGACGGGTGAAAACCCTTCGTATTCATTACTTATTAATCTTTCGTGGAAATAATCTATCTACGCGGATTACCGCATGACGGGTGAAAACCCTTCGTTTTCATTACTTATTAATCTTTCGACACTGGATAAATTAAACATTTATTCTTATTCTTGATCTCATTGTATTCATTCTATATCATTGTCATCATCCTCATCCTTAAATTGTGGTGATAGTTCTCTTTGGCCCGTAGTGCAAAGATGAACTGGCGTGACATGATTTTGACCAAACTGTGTATTGGTATTATCATGACTTTTGGTGTTACAAACAAAGGCGTATGGTGAAAGTTCTCTTTGGCCCGTAGTGCAAAGATGAACTGGCGTTTGGCATGATCATGACCGGTGGTGTTACAAATAAATATCTTTGGCACGTAGTGCAAAGAGAGGCTGTTGAAACTGTTGATTAATGTTACAAATAAATATCTTTGGCACGTAGTGCAAAGAGAGGCTGTTGAAATTGTTGATTGGTGTTACAAATAAATATCTTTGGCATGTAGTACAAAGAGAGGCTGTTGAACATAAATTATTGATTGGTGTTACAGGGATATAATATTAGTGGTGATCCTTTAACTTATAGAAGATGGTAGATATTATAATCTACTTGACTCTTCTAATGGATTGTCCGTTCCGCTGCAGTTGTTGTTATTGAATAACATCTTTAAATCTCTGATTTATTTTGGTTGAAGGCTAAAGATAATTTTATTCTTCATTATCTTAATCATGATATTTCCTACTGGGCTATTTGTGCTCACCCTTTTCCTTTGTTCTCTTCAGGAAAATAGAGTGTAGCGGGGGCTAGCCGGGGAATGGAGTGATGGTCCGAGGCAATAGAAGTGTCTCAATACCTTACTATTAGTGTGGCAATAAGTGTATTGAGAATTTAAGATGTATTTGTATTGTGTTGTCGTATTTTGCACAACACTTATTAGTTGTAAATGAGAAAATTCGTATTTGTATTTGTATTTTGTGGAATGTTATTGGCGACTCAAAATGGGTTGTGTGGACCTATATTGGGGGCGTCACAGTTGGTATCGGAGCTTAGGGATATGATCTCTGGTAGAGATCTGGGATTAGAACTAGGAGGAGAGAGACGAGTAAAATCCTTCGCTAGTGTGTCCTACCTAAGCTAAACTTTTCTATTTAATTAGTTGGTCTTGTCGTAGAGACACGATGTGAGATGTCAATTTTTTTTAACTAACCTTTTTATTTTGTGGTCGCATTTAAGAATGGTATTTGAAAACCAAGAGATGAGCAATGGAGAAATTATGATAAAGAGGAAATAACATGGGAACTAGAATCTGAAATGAACGCCAGGTATCCTTATGTATCTCTTTGATATGCCAGGTACGTACGTAAATTTCGGGGACGAAATTTCATAAGGAGGGGAGATTGTAAGACCCCGAAAATTTTAATAAATAGAATTTAATTTTCTTCTTATTATTATTTTAAACAGAAAGGTGTTAAATCGATAATGATAAAGTTACTAGTGAAATATGACAATTGAGATGTCTAGTAATAACGCTAAATCACTATTCACGCGATCACTATTCACGGGGTACTATTCACTCTAAAACACTTTTATACTTTCTTCGACATTCGAATTACATCATAATATTTATATGAGCTGGATACGAAATTATACGGTATAAATACGAAAGTACTATTCATACGAATATACTATTCATTTATACAAAAAGTCAAACCTGTATGTCGGGGAATATTCGTTCTGTCGGAGAATATTATATTCGGTAAAGTACGACGGCGCCGAAATAACAAAATATTAGTGGGCCCCACAATGACAATATTGTCAACGATAGTGGGCCCCATTGTCGGATAATGAAAGCGACAGTATTTTGTCAACAGTATTATCACCGGCAACTGTTGAAATACCCGGTAATAAAAAGAACAGTAAAACGCGTTATTCCACAGTAGTACGCGATATTTCACAACATACGGTATTGCACAGTATTTTAAATTATTGATTCAATAATTGATAAAGTAGCAATTGCACAGTATTTTGATTCAATAATTACAATAGCATCCGCATGATACTTTTTATTATTTATCATGGCACTGTAACTCATATTATTTGTTATGATATTTTAGCATTATTGACGGATTAAAAGTGGAGTCTAACTTAGGGGTACCTAATTGAAATTTTAAAATTCACATGTTGTGAACTATTGGTTCACATGTGGGAACTATTGGTTCACATGTGGGAACTATTAGGGGATGTTATGCAATATTGATAATACTTGAGGGATTATATTAAAAAGTAGAGGCAAAGATGGAGGTACTAAAGTGTAATAAGTCGAGCTCTTATTGTGCAATTAATGAAATTTGGTTTTCCTATAAATAGGAGTGGTTATCTTAAGAAATCTTCACACCTTCCTTGCATATACTCTCTCTCTCTCTCTAAATTTCTTGAGTTCTCTTAGTGTGCTAGGCTATTGTGAGTATTTGTGAGAATACTAGTATTGTCCAAGTTAGTAAACTTCATAGAAAGCAACATCCAATCACTTATTAACGAAGGTAGGGGATATCATTTCTTTCATAATCTTATGTAATATCATTTACTTCCTTGTTCGTAAGTGATATTATACTCAGAATGGTTGTTATTCATTCCGTATTAATTTGTGGGGATAACCTGTCCGTGCGGATTGACGCATGCCTGGTGAATAACCCTTCGTATTCATTACTTATTAATCTTTCGTGGAAATAATCTGTCTACGCGGATTACCGCATGACGGGTGAAAACCCTTCGTATTCATTACTTATTAATCTTTCGTGGAAATAATCTGTCTACGCGGATTACCGCATGACGGGTGAAAACCCTTCGTTTTCATTACTTATTAATCTTTTGTGAAAATAATCTGTCTACGCGGATTACCGCATGACGGGTGAAAACTCATTTGTAGTTTCATATATTCTGCTATACTCGTATAACGTATCATTTCTTTTGTACTCTTTAAGGAATATCTTTTCTTTCACATTTCTCCATTTATGATAAGAAATCTCTGTTTGTTTCCAAAACCTTATTTTAAATGGTGAAAATCCTTGAAAATTTGTTGAATATCCTTAATAGTTTGTGCTTCATCTAATATCTTTTCACCTGAATCTTTCTATTTCGTTTGATACGATATAGTTGAATCGTGAATTTTATTTTTGAATATTATTCTTGAATTTGACTCCATAATTTGGTCATCATGTTGGTAATTTGGTCAACCTTCGACACTGGATAAATTAAACATTTATTCTTATTCTTGATCTCACTGTATTCATTCTATATCATTTTCATCATCCTCATCCTTAAATTGTGGTGATAGTTCTCTTTGGCCCGTAGTGCAAAGATGAACTGGCGTGACATGATTTTGACCAAACTGTGTATTGGTATTATCATGACTTTTGGTGTTACAAACAAAGGCGTATGGTGAAAGTTCTCTTTGGCCCGTAGTGCAAAGATGAACTGGCGTGACATGATTTTGACCAAACTGTGTATTGGTATTATCATGACTTTTGGTGTTACAAACAAAGGCGTATGGTGAAAGTTCTCTTTGGCCCGTAGTGCAAAGATGAACTGGCGTTTGGCATGATCATGACCGGTGGTGTTACAAATAAATATCTTTGGCACGTAGTGCAAAGAGAGGCTGTTGAAACTGTTGATTAATGTTACAAATAAATATCTTTGGCACGTAGTGCAAAGAGAGGCTGTTGAAATTGTTGATTGGTGTTACAAATAAATATCTTTGGCATGTAGTACAAAGAGAGACTGTTGAACATGAATTATTGATTGGTGTTACAGGGATATAATATTAGTGGTGATCCTTTAACTTATAGAAGATGGTAGATATTATAATCTACTTGACTCTTCTAATGGATTGTCCGTTCCGCTGCAGTTGTTGTTATTGAATAACATCTTTAAATCTCTGATTTATTTTGGTTGAAGGCTAAAGATAATTTTATTCTTCATTATCTTAGTCATGATATTTCCTACTGGGCTATTTGTGCTCACCCTTTTCCTTTGTTCTCTTCAGGAAAATAGAGTGTAGCGGGGACTAGCCGGGGAATGGAGTGATGGTCCGAGGCAATAGAAGTGTCTCAATACCTTACTATTAGTGTGGCAATAAGTGTATTGAGAATTTAAGATGTATTTGTATTGTGTTGTCGTATTTTGCACAACACTTATTAGTTGTAAATGGGAAAATTCGTATTTGTATTTGTATTTTGTGGAATGTTATTGGCGACTCAAAATGGGTTGTGTGGACCTATATTGGGGGCGTCACATTTTGTTCCTCTGCCGCCATAGTTTCTTGATTGTTAGAATCCCTGATTCTTTCTCTTCTTAGTCTTCGGGTATTTCTCTCGATCTCGGGATCGTAAGGAAATAACTCAAGACTTTGTGATCGGCGCATACAAATCAAGGGTACCTACACAATAAAGTAAATAAAAATTAAAAACAAGTCTAAATTAAGATCAATTCAACTATAATCAATATTAGTAAAATTATTGTAAAATAATTCCCCGGCAACGGCGCCAAAAACTTGTTGCTCGATTTCGCAATCAATAAAACACGCGCAAGTATACGCGGTCCACAAGTAATATAAGATAAGTAAAGTGTCGAACCCACGAGGAATTATGTTAAATAATTACCAAATATCAATCGCATGTAAAATCAATCTAATTTAAACAATGGCAATATGGTTTGTGTTTGTTGTTGATTATAACTAAAATAAAGACAATTTAGAAAGCAAGGTTTTACTAACACGGATAAAGTTCAAGATAAAAAGGTCTAAGATTACAATATCCCCCAACTCTTCATTTAAACATCATACTCTCTCTTGTTTGGTAAATTAGAACATAAGAATTGCTATCCGAGAAATCACAAGTATATATAAGCCTCTCTCGATGGTCGAATACGTATTTTCTATTGTGGTGTATAGATATATTTCTATTCTACACACTAGCAAGAATCTCATATCAAGAACAATTAATAAGACACATGTCACGTAAAATCCCATTAACCATTCTATCAATTACCAACTTTCACAATAGAAATCATTAAACACGGATTCTCAATTGGATACATGTGGTATTTAGGTATATGTCTATCCTAAATACAATCAAATTATCAACCCTCAAGAATAATACATAAGACTCACGTCACATAATCTCATACATTATCCATAAAGAACCTCTAATTTTCACATGAATTCATAACTAGGTCTCAACTTATACTTCCTCTCTCAATTCCATATAAGTTACCAAAGTAATTACGGGCCAAGCAATTAATCCTTAATCAAAGGTTATAAACTCCAATTCACAAAATGCCTAATTACCATTCAAGAGAGAGCATTCAATTTAAACTACAAGTTGGGTTCCATTGCAATCTTAGAATGAAGAGTTTAGCTCATATTAAATTTCAATAATATCATAATCTGATTATAGTACATGGTTGAAGTTACAAAATAAGAAAGAAGAACTAAAACATATGAAGATACACCCTTTTTGTGATAAAAATCCCGAATTGGTATGGTGTAGTTCTTCTTCTCTAATCCTTGCTCTCCTATTTCGTGCTCCTAGCCTCCTTGGTTGATGAAATTCTGATAATCTTTCCTTTAGTTCCTTTGTTCTTCTCTTTTTAGCTCCAAACCCTAGCTTTTTTCAAATGTGTGTAACCAAGCTTCAATAATGCAATACAAACTCCCTGGATGCCTGATAATTCTCTTCTCTCTCCTCATAGTCCCGTTCCTCAATTTCCTCCTCTAGTGCGCCACAAATGCAGAACAGACAAAGCAAGCTGCACCAGCAAAACGCGCTCCCGCCCCGGCGAAAAAAAATAGCCTGGGGAGCTCGCCCCAGCGAGGGCTCGCCCTGGCGAAGTTTTAAGCCTTGGAGGCTCTCCCCGGCGAGAGCTCGCCTTGACGAGGAAAATGGCCTGGGGAGCTCGCCGCGGCGAGGCATCATGTCCTGCAGAAATTTACCCTTTTGCCCCTGGACTTGCTAAAAACCGCCACGATCGTCCACAACTGTTCTCTGCACAACAAAAGCATAAAACAAGTAAATAGATACTATAAGCACCTAAGGATAGCTAAGAATTGAGTTCAAAAGATAACTAATTCGTAGGTATAAAACCCACTCATCAGATAGCTTTTATAAATTCTCATATACGTGCCTGATCGAGACAAGGGTTCAGACTTAATCATGAATAGTTCATAAATTTCAGAACTTTAAATAGATATACGAATTCAAATGCACGAGTACGAATGTCAATGAATACATAGACGTGGAATAATTTTAAAAATAATTAGACCACTTAAGGCATGCTTGGAGATAAGATTCCAGCTTAAAGGATAACTTGCAATAATATATACCTTTTTGCACGAATTAAAAATAATGCATAAGGTTTAGGAACTTGCTCAATGTAAAAGTTGAGTAAGATAGAACTTGCCTGTTTGCTCAGCTACAGATAAAATTTAGCTTTAATTAATTGATCTTGAATGACCTATCATTGGATAAAGTCGATTTATCAATTAATATGGCATAGTTGTTGTCGACGCCGATTTTTTGTCTTTCCCAATTTTAGCCTTTTGATTAAATGATTTTTTGGAAAAGGTCGGCATTGATGTCGACGGGGTTTTGAAAGATCATTTTTTATGATGAGCCAAATTAACCAGAGTCGCCGGTTGGTATATTTGAAATGGATGTACCAACTCATCCGAGTTTTTATTTTTTTATAAATCGATGGCTCATATGTGACTCCGAATTAATTGGTCTGCGAACTGAGATTCATAGAGTTCGGGGGCTTGCTTAAGCGAGGGGAAGGTGTTAGGCACCCCCCGACTTCCGTGAAACACGGTTACCATAATCTTGATACTTTTCTATCCTTTAATTCATGAAATGTGTATATGTGCGTGTGTGTGTGTGCCTATGTGAATATTGTGGTGAGTTTGTATGAAAGAATCATCTGGGGTTTTTTATGGAAAGTCGTGTTTTGGAAGTGCTTTAGAATGTCCTTTGGCTTATACGAGAAAGCTTTATGAGAAAGGTTTGATTTTAATTGTCAAAACTATGAGATTTTCATTAGGTGTCGTTTTGGCAAAAACAAGAGTTTTCTAAACCTTCGTCAAAATAGGAATCGAGATCTATACGTCGCTTTCATAGATGACGGGAAACTTCTAGGATCTCTTTAACCCTATGCACAAAGGTTTAATAAAACGTTTAGTTTATTCATAAAAACCATTTTTTGGTGATGTTTGAAAACGATTTTTTAACCTTCTCGTTTGAATAGGAATCGACATTCATTAGCACTTCCAATTTTAAGCCTCGTGAAGCTAATAACCTAGTTTGATTTATTTTAATGAAAAACCTTCATCGTTTAATCTTTGAAATCATTTTTCGTGTCACAAAATCCAATCAAGCATAACCGCGCGTCGGGGCTATTCATGGGCATGTAAACCACCAAAATAACCCCAAACGCCTACAATCACAAGTTTCACTATTTCGGGGCCTTAAACCCGACCTCCGACTTGGTATCGTTTTAAGGCCCGACGATTACATATTTACAATGACGAATGCATCTACCCGATTACATACATCCAAAAATGTCCATCATCGGATTTAGACCACGGGGTCACGTTCCTAGGCTCACATCCGAACTTGTTGCACAACTGCAAAATGGATACAACATAAATAAACAACCGTGGGATGCCTAATGCTCTAGGATATCTTACAATAACAATTGAAATACACTACGAATGACCCATTACCGTAATAGCTAAAATTTACACGAAACGGACATCATCGGGCTATTAAGGGGGAATTTCATTCCGATGAAACCCTCACTAATAGTCCCTAATCCATGGTTTCACAATAACATGTAAGAAAGCTACATTTAAGATAATTCGGATGACAAAAAGCTTGGCAAAAATGGTATAACAAAATGCTAAAACAAAGGATTTTTTACCTTGCAAATGATCCCCACAATATGTATGAATTTGTGTATTGAGTAGAGTAGAAAATATGAGGTGTAATCTCACAAAATGGGTACAATTTCTCACTATTTCTCACTCTTTTCTCTCTTAATTTTTGTTGTTTTCTTGCTGTTTTTCTCCTTCTCCCGAACTGCTGCTGCTGCTGGATTCTTCTTCCTGTTTCTGTATGCAAAATGGCCTGATAAGGCACTGCCAAGGGCAGCCGCAGATCAATCTACGGCTGGCCGCAGATTGATCTGCGGCTGGCCCTTGGTTCTCCCCCCAGCCGTGCTCCAGTCCCGTGCGCTCGAGTCCCGTGTCGTCTCGAGTTCCGTCCTTGGCCGCGGATTGATCTGCGGCTGACTATGCTGATTTTCTCGTTTTTCGTACCTCGTCTCGATTTTCATGTTGTACCGTTGGTTTCCGCTGAAGGGCTTGCATTCTGCAGTCCAGAAACCGCCGGGAAACGTGTCATGTCATCCGGGTAAGCGCAGTGATCAGTAACCGACTCCCGAGATTCGCTTGTTATCGTGTCGGCTTCGATCTCGTCCCGTAGTGGTGGCTTTGAGTGTTCGTCTTTATGTCCACCTTTTATTCTCGTGTGCCGGGTCAATTGACGATTTTGCCCTCCTGTCAGGGTTAGTATAGGAATTGCAAAATTTGGGTGTCTACAGCTGCCCCTCTTTATCATGTTTATGAAATGATGAATGAAATGAACATGATAAAGAAATAGACACCCGATGCATGAATGACAGTGCATAGAATGACAGTACATACATGATGCAACACATGTAACTCATGATGCAACACAAGATGTAAAGTATGCAAAACATTCGTGAAAGTGTTAATGCCTCCATCCCTGGTCGCATTGTTATTCATCGGGTTCAGTCTTTCAATCTATCGTCTCGTTTGGGGCCGGGTCTCGTATCCGGTCACCCATCTCGTAATCGCCGGGTTTCGTCGCCGGTCGATCGTCTTGTCGGGGCCGGGTCTCGTATCCGGTCACCCATCTCGTAATCGCCGGGTTTCGTCGCCGGTCGATCGTCTTGTCGGGGCCGGGTCTCGTATCCGGTCACCCATCTCGTAATCGCCGGGTTTCGTCGCCGGTCGATCGTCTTGTCGGGGCCGGGTTTCGTCGCCGGTCACCCATCTCGTAATCGCCGGTTATCGTCGTCGGTCGATCGTCTTGTCGGGGTCGGGTTTTGTCGCCGGTCACCCATCTCGTAATCGCCGCGGCCGGTCGATCGTCTCGTCGGGGCCGGGTTTCGTCGCCGGTCACCCATCTCGTAATCGCCGGTTATCGTCGTCGGTCGATCGTCTTGTGGGGGCCGGGTTTCGTCGCCGGTCACCCATCTCGTAATCGCCGGTTATCGTCGCCGGTCGATCGTCTCGTCGGGGCCGGGTTTCGTCGCCGGTCACCCATCTCGTAATCGCCGGTTATCGTCGCCGGTCGATCGTCTCGTCGGGGCCGGGTTTCGTCGCCGGTCACCCATCTCGTAATCGCCGGTTATCGTCACCGGTCGATCGTCTTGTCGGGGCCGGTTTTCGTCGTCGATCACCCATTTCGTAATCACCGGTTATCGTTGTCGGTCGATCGTCTTGTCGGGTCCGGGTTTCGTTGCCGGTCACCCATCTCGTAATCGCCGGTTATCGTCGCCGGTCGATCGTCTTGTCGGGGCCGGGTTTCGTCGCCGGTCACCCATCTCGTAATCGCCGGTTATCGTCGCCGGTCGCTCGGTCGAATCGAGAAGTCGTGTTCGACACCTAATTCATCAAAATCTCGTATTTTATTACCACATTATGAGTCAAACGGGCATTAGAATCGATTAAGCCTGCAATGGACAGGGGATGAGCCATTGGGCCCAGCCGCAGATTGATCTGCGGCCAATATCGGGGCTATAAGCGGCCAGCCGCTTCCCAGATCTGTCACTTTCATTCGTACCCCACGCGATTTTCAGACCTTTGCATGCCCTTTTGCCGAATTTTCCAATCATTTTTGCAAAAACCTCTCTGGTTAGATCGATCTACGCGTTACAGGTAACACTTTGACCGATTGTTTTTCAATTTCGTCAATGTTTTGCTATACATTTGCTATTCTGCACGTTTAGAGATATAAATGTATGCTTTGAAATGCTATGGCATGTATTATTGCATGTATAGGCTATGTATGAACTGCGCAAGTCACATTTTATGCTCATGATGCGGTCCCACATACTTGTTGTTTCTTTTTTGAAGAAAATCATGCATTAGGGTCTTTTTTCATTCTGCAATTATCCATATAAATGCAATTGTGATCTGTTGTGGCTTGGGTTCTTTGAAAAACATGCTTGGCTATGCATGGGATGTCCATTTTATAGACGAAACTCTGCCGATTTTTTTTATTTTTTATAGTAAAACATGCATCATGCTGCATTAATTCTACGATGATGATTAGAATGTTTATGACATAATTCAAAATAGAATTTACCTCCCCTTTCGCCTGCTCTATTCCAGCTATGGATCCTGACACTCCCAGTAGCTCCACCGCGTCTCGGACTTCGGGCGTTCGCCACCGTAGGGCTGCACCTGCCCCCGCTCTTCCTCGGACCCGTCAGGCTCGCCGACTGGCGGAGGATGTCATCCGGCCTGATCATCCCGATGTTGAGGAGGCTGTGCTCCCGGATGTTGCGGTAGAGGGGCCATCCTCTAGCACACCAGCTCCCTCCTCTCATCGCGCCCTATCTGGCGCCTCTGTTCAGATACCCGATCTGTTGGGTCGGGATCTCAGTCGTCACCCTTTAGCGTCTCTCGTGGCTAATGAGGTATATTCAATTCTACTCTGATTTCATTCTCAATTTCTCAATTCCCGTTCTATCTGGACTGACCCATTGGTGATCGCCACAGGTGCCCGCGTTTACTCAGCCGAGGGGTAACTAGTTCAACATCTACTCCCTCTACACCGCTTTGCACAGTGATTACCGAGCGGTGGTGGATTCCTGGGGCTTTCGTCATTTCTTCACCATCATTCCCCGCCAGTGCCCCTAGGGTTATATGAGGGCTCTGTCCGAGAGATGGTTTCACCAGACCCAGTCCCTTCACCTCTTGGACTGCGAGGTTGTGTTGACTCCCTGGGACTGGAGGTACATCACAGGTATAGAGTTCACCGGATCCCGTGTCCCTCTGGATCTTGATATCACTCCAGCGGAGGTCAGACTTTTACTGGTTTCGCTGCCGATGATCGGGTCTTCAAGGCCCGCAGCATTCGGTCTGGAGCTTTAGCCGTGGACGCTGTTAGAGGCATATATGCGACACCATTCCCAGCAGATCGGGCCACTCGTGATATTCTCCTTCGACGTCTGTTCCTGACCATCATGAGGGGTTGTTTCCTAGGGAACAACTCCTCTACCATTCATTTCAGCGTCGTCGGAGCTGTCAGGGATATAGACCGGATCGACGACTATGACTGGGGGTCCTTCACATTTGCTTATTTCCTCCACGATCTTCGTCTACGCTCGGAGGGACAGACAGATGCCTAGCTCGGATTTTACCACTTTCTGCTGGTGAGCCCTCTCTTCCTCTTTTCTTACTGTATTCCTCTTCATTTTATTTCTCTTTTTTGCATTTTGACAGTTACTCTTGCCTTGTTTCTGTTCACAGTTCTGTGCCTACGAGCGACTTCCATGCCTGAGGCCTGTCACGACCCTCGGCTTGGACACTTATCCTAGGGGTCGTCGGTGGCACCACAACACCTTGGAGGAGGTTCCGGTATCTGGCAGCTTTGCACACTGCTGCATTCAGCTGGAGCTGATCACCGCTGCAGATGTCGTCTGGACTCCTTATCTTTCGGAGCATCTGGCTGTGGGGTTTACAGATGGGTATCCTTCCGGCCCAGAGTTCACGCTTTCCACCCGTCGTCTCACTTTGCAGAGTGTCGGAGGATGGGTGATGTATTTGGGAGAGCGCGCATTCAGATGCGTGACTAGAGAGATCCGCATTCCGCACTCTCTTCCCTTCACTACCTCCTGGCCGTTGGATTCTCAGCCTTCAGAGATCATGCTCGCGGGGGAGGATGGCCGGATGCTTTCTACGGGTCCCAGTATGAGCGAGGCCTTTCGCATCTGGTGGGTGCCCCGCACCATCGGTCCTCAGACTCGGGCCACATTCTTTCTTGGGGATATGGTTCCTGGCTCGGTGATGATGACTGATTGGGCCGTATGCATTCGGACTCCCACCCATGCTGAGCAGATCGCCACTCTGACCCGTCAGGTGGAGCAGCTGTCCTTATATCTTCGGGTGTTAGGCCGGACCCCAGAGGATGCCTACGCCTACGATCCTGACAGTGCGGATTATGATGCAGGCCCGAGCTCATCTGATGCCACAGCGCAGCCATACGTTCCTGACATGAATTTTGGACCTCCGACTTCGACGACTCCAGGGGATCAGTTCGAGGATCCCGCCTTCTTGGATGACCTTACTTTTGACTAGATTAGGCTAGGATATGGCTTTTGTACCTGCATCTGTTTAGATTTCTTCTCCCATTTCATGCACTATGTATTGAACTCATTTGTTTATTTATGCACAGTTTTTATCTTTATGAAATTCACTTGTTCTATTATTATCTGTACGATGCATGCTTTTTATTTATGGATAGAGAATGACCCCTGTACAGTCTTTTTGATACTATTTTTTCACAGATGTCGTCCTCAGATGTCGTGGCACGTTTGGATCCTATTCCTCCCACAGGGTTGGTCGGCAGTCTCCTCCGCTGGTTGGAAAGTTTACCGCCGGTCGACAGGGTTATCGCAGATGGCCTTTTGGGACATTCTTGGTCCTTATTATCCTTTCAGGTGCCAGCGGGCTTTGTGGAGGGTATTCTAAGCTATTGGACCCCCGCCCGTCAGGTGTTCAGATTAGGGACCGTAGAGCTGACCCCCACTCTCGAGGAGTATGCTCGCTTTACCGGCCTGCCTTTGGACGGTCCTTGTGCCAGGGTCACAGCTGGTTCCATGCGCCGTCAATTCTTGACTTTCACCGGTTTGCAGAAGACAGTTTTGTTATCGGTGATCACATCAGACCATCTGGTTCCCCTTCAGTTCTTGATTGACCGATTCGGCTCACCCGACAGTTTTCGTCTTTTCTTTGGTGATTTTTTCGTGTCCGAGGAGCGCTGGGGCGCTTTGAGAGTAGACGTTCTGATGGCCTGTGTCATTTCAGTTCTGTATTTGCCAGCCGGACCCGATCAGTTGGATATGCGAATTGTCGCGGCTGTTAGAGCCCTTCAGGATGATCACACCGTTCTTCCCATGATATTGGTCGATACTTACTTGTCAGCCTCATATTGTCAGTCTTTTCGAGGCAGAGTATTCAGAGGGAGCTCGACCTTATTGTATATGTGGTTCATGAGTCATCTCAGTCCCATCGGCCATTTCCGTCGCCAAGGGTTTTGCTTCAGCCATGATATAGCCACGCAGTTTTCATTTTGTCCCATGAGCTGTACTGATGCGGCTTCCTGGGTAGAATTCTTGTCGGTTATTGAGGATCCTTTTCATCTCCTGATCTACTCGGGTTATTGCTCCTTTATGAGCTTCCTGACCACGTGCCCAACCTGGATTTCATCCCCATTGCTGGCTTGAGAGGCGTGACGACCTATCATCCCTTGGCGGTTGCAGGGCAGTTTGATCAGACACAGGATTTTCACCCTTTCACGGGTGCAGCCGCCTACCGATTCCTTATATCATCTCAGACAGAGAGGGATCTACTGCGGGTATACGATCTTTGGTCTCGCAGGATCTTTGCTGAATATAATGAGGGATGCCACATCCAGACATTTGCTTACGTGCAGTGGTTGCGCGGATACTCGGATCCGGTTGGTTTGAGTCAGACTGGGGCTCTTGATGATTTTGGAGTGATTTTCCCAGATGATACCACAGATCATTCCATCTCAGCTGATTCTGCCCCTAGTCGGGTCACTGAAGACAGCCGGATCCGACTTGCCTTGATTGCTATTGAATCTGAGAGGGATGCTGCCATTGCTGAGAGAGATGCCGCTATTCTGGCCAGAGACGTTTCCATTGCTGACAGAGACACCATTGTATTTCAGACCAGGGCAGTTATAGATGCTCATTCTGGGACTGTCAGCCGAGCTACTGCTTTATTGGACCGCATCGACATGATGGGGCAGCAGATTGTAGGGGATGCTGATGCTTCAGATCTATCCACCACTTTAACCATCTTGCTTCAGCTAGTTTCAGATTTGTAGATTGTCTTATTTCCTGCATAGACTATGTTAGTTTCATCGGTTATTGAAGAAGAAATCTTGTAACAAAATGATTTATATATGTAGACATGCATTTAAATTTAGTCATTTTCCCTGTTTGTCGTATCGCTGCCTTTCATTGGATCCTCATTTTATCCAGCTAACCATGATTTTGACATTTTGCCTTCTTTCTCCTCTCAAGTCTTGACGGAGATTTGACAGATATTGCCGCACGCCCTGTTGATTTCATCGGATTGAGTCTTAGATTTTGGATAACTGTCTAGTTGGATCAGGGTTATGTCATCTGAGATGAAGCTGATTAGTCGGCCGGTTTCGGGAAGGTTTTGAGGGTGTAGGAAGGTTTATCTGGCTATTGGGAATTGGCTTTGTTTAGGGAAAGTATTATTTTTTAAGGAATCGGACCGTGCCGTGATGGCTGCCTACGTACCCCCACAAGTTGGGAGATCAGGTCCTACGTAGTTCGTTCCTCCAAGAAAAGGGAGAACTGATGATTCAAGCGTAGAACCGCTTCACCGAGTCGGAATTGAGGGGTTGTGGAAATACCTCACCATCCATTTCTTGCAACATGAGGGCTCCTCCGGATAGCACTTTCTTAATCACAAATGGTCCTTCCCAATTCGGGGCGAACTTCCCCTTGGCTTCGTCTTGACAAGGCATGACTCTTTTTAGTACCAAATTATTTTCCTTGAACTTTTGAGGTCTTATCCTTTGTTGATATAACTGACCGTGCCAAACAGCAACCACCATCATTTCATCAATTAGGGCCAATTGGTCGTATCGACTTTGCATCCTATCTTCCTCGCTTATCTGAGCATCAATCATTATTCTGAGGGATGCCATCTCAACCTCAACTGGCAGAACAGCCTCCATTCTATACACCAAAGCGTAAGGGGTTGCCCCTGTAGAAGTACGCGTTGACATTCGGTATGCTAGCAGGGTGAGGGGTAGCAAATCCGGCCATCCCCGATGATTAACAGACATTTTCGCCATGATCTTCTTGATGTTCTTATTTGCAGCCTCCACCGCCCCATTCATCTTAGGACGGTAAATGACAGAATTGAGGTGTTTGATCTTAAACTGGTCGCATAATCCCTTCATGAGGGCATTGTTCAAATTCTTGGCATTGTCGGAGACCAAAACCTCAGGTTGCCCGTATCGATAAATGACATTATTCCTGATGAAACCGACGATGACCTCTTGAGTTACTTTGGGGAAAGAAGCTGCTTCTACCCATTTGGTGAAGTAATCGATCATGATGAAAATGAATCGGTGTCCGTTGCTTGCTTTGGGCTCTATCGGTCCGATTACATCCATTCCCCACATTGAAAATGGCCACGGGGAGGTCATACAGTGCAGTTCATTGGGAGGCGTATGGATCACATTACCGTGCGCCTGGCATTGATAACACCGTTTGACATGATCATCGCAGTCGGCTTTCAGCGTTAACCAATAATGCCCCGTTCTCAAGATTTTTTGGCCAGCATCGGTCCACTCATGTGTGGCCCACACACTCCACCATGTATTTCGTTCATAATCCTTTGGGCCTGCGTCTCATCTACGCATTGCAACAGTCCCAACCCAGCATCCCTCTTGTAAAGTGAATCCCCACTCAGGTAAAACTTCATTGCCATCTTTTGAATTCTCATCCTCTCAGTTCGGCTTGCTTGGTCGGGAATGGATCTATCCCTCAGATATTCCCTTATGTCGTGATACCAAGGCTGTTTTAGCAGAACCACCTTGTCTGATAATACTGCAACATGTTCCTCGTATGCCGGGATATTCTGCACTGATATCTCAATATGTGGAACATCTTTTCTTTTGATTATATGGATTAAGGAAGCCAAAGTTGCCAATGCATCTGCAAAATCATTTCGTCCCCGGGGAATATGGCGGAAAGCGATATCTTCGAACTCTTGCATCAACTGGGTAACACAACGATGGTATGGAAGTAACCGAAGCTCTTTAGTGTTGTACACCCCGATAGCTTGTCTGATTACCAGTTCCGAATCCCCAAACACCGCCAGTCTCTTCACTCCCATATCGCGGGCAAAACGGAGTCCCAATATACATCCCTCGTATTCAGCTGTGTTGTTCGAATTGCTGAACTGCAATTTAGTGGCTACAGGGTATTGCTCTCTGGTGATAGAGACCAGGACGGCTCTGGCTCCTGCCCCTTCAACATTCATGGCACCATCAAAATACAGCTTCCAGAACTGCCCCTCGTCACCACATTTCGTGTGTAATACCCAAAATATATCTTCGCCAGGCAGAGGAGTTTCTAACGGCTCCATCCCTCCTGATGGCGTTTCTGCCAACTGATCCGCAATTCCCTGCCCCTTCATGGCTTTCTAAGTTACGTACACCATGTCGAACTGTTGTAAGATTAACTGCCATCTTGACAGTCGACAATTCAGCATGGGACTTTCAAAGATATATTTCAGGGGATCCATCCTCGATATCAGGTACGTAGTATGCCCATGGAGGTAGTGCTGTAATCTCCCTGCAGCCCAGGCCAGAGCACAACAGGTCTTCTCGATGGGAGTGTAATTCTGTTCACATTGGCTAAATCTCTTGCTGAGGTAATAGATGGCCTACTCTTTACCTGCCTCATTCTTCTGTCCCAGCATACATTCCATCTCGATGGCATTGACCGATATATAAATAAACAAAGGGATCCCGTCCTTCGGGGGTACCAGCACTGGTGCCTCCGTCAGCTGCTTTTTAATGGTCTGAAAAGCCTTCTGACATTGCTCATTCCATTCTTGGGAAGCACCCTTCCTTAACAGTTTGAAAATCGGCTCGCATGTAGTCGTCAAGTGGGATATGAAGCGGCTGATGAAGTTTATTCTTCCCAGGAATCCTCTTATCTCCTTCTCTGTGTGAGGTGCCGGCATGTCCACAATGGCCTTAATCTTCGCCAGATCTAACTCAGTGCCCCGATCACTAACCAGGAATCCCAAGAGCTTTCCCGACTGCACTCCGAAAGCACACTTCGCCGGATTGAGCTTCAAATTATACTTTCTGAGCCGATCGAATAGCTTTTTGAGATGGCTTATATGATCAGATTCTACCCTTGACTTCACGATAATGTCATCCACGTAGACCTCTATCTCCTTGTGCATCATGTCGTGGAACAGGGCCATCATGGCTCTCTGATAAGTAGCCCTCGCGTTTGTGAGACCGAAAGCCAATGGTCTATAGCAGAAAGTGCCCCAAGGGGTGATGAACGCGGTTTTTTCCCGATCTTCTTCCGCCACCATTATCTGATGATACCCCGCAAAGCAATTAACAAAAGAGTATATCTCGTACTGGGCTGTGTTATCCACCAAGATGTGTATGAAAGGCACCAGGAAGTTATCCTTGAGACTGGCCTTATTTAGATCTCTATAATCTACACATACCCTCACCTTCCCTCCAGGCTTAGCCACTGGGACTACATTGGACAACCATTCTGGGTAAGTGGACACCATGATGATTCCAGCCTTGAACTATTTGATGATCTCTTCCTTCACCTTCAAGCTCCATTCCAGTTTCTACTTCCTTAGTTTCTGCTTAACAGGCCTGAAACCCTCTTTGATGGGCAACCGGTGTACCACAATGTCTGTGGACAAACCGATCATGTCCTCATGAGACCAGGCAAAGACATCCTCATACCGGCTTAGCAACTCAGTTATTTCTGCTTTCTGGCAAGGGGTAAGGTCTGTCCCTATCTTGAGCTCTTTTGGCATGTCCGGAGTTCCGATATCTATGGTGATGGTTTGGTCTAAGTTGGGTTTGGGTTTATCCTCGACCCATCCTTTGATCTCATCAGGCGCGTCATCGTAATCTGTCTCGTCTTGCTCAATGCCCATTAAATCAAAATCCAGCTCAATGTCAAAATCATAATCATCATTCAAATTTGAAAGACCGTTTGTTAGGCAAGGATTACTCAAATTGGTACACCTGACATGAAACAAAATACTTGTCATATATAAGTTATTTTCCACAACGATCACATTTTCAGATAACATGAAGAAACGACATAATTATGCAAAATACGAAACAACAAAAATAAACTTCTTCATCCTCCCATCCTCTGGGGTCTACCACCCTGATGTCGGGTTTTACCCTTGTTTGGATATCACTGGTTTCATGGTCTAGTTGTCGACGGTCAGGTCAGATGAAATGCGCTGGATAAAAGGGGGCCTCACATCGGACACTTCCCCGATGACTACGGCTACATCGCCTGAGTCCCTCTTCCTACCTTCTTCAGGAATAATTAGCCCTGCCCAATCGATGACAGGCACACCTTGTTGGGCTCCCGGTGGCGTGGTAACATCCTTCCCCTCCTCACTGCCTGTTAACTGTTCGGGGATATAGCACCTGGTTTCAAACTTTTGCGCGACCTCATGTAGGAAACTTTCCCTCTTGGTCGACTCATCACTTGCGGGGGTTAATTCTTCATTCCCCGACCCAATCACAGGCTCGCTAGTCCCCTGTTCATTGTTGACCTTGGTCACCGGACTGCCAGCCAGTTGAATCGGAGCCGCACCTTGACGGTGTCTCCGTGCTACGCCCTCATGATATCCCAACCCTGCTTTGCCTATCTGCTGTGGTAGTTGGATGGGCTCGGTGATTCCTTGACTGCTCTTTCCTAACCCCTGTTCAGGTTAGAATTTCATTTTCATCATTTCCTTTGCAACAAAGGTAAGTTCTGGGGAGACCTTAGGTTTCATGGCTGGAGCCCCCGGGCATCGGTAGTGGGGAGTGTTGATTTCCAGCGCCTGAAAACTAGCAGGTGCCGCCGACTCGTCCATATTAATCACTGACAGGCCATTCCTGGGAGGAGAAGGGTCATCACATTCTGCCGAGATCGTTACCAGATTCCCGTCGATGATTAGTTTGATTTGTTGGTGTAGCGTGGAAGGAACTGCCCCGGCCATGTGTATCCACGGCCTCCCCAATAACAGGTTGTAACTTGCCGCAATGTCTAGGACTTGGAAAGAGATATCAAAAGTACAAGGTCCTATTTCTACTGACAATTCTATCTCTCCAATTGTATCCCTCCGGGAACCATCGAAGGCTCGCACCACTACATGACTGGCCCGTAGGCGCTTGGGATTGATGTTCATCTTCTGCAATGTACTGAGGGGACAGATATTCAACGTCGATCCCCCATCAATTAGCACCCCATTCATGATATAACCTGAGGAAATTACCGCAATGTGTAGCGGTTTTCGATGCCCCCTTCCCTCCTTGGGGATATCGTCATCTGTAAATGATATCACATCACTCTCCAACAGGTGGTCCACCAGATGGCCGAAACCTTCCTTGCTAATTTCTTTGGGAATGTATGCCTCCTCTAGGACTTTCGCCAGGGTTTTGCAGTGATCATTGGACAATAACACCAAGTCCATGATTGATGTCAGGGTCGACTCCTCGCTTAATACCTCGATCCCTCTTGCTTCCGGATGATCCATCCTCTTCAAGAATTCTATGGCTTTCTCCTCGGAGATCTCTTCATTCTTCTTCGTTTTGTTCTCAAGGACTCGCCAGGAAGATACAAAGGATTCCCCCTTGTTGTCACAGAAGGACAACTGGTCGCTTCCTCTGACACCCCCCCATAATTACATGGTAACGTCTTTAGACTGCTGACAGGGATTTGCGGTCTCGCTGCAAGGATGAGGGGTTTCGGAGCCGTCAACTTGATAGGTCCCTCCGTGGTATTTCTTCTTACACCCATCAACCTAATGGGCGCTCCCCGTGCACTTCCGTGATCACTTATCATGTTGATCATTTCATCAATTTTTCTTCACATAATTCAGCTTTGGCAGCCCCTCGGCTTCACTGGCTTCTGCCACATTGACCCCACCTCCATCATGCCTAGGCAGGGGATTGATTTTAACATTTGGGGAGTCTGGCTATTCCACCACAATTTCCCCACTATCAATCAAGTTCTGAATTCTGTGCTTCAGCGTCCAACATTCCTGCGTATCATGACCAGGGGAACTTGAGTGGTATGCGCATCGCTTGCTTGGGTCAAACCTTCTTCCCTTCGGGTCACTTGGGGGTGCCAAATCAACTATCTTCTTTTGGGCTATCAATACCGCTAAAATCCGCTCAAGAGGATCCCCGAGTGGGGTGAATACTCGACTTTGCGAGGCCTCGAATCTCCTTCGCCCATCCGTCCTCTAATCAGTGAAGTTAGGCTGTCGGGATGGCCCCACCCTCTGCACCTGTACTGGGGGATTGTTTTCTGTCTTTCTAGATGATCCCTGAAGGATGAGGGAAACATCCTCCTCCTTTTTCTTTTGCACCCTACGGGAAGTGCTGCCATAATTTCCACTCTGTATTTGTTCTGCAGCTGTATCCAAAGCCATGAAATCCCGAATTTTGCCAGATTTCAACCCCATATCCATCATTTCTCCGTGTTTAATCATCTCAGCAAAGGGTCTTTCAATCCCTGATATAACCCGCTCATAATAAGGAGCCTCTTGAATATCCACGAAGGTCATCACCATCTCCGACTCGCTCATCGGGGGATTCACCTGTGCGACCATACCCCTCCATCGTTGTGCATAATCCCTGAAGGATTCCCTGGGTTGCTTCTTAACTTTTGTCATTTGGTATCTATCAGGGGCCATTTGTGCTTGGAAGCTATACTGTGTTAAGAAGGTGTGGGCCAACTCTTCCCAATTGTGGTTCCAGGCATTATCTAGACGGGCATACCAGATTCTCGCCTCTCCCGTCAAACTCTTTTGAAAAAGTTGCATCCTTAGACCCTCGTCTTCTGCATAAGATCCCAACTCCCCAATGTATATTTTCAGATGAGTATAAGGATCCCCCTTCCCATTGTATTTCTCAAATTCGGGGATTTTAAATTTCTCCGGATATCTGGTTCCGGGGAAGACACAAAGATCTGAGTAATTAACTCTGCCTAAGCACCCTATGCCCTTCAGAGATTGGATAGTTTCCTCCATTTGTTTCATTTTCTTCCGAAGGTCATCAGTGTCTCCTTCTTCAGGGATAGTAATCACTGTCCTGTTAGGCATAGGAATGGCCTTTGGGACGACTGGCTCGCCCTTAGGTTGGGGTGGATCCTCTTTAGGTGGATCCTGTCTAGGAAGCAATTGTTCCTTTAGCATCATGGCCATTTCTAACATCTGCTTTTTAAAGTCATCAAATTTCTCCCTAGATATGGAACCAGGATTAGTAGGTGGAAGATCAGCCATTTCAGATGTAGAGTTTTGAGCCCTTTTAGATTGCGAACGCGTTTGAGGAGCAATCCTACAGAAATAGTGGTTCGAAGTTTAGTCCTAGGGAATGAAAAATGTGGATGCATGCTAAAGCTGTAACTTTTGTGTTTTTGGGTTTTTTAATCTTTTCCCTGTAAAACAGAAAGTTAGTAGTCCTTTAATGCAATAACAAATGCTAAACATGACTTTATTATGCTTCCCCAGCTGTTCCCTGCCAAACATAAAGGTTAGTAATTTCTCTTGACAGAAGGGGAGGCATATATGAATTTTGAATGGGGTCATGACATTTATATGAGCGAACGTAAAAAGGCATGAAGAGACTTTTCCTGCGTTGGGTTAATCTGCGGCTGACCTATCCTAAGGTTACTCTCGCGGGCTTTTTGACATGAAGGTCCCCAAATCTTCGCAATCTACTCGTCTGAGTCCTTTCGATTGGAGCGGATTTGGGTGGTACGTTTCCTGAGCCATCTCCGGGGAGCAGCCCCTTCGAGTCCAGTAATAAGCAACCGACAGGTTCGCCTCAGGAGGAGGTACTCTCTCAACATACATTCACATTCATCGTCCTCACCGTATGCAAATGATTTCTTTAAAGTAAAGCCATTCCATTCAAATATTCATTTATTGGACAAAACACACATTCACACAACAAAAGTACAAAAGATCAAAATATCGCATGCACACACATATTCATGAATTTTTAAAGGATAGGATAGCATCAAGATTTGACGGCTTAAGCCCTCTAATTCCCCAGCAGAGTCGCCAGCTGTCGACGCCGATTTTTTGTCTTTCCCAATTTTAGCCTTTTAATTAAATGATTTTTTTGGAAAAGGTCGGCATTGATGTCGACGGAGTTTTGAAAGATCATTTTTTATGATGAGCCAATTTAACTAGAGTCGCCAGTTGGTATATTTGAAATGGATCATTAATATTATGCTTGACTCAAGTATTTTTATCACGTTTTGTGTGTTTTCTTATTCATTTTGCAGCATGTATGGTTAGAAATTCCCAGAACAAACTAAGGCTGGAAAGAAAGGAATTAGCATGGTGGAATGATACTGAGGTGGTGATCATAGATGTGTATGAGTTGAAGGAAAGAGAAATGCAAAAGTGTACCTGGTGCAGCAGACGCGCGACCGCTCAGTGTGAACGCTTGAGCTTAGTGCGCCCGCGCAAAGTGAGGGACAGAGACCAATTATACAAACGCGTGACCGCGCTCAAGCAAAGAAGAAAAGAAGTGCGCCCGTGCCATTCATTCGGTAGGACAAGCCATAGCACGCCCATGCCCGACAAAGACTAGAATGTTGAGCGGCCGCGCTAGTCTAATGTTCGCTCTAACTTGTGTAATTTGAATCTCGAGCACAATTAGCCCACGAGCAGACGGTTATTGACATGTAATTAAAAGGAGGGAGCACGACTAGAGGCTGAGAGAGAGAGACTTTTGATGTTTTTTTTTCTTCTGAATTTCATGGTAGTAATTAGTATTTTATATTTTTCTGGAAATTATTGGAGATTGGATCAGACTTGGGATTACGTTGCACAGAAGTGAATCAGATTTGCTTTCTCATTTCCCTTTCAATTCTTGTTTAAATCGTTATTTCCTATGTTCTGCTATAATCCCATAATGGTTTGCAGCTCAGCTATGAACTAATTTCCATTATGGGATTCTAATGGATTTCACTACATAAATTAAATATGCTTGTCTGAATGTATGTATTCTAAATTAAATATTGGATTACCCAATTATGGTTGTGCATAATACTTGAATGCCTGATCAACATTCACCCTAATTACTTGTATGGAATTGAAAAAGGAAATATAAGTACAAATTAGACCATATTGGCATATGATCATAAGACCGACATACTGATTGACCATATGATTTGTGACTCGGATAGACATATACCGTTTCACCATATGTAGTCTTAAATAGAGCCTGAAATTAAATCACTTTTACTTTAAATTCACATAGATATATAGTGTATTTGGTAATTCTGATGCTCACATGAATGCTATCAAGTGTAGTTTTTATGTAAAATGGTCATAGTTCATGGACAGATGGCTGTGATACACTTATGAGCTCTTGACTAGATGTCCATATTTAACAAGAATACATAATATGAAACATGCAATTTAATTGAAGCAGTGAATGAAGTTAGAGTCCCATTAGTTTCCATAGTGATTAACCCATTTTAGTATTAGTTATTTATTGAAGTGACAATTATTTTAGTTATAAATTCTTTTCTGAATTGGTAATCTAAGCATAAAAAAATAGTGAATAGTTGCATAGCAAATTCAATTTAGATCTTTCCCTATGGATCGATATTTTGCTTACCCTATATTACTTGTTGACCCATGTATACTTGCATGAGTTAGGGTCCATTTTGTTAACGCGAAAAGGAGGCAACAAGTTTTTGGCGCCGTTGCCGGGGAAGGGCGTTTACTTTAAATTTTGTTGTCAACAATTGAAGCTAAATTTTTGTGATTTAGATAAATCTACTCTTACTTTATTTCTATTTTGTTTGTATCTCAGGTACTTGTATAAATTTTATGCATACACGATCATCAACTCCTGAATTAGAGCGTGTACACGATAGTATTAACGGTAGAGGTTGGAGGTCAAGAGCACGTAGAAATATACAAGTTGAAGGTGAGGAAGCAACATTCAATATGGCAGGTGAAGAGCAAAGAGAAGAACATCGAGGCTTAAGAGACTACTCTATGCCAAACATAAATGGATTGCAGTCAAGCATAGTGAGGCCAACTATTGCAGCAAATACATTTGAGATAAAACCGGGTACTATCCAAATGGTGCAGAATACGGTTCAATTTGGGGGTGCTGCTACAGATGACCCAAATGATCACCTGTTAAGCTTCAAAGAGATATGTGACACTTTCAAATACAACGGGGTAACCGAGGATGCAATAAGGCTCAGACTGTTCCCGTTTTCTTTGAGAGATAAAGCAAGAAGTTGGCTCCACTCTTTGCCATCGGGGTCAATCACTACTTGGGAGGATTTAGCACAGAAGTTCCTAGCCAAATTCTTTCCAATGGCTAAGACTGCAAAAATTAGGACAACAATTTCCCAATTTGAGCAGCAGCAGGGTGAATCCTTATATGAGGCATGGGAACGATATAAAGAGATGCTAAGGAAGTGTCCACATAATGGACTGCCAGAATGGATGGTAATCAACACCTTCTATAATGGATTGGGGTGGCAGTCCAGGCCAATTGTTGATGCAGCAGCAGGAGGAGCCTTAGGGGCCAAGAGCTATGATGAAGCATATAATTTGATTGAAACTATGGCTGCTAATGACTTTCAGAATCCGACAGCTAGGATGCCACAAGCTAAGGTTGTAGGAGTTCTAGAGGTAGATGCCATCACACAATTGTCAGCCCAAATGGCATCTATGGCAAGAAAGATTGATTCTTTAGCAGAGAGTAAAATGAAGACAGTTGCATATGTTTGTGAGCTGTTAGGTTTGTATATAGCGCGAACATGCAATCAAATTACATAAATAGAGCGAAAGCGCGATAAAACGGATTTTAAAATTTTATACAAACCATCACCATGATCGATCAATGTGCTCAATTAACGATATAAACGAAAGAGAAAGAGAATAAGAATTATATCCTCATAGAACAAAGTTTCTCGGGTACAAGTTCAACTCCTAGTCCTTCGTGTTCTCCTCGAATGCTACGGTGTGATTCCTTCCTTTGATCAACGTTAGCCACCCAAGTGTTTGGCGTTTAGAGGTGATCCACCAAGGAAGAATAGGTATTCAAGAAGTTGGGTATTTGGCAAAACCCTAGTTTCTATCTCTAAATAAATTGTAAGTACTCTCCATAATCTAATGCAAGAGTGTGTAACCCTAATCTATGATAAGACTCCTCTTATTTATAGATGTAAGAATAACCCTTCCCTAAAATATTTAGGATTAGATTTCTATTATAATTAAACTCCTTTAATTAATTATGCTCCTAATCCAATTCGGAATTCATGGGAGAGTACTTCTATTAATTAATTCCCAATCCCTATTAGGAATTAAATAATAGTAATAGTAATAATAATAATAAGACTCCTCTTATTAATTTATATTTAATATTTCTAAAATATTAAATAATAAATATTAAGCTATTTAATTTATTCTATCTCCTTAGATTAAATTAAATACACTTAACTTATTATTACAATTATGCCATTTACTTCTTAAATAAATATTTTTCTTTTGCGGTATGACCCTTTAGGTTCTCCATATTAAACCGCTTGTGAGTAAATCAATTAGAACAATTCTAATCTTATTTAAATAAATAAATTAAACTATTTAATTCATTTAAATAAATAATATTTATTCTACAATAAGGGTAAGCCCCCTTAGCGATCAACGATTTTCCAGATAATATAAATTTCAACATCAATCACAAAAGAGCCTTTGAGTAAATAGTTACCGTACAATTCAATCTTTCTACCATACAATGTCCCAATTAAATATAAGACATGGATTTACTGTCAAGTCTTATTTTATTTAATTATATGTATTTCGATTCCCAAATGCACACCTCTAAATAATGCAAATTAGAAACTCCTTTCTAATTTCATTTTGCCTTGGCCAAGGACTACTGAGTTGTCATTTATCGAATCACATAGGACATTCACATCTTTTACTAAACGTGGTATATTCTTTGTTGATCATTCACCTATCTCCATGCACAATTTATTATACCTAATCATACCCTTTGATATACCCCAAACGTCTTAAGGGACATGTTAAAGTATAACTCATCATACACAAGATACTATGATGATCTCAAGTCCAAGGATTCTTTGTACTACTATCACTAGAGGAATTCCTATTGATAGGCGAGTAAAACTCCATAAGGTATTCCTTAGCGAGCCACGTTCAGCGAACTTATTCTCCAATAAGCACCTACATACTTGCTTTAGTGTCTCCACACAAATGATTATGAGATCAATCATCTTCTTCTTAAGAGCAAGCAACGTATGTACTAATCTATCCGGATTCACTAATACCCTTTTTAGTAATCCAACGATTAGGAACAATTTTAGTTTGTGAGCTATCTAGAATTTAGATCTCATTAGCATGATCACCATCATGATTCTAAAAGCATTGCTCAAAACTATGGGTTTATCACATTTAATATAACAGCACTGTCGACGCCGGGTTTCTCCTCTCTTTGTCCTTTTCCGATTTTAGCCTCTTGATTAAATGATTTTTGGAAAAGGTCGGCATTAATGTCGACGAGGTTTTGAAAGATTCGTTTTTTATGATGAGCCAATTAATCAGAGTCGCCAGTTGGTATATTTGAAATGGATGTACCAACTCATCCGAGTTTTCGCTTTTTATACATCGCTGGCTCATATATGACTCCGAATTAATTGGTCTGCGAACAGAGATTCATAGAGTTCGGGGGCTTGCTTAAGTGAGGGGAAGGTGTTAGGCACCCCTCGACTTCCGTGAAACACGGTTACCGCAATCTTGATACTTTCTTATCCTTTGATTCATGAAATGTATATACGTGCGAGTGTGTGTGTGTGTACCTATATGAATGTTGGGGTGAGTTTGTATGAGAGAATCATTTGGATTTTTAGGGAAAGTCGTGCTTTAATTTGGGAACGCTTCGGAATGTCTTTTCGGCATACACGAGAAAGCCTTATGAAAAAGGTTTGATTTTAATTGTCAAAACTAGGAGATTTTCATTAGGTGATGTTTCGGCAAAAATAGGAGTTTATTAAGCCTTAGCAAAAATAGGAATCGAGATTTATACGTGGCTTTCATAAATGATGGGCAATTTCTAGGATCTCTTTCGCCCTATACATCAAGGTTTAATAAAACATTTAATTTCTTTTATAAAACCCATTTTCGTGACGTTTGAAAATAACTTCTTTTTAGCTTTCTCGTAGAATAGGAATCGACTTTCATCGGCATTTCTAATTTTTAGCCTCGTGATGCTAATATCCTACTTTGATTGATTTTAGAAAAGATCTTTATCGTTTAATCCCTTGAAATCATTTTGGCGTCACGAAATCTAAGCAAGCATAAACACGCGTCGGGGCTATTCACGGGCATGTAAGCCATCAAAATATCCCCGAACGCCAACAATCACATATTTCATTACTACGGGGCCTTAAACCCGATTCTCGCCTTGGCGTCGTTTTAAGGCCCGACGGTTACATGTTACAAAAACGAGCACCTTGAATCTATTACATATATCAAAACGTCCATCATCGGATTTGAACCACGGGGTCGCGTTCCTAGGCTCACACGAGATTACGACATGCCCACAAAATGAGTATTACATAACTAACCAACCCGGATTTATCTAATACACCATGATATCCGAAAATGACAATCTAAATAAATTACACCCAATGAATCACCATAAACAAGCTAGAAATTTCATCAATTGGATATCCTCGGGTTATTAGGAAGAATTTTGTTCCGATGGAACCCTCACCAATAATCCCTAATCCATGATTGTTCAACAAGATACATGAAAGTTACATCTAATTTACCCAATCAATATGACATGAATTGCTAGAACAAATAGAAATTTTCACCTTGTAATTGATCTCAAATGGATGTGAACTTGTGTATTTGAATAGGATAAGGAGTGTATTTGATACAATCAAAACCAAAAGAATTAAATTCTCTCTTTTTTCTCTCTTTTCTTCCTATTTGATTACAAAATTTCTCTCTTTTTCCTCTCAATTTTCGTGCTCTTTTGCTACTGGATTCTCCTTCTTCTTCCCAATTTTTCCCAATTGCTCAACTCCCTGTATGCTGCACGAAACTGGGCTGAAATAGGCTGGCCAAAGCCAGCCGCAGATTGATCTGCGGCTGGCTGGCCGCCGGCCTTCCACTCACCCCGATTTCGAGTTCCGTGTTTCGAGTTCCGTGTTTTCAAAAGGTGCACTATTGGCCGCAGATCAATCCGCGGCTGGCTGGCTTGACTTTCTCGTTTTTCGTGCCACGCCTCGATTTTCGTGCCATAACGTCGGTTTTCGCTGACAGGCCCGTATTCGGCAGTCCAGGAATTTCCGGGAGACGTGCCACCTCATTCGGGGATGCCCGTTTCGGAAGGCTTTATTGTCACGTCAGCCTTGGTCGCCAAACATTGCGGTGGTGTCGGGTGCTCGCATTTGTGCCCATTCCTTCGCTCCCGCAAGCCGGTTCAATTGACGATTTTGCCCTCCTGTCATGATTAGTACAGGGAACGCAAAATTTGGGTGTCTACAGCTGCCCCTCTTTATCATGTTCATGCAATGTTTAATGAAATGAACAGGATAAAGAAATAGACACTCGATGCATGAATGACAGTGCACAAGGATGACAATGCATACGTGATGCAACACATATGATTTATGATGCAACGCAAGATGCAATTGATGCAAATCATTCAGAAAAGGGTGTCGAGGCTGATGGTCGTCTCGTCGGGGCCGGGTATCTTCGCCGGTCACCCATCTCGTATCCCCCGGTTATCGTCGCCGGTTGGTTATCTTGTCGGAGCCGGTTTTCGTCGCCGGACATCCGTCTCGTAATCGCCGGTTATCGTCGCCGGTCGATTGTCTCGTTGGGGCCGGGTATCGTCGCCGGTCACCCATCTCGTAACCCCCGGTTATCGTCGCCGGTTGGTTATCTTGTCGGAGCCGGTTTTCGTCGCCGGACATCCATCTCGTAATCGTCGGTTATCATCGCCGGTCGATTGTCTCGTCGGGGCCGGGTATCGTCGCCGGTCACCCATCTCGTAACCCCCGGTTATCGTCGCCGGTTGGTTATCTCGTCGGAGCCGGTTTTCGTCGCCGGACATCCATCTCGTAATCGCCGGTTATCATCGCCGGTCGATTGTCATCGTTGGGGCCAGGTATCGTCGCCGGTCACCCATCTCGTAACCCCCGGTTATCGTCGCCGGTTGGTTATCTCGTCGGAGCCAGTTTTCGTCGCCGGACATCCATCTCGTAATCGCCGGTTATCGTCGCCGGTCACCCATCTCGTAACCCCCGGTTATCGTCGCCGGTTGGTTATCTTGTCGGAGCCGGTTTTCGTCGCCGGACATCCATCTCGTAATCGTCGGTTATCATCGCCGGTCGATTGTCTCGTTGGGGCCGGGTATCGTCGCCGGTCACCCATCTCGTAACCCCCGGTTATCGTCGCCGGTTGGTTATCTTGTCGGAGCCGGTTTTCGTCGTCGGACATCCATCTCGTAATCGTCGGTTATCATCGCCGGTCGATTGTCTCGTCGGGGCCGGGTATCGTCGCCGGTCACCCATCTCATAACCCCCGGTTATCGTCGCCGGTTGGTTATCTCGTCGGAGCCGGTTTTCGTCGCCGGACATCCATCTCGTAATCGCCGGTTATCATCGCCGGTCGATTGTCATCGTTGGGGCCGGGTATCGTCGCCGGTCACCCATCTCGTAACCCCCGGTTATCGTCGCCGGTTGGTTATCTCGTCGGAGCCGGTTTTCGTCGCCGGACATCCATCTCGTAATCGCCGGTTATCGTCGCCGGTCACCCATCTCGTAACCCCCGGTTATCGTCGCCGGTTGGTTATCTCGTCGGAGCCGGTTTTTGTCGCCGGACATCCATCTCGTAATCGCCGGTTATCGTCGCCGGTCGATTGTCTCGTCGGGGCCGGGTATCGTCGCCGGTCACCCATCTCGTAATTCATTTTCACTAGACACATCAAACGGCTGCAAGGGAACCAAGGGGACCCACCAGGGCCAGCCGCAGATGGATCTGCGGCCAGCCGCAGATTGATCTGCTGCCAGCCACAGATAGATCTGCGGTCAAGATCGGATTCTTAAGCGGCTCGCCACTTCCAGATCTGTCACTTTCAACTTCGTACCCCACATAGATTCCTGCGATTTTGCTCGTTTGCAAGGACCCTTTGTCGAGTTTCCCAACTTTTCTGCAAAAACTGCTCCGGTAGGATCGTTCTACGCACTACAGGTAACACTTTGACCGTTCACTTTTCAATTTCGTCAACGTTTTGCTATACGTTTGACTATTTACATGTTAGAGATAGAAATGCATGCTTTACAAGGCTATGCTATGTATGATCATATATACATGCTATGTATCAACTGTGTGAGTCCTATTTTATGTTCATGATGCGGTCCCACATACTGTTATTCCTTTTCTGCAAGAAAATCATGCACTATGGTACTTTACATGCTGTAATTACACATACGAATGCAATTTTGATCTGTTTGAGGCTTGGATTGATGGAAAACATGTTTGGCTTATGCCTGGGATGTCTATTTTACAAACGGAACTCTGCCGAATTTTTTTTTTAATGCACATACCATAAACATGCATCATGTTGCATTAATTATATGATGAGGGTAGGAATTTAGAATATTCGCGACATAATTCAAAAGGGAACTTACCTTCTCCTCGCTTGTTCTATTCCAGCTATGGATCCCGACGCTCCCAGTAGCTCTTCTGCGTCACGGACCTCGGGTGTTCGTCGTCGTAGGGCTGCACCTGCCCCTATTCTTCCTCGGACCCGTCAGGCTCGTCGCTTGGCGGAGGCTGTCATTCGTCCCGATCATCTGGACGTTGAGGAGGCTGTTCCTCCGGAGGTCGCGGCAGAGGGGCCATCCTCTAGCACACCGGCTCCATCTACTCATCAGGCTTCTTCTGGTGCCCCTGTGCAGATACCCGATCTTTTGGGTCGGGATCTCAGTCGTCACCCCTCAGCATCTCTCGTGGCTAACGAGGTATATTCAGTTCTATTCTGATTTTATTCTCAATTTCTCAATTCTCCTTTTATCCAGACTGACCCATTGATGATTGCCCCAGGTACCCGAGTTTACTCAGCCGAGGGGCAACTGGTTCAACATCTACTCCCTCTACACGGCTCTGCACAGTGACTACCGGGCGATGGTGGATTCTTGGGGCTTCCGTCACTTCTTCACTATCATCCCCCGGCAGTGCCCCTGGGGTTACATGAGGGCTTTGTCCGAGAGATGGTTCCACCAGACCCAGTCCCTTCACCTTCTGGACTGTGAGGTCGTGTTGACCCCCTGGGACTGGAGGTACATTACCGGCATAGAGTTCACCGGATCCCGCGTTCCTCTGGACCTTGACATCACTCCAGCGGAGGTCCGGGCTTTATTGGGCTTCGCTGCTGAGGACCGGGTCTTTAAGGCCCGTAGTATTCAGTCCGGTGCCTTGGCTGTTGACGCTGTCGGGGGTCTGTACGCGCTGCCCATTCCAGCGGATCAGGGTACTCGGGACATTCTGCTCCGACGCCTGTTCCTGACCATCATGAGGGGTTGTTTCCTAGGGAACAACTCCTCCACCATTCATTTCAGCGTCGTAGGAGCGGTCAGAGACGTGGACCGCATCAGTGACTATGACTGGGGGTCCTTCACCTTTGCCTATTTCCTCCACGGTATGCGTCTACGCTCGGAGGGCCAGACAGATGCTTGGCTCGGATTTTATCACTTCCTGCTGGTGAGGTTTTCTTCCTTTTTCTTATTATACTTCCCGTCATTTCATTTCTCTTTTCTGCTTTTGTTGGTTACTCATGCTCTGCCTTATTCTGTTCGACAGTTCTGGGCCTACGAGCGCCTACCTTGTCTGTGGCCCGTCACCACCCTCGGCTTGGACACCTATCCTCGGGGTCGGCGATGGCATCACAGTACCCTGGAGGAGGTCCCAGTGTCCGGCAGTTTTGCCCATTGCCGCATTCAGCTGGAGCTGATCACTGCTGCAGGGGTCGTCTGGAGGCCTTATCTTTCTGAGCATCTGGATGTGGGGTTCACAGATGGGTATCCTACCGGCCCGGAGTTCGCACTTTCCACCCGTCGCCTCACTTTGCAGAGTGTTGGAGGATGGGTGATGTATCTGGGGGAGCGCGCATTCAGATGCGTTACAGGAGAGATCCGCATCCCGCATTCCCTTCCTTTCACTACCTCATGGCCGCTGGATTCTCAGCCTTCAGAGATCATGCTTGCGGGGGAAGACGGCCGTATGCTCTCGACGGGTCCCAGTACGAGTGATGCTTTTCGTACTTGGTGGGTGCCCCGCACCATTGGTCCTCAGACCTGGGCCACATTCTTCCTCGGGGATATGGTCCCGGCTCCGTGATGATGACAGATTGGGCAGCCTGCGTTCGGAGCCCTACCCATGCTGAGCAGATCACCACTCTGACCCGCCAGGTAGACCAGTTGTCTCTATATCTTCGGGTGCTGGGCCGGACTCCAGAGGATGCTTATGCCTACGATCCCGACGGTGCGGGTTATGATGCGGGCCCGAGCTTATCTGATGCCACAGCGCAGCCATATATCCCTGACATGAACTTTGGGCCTCCGACCTCGACGACCCCAGGGGATCAGTTTGAGGATCCCGCCTTCATCGATGAGATTGATTTTATTTAGATCAGGATAGGATAGGGCTTTTGTACCTGTACTTGCTTGGACTTATTTTTCATTTTATGCACTATGTACTGAACTCATTTACTTATTTATGCACAGCTTTTTTTTTTCTTTCATTTCTATGAAATTTATTTGATTTATTATTAACTGTATGATGCATGCTTTTCTTATTTATGGATAGAAAATGACCCCTGTACAGTCTTTTTGATACTATTTTTCCACATATGTCGTCCTCAGATGTCGTGGTACGTTTGGATTTCATTCCTTCCACAGGGTTGGTTGGCAGTCTCCTCCGCTGGTTGGACAGTTTATTGCCGGCCGACAAGGTCATCGCAGATGGTCTTTTGGGCCATTCCTGGTCCTTATTAACCTTTCAGGTGCCTGGCTTTGTGGATGGTATTCTGAGCTATTGGGCGCCTGCCCGTCAGGTGTTCAGGTTAGGGACGGTAGAGCTGACCCCCACTCTCGAAGAGTATGCTCATTTCACCGGCTTGCCTTTGGATAGACCTTGTGCCAGGGTTACAGTTGGTTCCATGCGCCGTCAATTCTTGACTTTCACCGGTTTGCGGAGGGCTGTCTTGTTACCGGTGATCACATCCGACCATATGGTTCCCCTTCAGTTCTTGATTGACCGATTTGGCTCACCTGACAGTTTTCGTCTTTTCCTCGGTGATTTTTCTGTGTCCGAGGAGCGCTGGGATGCCTTGAGAGTGGACGTTCTGATGGCCTGTGTCATCTCAGTTTTGTACTTGCCGGCAGGACCTGATCAGTTGGACATGCGGGTTGTCGCGGCTGCTCGAGCCCTTCAGGAGGGTCACACCATTCTTCCCATGATATTGGCGGATACCTATATGTCAGCTTCATACTGTCAATCCTTCCGAGGCAGGGTATTTAGAGGGAGCTCGACCTTGTTGTACGTGTGGTTCATGAGTCATCTCAGTCCCATCGGCTACCTCCGTCGCCAAGGGTTTTGCTTCAGCCATGACATTACCACGCAGTTTTCGTTTCGTCCCGTGAGCTGTACTGATGTGGCCTCCTGGACATCATTTTTGTCTGTCATTGAGGATCCCTTTCATCTATTGGTCTACTCGGGCTATTGCTCCTTTATGAGCTTCTTGACTCATGTGCCTCACCTGGACTTCATCCCCATTGCTGGCTTGAGGGGCGTGACGACTTATCATCCCCTGGCGGTTATGGGGCAGTTTGATCAGACACAGGATTTACACCCTTTCGTGGGTGCAGCCGCCTACCGATTCCTTATATCATCCCGTACAGAGAGGGATCTATTGCAGGTGTATGATCTTTGGTCTTGCAGGATCCTCGCCGAATATAGTGAGAGTTGTCGCATCCAGACATTTGCTTACGTGCAGTGGTTGCGTGGAGACTTGGATCCGGCTGGTTTGAGTCAGACTGGGGCCCCTGATGACTCCGGAGTGATTTTCCCAGAGGATATCACAGACCACTCCATCTTAGCTGATTCTGCCCCAAGTCGAGTTACTGAGGATACCCGACTCCGCCTGGCCCTGATTACTGCTGAGGCCGAGAGGGATGCCGCTCTTGTCGAGAGAAATGATGCCATTCGGGCTAGAGACGCTTCCATTGCTGACAGAGAGGCCATTGTATTTCAGACCAGGGCAGTTGTAGATGCTCATTTTGGGACTGTCAGCCGAGCCACTGCTTTACTGGATCGTATTGATATGATGGGGCAGCAGATTGCAGGAGACGCTGATGCTTCAGATCTATCCACCACCTTGTCCATCCTGCTTCAGCTAGTTTCAGATTTGTAGATTATTTTATTTCCTGTATAGACTATGTTAGTTTCATCAGTTATCGAAAGAGAAATCTTGTAATAAAATGACTTATATATATAGACATGCATTTAACTTTAGTCATTTTCCCCTTTTGTCGTATCATTGCCTTCCATTGGATCCTCATTTTATCCAGTTGACCATGATTTTGACATTTCGCCTTCTTTCTCTTCTCAAGTCTTGATGGAGATTTGACAGATATTGCCGCACACCTTTTGATTTCATCGGATTGAATCTCAGATTTTGGATAACTGTTTGGTTGGATTAGGGTTATGTCCTTTGGGATGAAGCTGGTTAGGCAGCTGGTTTCGAGAAGGTTTTGAGGGTGTAGGAAGGTTTTATCTGGCTGTCGAAATTTGGTTTTGGTTAGGGAAAGGAATATTTTTTTTAAGGGGTCGGACCGCGCCATGATGGCTGCCTACGTACCCCCACAAGTCGGGAGATCAGGTCCTACGTAGTTCGCTCTCAAAGGAAAAAAGGAACTGATGATTTAAGCGTAGAACCGCTTCACCGAGTCAGAATTGAGGGGTTGTGGAAATACCTCACTATCCATTTCTTGCAATATGAGGGCTCCTCCGGATAGCACCTTCTTAATCACAAATGGCCCTTCCCAGTTCGGGGCAAACTTCCCCCTGGCTTCGTCTTGACAAGGCATGACTCTTTTCCGCACCAAATCATTTTCTTTGAACTTCCGAGGTATTATCCTCTTGTCATATGATCGAGAGATCCTTTGTTGATATAGCTGACCATGCTAAACGACAGCCACCCTCCTTTCATCAATTAGGGCCAATTGGTCGTATCGACTTTGCATCCAATCCTCTTCGCCTATCTGAGCGTCGATCACTACTCTGAGGGACGCCATCTCAACCTCAACTGGTAGAACAGCCTCCATTCCATACACTAAAGCGTAAGGGGTTGCCCCTGTAGAAGTACGCGTTGATGTTCGGTATGCCAGCAGGGTGAGGGGTAACAAATCCGGCCATCCCCGATGATTAGCAGACATTTTCGCCATGATCTTCTTTATGTTCTTATTTGCAGCCTCCACTGCCCCATTCATCTTAGGACGGTAAATGACAGAATTGAGGTGTTTGATCTTGAACTGGTCACACAGTCCCCTCATGAGGGCGTTGTTTAAATTCTTGGCATTGTCGGAGACCAAAACCTCAGGTTGCCCGTATCGACAAATGACATTATTCCTGATGAAACCGACGATGACCTCCTGAGTTACCTTGGGGAAAGAAGCTGCCTCTACCCATTTGGTGAAATAATCGATCATGACGAAAATGAATCGGTGCCCGTTGCTTGCCTTGGGCTCTATTGGTCCGATTACATCCATTCCCCACATTGAAAATGGCCACGGGGAGGTCATACAGTGCAGTTCATTGGGAGGCATATGGATCACATTACCGTGCGCCTGGCATTGGTAACATCGTTTGACATGATCATCGCAATCGGCTTTCAGTGTTAACCAATAATGTCCTGTCCTCAAGATCTTTTTGGCCAGCATCGGTCCACTCATGTGTGGCCCACACACTCCGCCATGGATTTCATTCATAATCTTTTGGGCTTGCGTTTCATCTACGCATTGCAACAGTCCCAACCCAGCATCCCTTTTGTAGAGTGAATCCCCACTCAGGTAAAATTTCATCGCCATCTTTTGAATTCTCATCCTCTCAGTTCGACTCGCCTGGTCGGGAATGGATCTATCTCTCAGATATTCCCTTATGTCGTGATACCAGGGCTGTCTTGTCAACACCACCTCGTCTGATAATACTGCCACATGTTCCTCATATGCCGGGGCATTCTGTACGGCTATCTCAATCTGTGGACTATCCCTGTTTTTGATTACGTGGATTAAGGAGGCCAGAGTTGCCAATGCATCGGCAAAGTCATTCCGTCCCCGGGGAATATGGCGGAAGGCAATATCTTCGAACTCTTGCATCAACTGGGTAACACAACGATGGTATGGAAGTAACCGAAGCTCTTTAGTGTTGTACACCCCGATTGCTTGTCTGATTACCAGTTCCGAATCCCCAAACACCGCTAGTCTCTTCACTCCCATGTCGCGGGCCAACCGGAGTCCCAAGATACATCCCTCGTATTCAGCGGTGTTGTTCGAATTGCTGAAATGCAGTTTAGTGGCCACGGGGTATTGTTCTCCGGTGATAGAGACCAGGACCGCTCCGGCTCCTGCCCCCTCGGCATTCATGGCACCATCAAAATACAGCTTCCAGAACTGTCCCTCGCCATCACATTTCTCGTGTGATACCCAAAATATGTCTTCGCCCGGAAGAGGAGTTTCTAACGGCTCCATCCCTCCTGACGGGGTTTCTGCCAACTGATCTGCAATTCCCTTCCCTTTCATGGCCTTCTGGGTCACGTACACCATGTCAAACTGTTGTAAGATTAACTGCCACCTTGATAATCGACAATTCAGCATGGGCCTTTCAAAAATATATTTCAGGGGATCCATTCTTGATATCAGGTACGTCGTATGCCCATGGAGGTAGTGTTGTAATCTCCCTGCAGCCCAGGCTAGAGCACAACAGGTCTTCTCGATGGGAGTGTAATTCTGCTTACATTGGCTAAATCTTTTGCTGAGGTAATAGATGGCCTGCTCCTTACCAGCCTCATTCTTCTGTCCCAGCATACATCCCATCGCGATGGCATTGACCGATATATACATAAACAGAGGGATCCCATCCTTCGGGGGTACCAGCACTGGTGCCTCAGTCAGTTGCTTTTTAATGGTCTGAAAAGCCTTCTGACATTGCCCATTCCATTCTTGGGAAGCCCCTTTTCTTAACAGTTTGAAAATCGGCTCGCATGTAGTCGTCAAGTGGGATATGAAACGGCTGATGAAGTTTATTCTTCCAAGAAACCCTCTTATCTCTTTCTCTGTGTGAGGTGCCGGCATATCCACAATGGCCTTAATCTTTGCCGGATCCAACTCAATGCCCCGATCACTAACCAGGAATCTCAAGAGCTTACCCGACTGTACTCCGAAAGCACACTTGGCTGGATTGAGTTTCAAATTATACTTTCTAAGCCGATCGAATAGCTTTTTGAGATGGGTTACATGATCAGATTCTACCCTCGATTTCACAATAATGTCATCCACGTAGACCTCTATCTCCTTATGCATCATATCGTGGAACAAGACCATCATGGCTCTCTGATAAGTAGCCCCCGCGTTTGTGAGGCCAAAAGCCAATCGCCTATAGCAGAAAGTGCCCCAGGGGGTGATGAATGCGGTCTTTTCCCGATCTTCTTCCGCCACCATTATCTGATGATATCCCGCGAAGCAATCCACAAAAGAGTACATTTCGTACTGGGCTGTGTTATCTACCAGGATGTGTATGAAAGGCACCGGGAAGTTATCCTTGAGACTGGCCTTGTTTAGATCTCTGTAGTCTACACATACCCTCACCTTTCCTCCAGGCTTAGCCACTGGGACTACATTGGACAGCCATTCTGGGTAAGTGGACACCATAATGATTCCCGCCCTGAACTGCTTGATGATCTCTTCCTTTACTTTTAAGCTCCACTCCGGTTTCAACTTTCTTAATTTTTGTTAGATAGGCCTGAAACCCTCCTTGATGGGTAATCGGTGTACCACGATGTTGGTGGACAATCCGATCATATCCTCATGAGACCAGGCAAAGACATCCTCATATTGTTTTAGCAACTCAGTCATTTCGGCCTTTTGGCTGGGGGTAAGGTCTGTCCCTATCTTGAGTTCTTTTGGCTTGTCAGGGGTTCCAATATCAATGTTGACGGTTTGGTCCAAGTTGGGTTTGGGTTTATCCTCGACCCATCCTTTGATCTCGTCAGGCGCGTCGTCGTAATCTGTCTCGTCTTGTTCAATGCCCATTAAATCGAAATCCAGCTCAATGTCAAAATCATAATCATCATTCAAATTTTAAAGACCATTTGTTAGGCAAGGATTACTCAAATTGGTACACCCTTGTTTGGATACTACTGGTTTCATGGTCCAGTTGTCGACGATCAGGTCAGATGAAATGCGCTGGATAAAAGGGGGCCTCACATCGGACACTTCCCCGATGATTACGAATACGTCGCCTGAATCCTCCTTCCTATCCTCTCCAGGAATAATCAGCCCTGCCCAATCGATGACAGGCACAACTTGTTGGGCTTCCGGTGGTGCGATAATATTCGTCCCCTCCCTACTGCTTGTTGATTGTCCGGGGATATAGCACTTGGTTTCAAACTCTTTCGCGACCTCCTGAAGGAAACTTTCCCTCCGGGCCGACTCATTACGTGCGGGGGTTAACTCTTCATTCCCTGCCCCAATCACAGGCTCGCTGATCCCCTGTTCATTGTCGACTTTGGTCATTGGACTGCCAGCTAGTCGAATCGGAGTCGCACCCCGACGGTGTCTCCGTGCTGCGCCCACATGGTATCCCAACCCTGCTTTGCCTATCTGCTGTGGTAGGTGGATGGGCTCGGTGATTCCCTGACTGCTTCTCCCTAGTCCCTGTCCAGGCTGGAAGTTCATTTTCATCATCTCCCTTGCAACGAAGGTGAGCTCTGGAGAGACCCTAGGTTTCATGGCTGGAGCCCCCAGGCATCTGGATTGGGGAGTGCTAATCTCCAGTGCTTGAAAGCTGGCAGGTGTTGCCGACTCATCCACATTGATCACTGGTAGGCCACTCCTGGGAGGAGAAGGGTCATCACATTCGGCCGAGATTGTTACCAGATTCCCATCAATGATTAACTTGATTTGTTGGTGGAGCGTGAAAGGAACTGCCCCGGCCATGTGTATCCACGGCCTCCCCAATAATAGGTTATAACTGGCCGCGATGTCAAGGACTTGGAAAGAGATGTCAAAAGTACAAGGTCCTATCTCCACCGGCAACTCAATTTCTCCCATTGTATCCCTCCGGGAACCATCGAAAGCTCGCACCACCCATGACTTGCCCGTAGGCGCTTGGTATTGATGTTCATCTTTTGCAATGTACTGAGGGGACAGATATTCAGTGTCGACCCTCCATCAATCAGCACCCCATTCATGATATAACCCGATGAGATTACCGCAATGTGTAGCGGTTTCCGGTGTCCCCTTCCCTCCTTAGGTATGTCCTCATCCGTAAAGGATATTGCATCGCTCTCCAATAGGTGGCCCACCAGCTGGCCGAAACCCTCCTCACTAATTTCTTTGGGCACGTATGCCTCCTCCAGAACCTTCGTCAGGGTTTTGCAATGCTCACTGGATGACAACACCAAGTCCATGACTGATGTTAGGGGTGACTCCTCATTTAAAATCTGGATCCCCCTTGTTTCCGGGTGATCCATCCTTTTCAAGAATTCTATGGCCCTTTCCTCAGAAATCTCTTCATTTTTTCTCTTTTGGCTCTCAAGGACTCGCCCGGGAAGATATAAGGGGTTCCCCTTTGCCGTCACAGAAGCACAACTGGCCGCTTCCTCTGGCATTCCCCCATAATTCCAGGGTACAGTCTTTAGACTACTGATAGGGATTTGCGGCCTTACCGCAAGGATGATGGGCCTCGGAGCCGTCAACTTGACAGGTCCCTCCGTGCTATTCGTACTTACCCCTATCAACCTGATGGGCGTTCCCCGTGCACTCCCATGATCATGTATCACGTTGATCATTTCCTCAATTTTCTGCACATAGTTCAACCTTGGCGGCCCCCCAGCTTCACTCGCCTCCGTCGCATTGACTCCCCCTCCATCATGTCTTGGCAGGGGATTTGCCTTAACATTCGGGGAGTCCGACTGTTCCACCATAATTTCTCCATTGTCAATCAGGTTTTGGATTCGATGTTTCAACGTCCAACACTCTTGTGTATCATGGCCAGGGGAACTGGAGTGGTATGCACATCGCTTGCTCGGGTCAAACCTTCTACCCTTTGGGTCACTCGGGGGTGCCAAACCAACTATCTTCTTTTGGGCTACTAATACCGCTAATACCCGTTCAAGCGGCTCCCCGAGCGGGGTGAATACTCGATTTTGTGAGGCCTCATATCTCCTTCGCCCCTCTGCCCTTTGATCTGTGAAGTTTGGCTGTCGGGATGGCCCTACCCTCTGCACCTGCACCGGAAGATGGCTTTCTGTTTTTCTGGATGACCCCTGTAGGATGAGGGAGACATCCTCTTCCTTCTTCTTTTGGACCCTCCGGGAAGTGCTGCCATAGTTTCCATTCTGTATTTGCTCGGCAGCAGTTTCTAAAGCAGTAAAATCCCGGATTTTACCCGATTTCAACCCCATATCTACCATCTCTCCATGTTTAATCATTTCAGCAAAGGGTCTTCCAATCCCCGAGATGACTCGTTCATAATACGGTGCCTCCTAAATGTTTACAAAAGTCATCACCATCTCCGATTCGCTCATCGGGGGGTTCACCTGTGCGGCCATGCCCCTCCATCGTTGCGCATATTCCCTGAAGGATTCCCTAGGTTGCTTCTTAACCTTTGTCATTTGGTACCTGTCAGGGGCCATCTGGGCCTGAAAGCTGTATTGGGTTAAGAAGGTATGGGCCAATTCCTCCCAGTTGTGGATTCGGGCGTTGTCAAGACGGGCATACCAGATTCTTGCCTCCCCCGTTAAGCTTTTTTGGAACAGCTGCATTCTCAACCCTTCGTCCTCGGCATAAGACCCGAGTTCTCCAATGTATATTTTCAAGTGTGTGTAGGGGTCCCCCTTCCCATTGTATTTTTCAAACTCGGGGATTTTAAATTTCTCCGGGTATCTGGCTCCGGGGAAGACACATAAATCTGAATAGTTAACCCTGCCGAGGGACCCTATGCCCTTCATAGATTGGATGGTTTCCTCCATTTGTCTCATTTTCTTCCGCAGGTCATCTGTATCTCCCTCTTCCGGGATAGTAATCACTGTTTTGTTTGGTACGGTAATGGCCTTTGGGACGACTGGCTCGCCCTTAGGTGGATCCTCCTTAGGTGGTTCCTGCCTGGGTATCAACTGCTCTCTTAGCATTATGGCCATTTCTAACATCTATTTCTTAAAGTCATCAAATTCCTCCCTAGATATGGCACCGGAAATGGTAGATGGAATATCAGCCATTTCAGATATAGAGTTTTGGGCCTTTTTAAACTGCGAACGGGTTTGAGGAGCAATCCTACAGAAACCAAGGTTCGAAGTTTAGTTGTGGGGAATAAAAATGCGGATGCATGCTAAAGCTGTAACTTCTGTATTTTGGGGTTTTTTAATCTTTCCCTGTAAAACAGAAAGTTAGTAGTCCTCTAATGCAAAGACAAATGATAAACATGGCTTTATTAAGCTCCCCAGCTGTTCCCTGCAAAACATAGAGGTTAGTAATTTCTCTTGACAAAAGGGAGGCATATATGAATGAGATCATGACATTTACGCGTGCAATGTAAAAAGGCATGAAGAAACTTTTCCTGCGTAGGGTTAATCTGAGGCTGACCTATCCTAGGGTTACTCTCACGGGCTTTTCGGCATGAAGGTCCCCAAATCTTCGCAATCTACTCGTCTGAGCCCTTTCTATTGGAGCGGATTTGGGTGGTGCGTTTCCTGAGCCATCTCCGGGGAGCAGCCCCTTCGAGTCCAGTAATAAGCAACCGACAGGTTCGCCTCAAGAGGAGGTACTCTCTCAACATACATTCACATTCATCGCCCTCACCGTATGCAAATGAAAAGGTAAAGCAATTCCATTCAATCCTTCATTTATTGGGCAAAAACACACATTCACACAACAAAACGTACAAAAGATCACAATATCGCACACATACACATATCCATGAATTTTAAAGGATAAGATAGCATCAAGATTTGAAAGCGGCTTAAGCCCTCTAAGGTCCCCAGCAGAGTCGCCATCTGTCGACGCCGGGTTTCTCCTCTCTTTGTCCTTTTTCGATTTTAGCCTCTTGATTAAATGATTTTTGGAAAAGGTCGGCATTAATGTCGACGAGGTTTTGAAAGATTCGTTTTTTATGATGAGCCAATTAATCAGAGTCGCCAGTTGGTATATTTGAAATGGATGTACCAACTCATCCGAGTTTTCGCTTTTTATACATCGCTGGCTCATATATGACTCCGAATTAATTGGTCTGCGAACCGAGATTCATAGAGTTCGGGGGCTTGCTTAAGTGAGGGGAAGGTGTTAGGCACCCCTCGACTTCCGTGAAACACGGTTACCGCAATCTTGATACTTTCCTATCCTTTGATTCATGAAATGTATATACGTGCGAGTGTGTGTGTGTGTGTACCTATATGAATGTTGGGGTGAGTTTGTATGAGAGAATCATTTGGATTTTTAGGGAAAGTCGTGCTTTAATTTGGGAACGCTTCGGAATGTCTTTTCGGCATACACGAGAAAGCCTTATGAAAAAGGTTTGATTTTAATTGTCAAAACTAGGAGATTTTCATTAGGTGATGTTTCGGCAAAAATAGGAGTTTATTAAGCCTTAGCAAAAATAGGAATCGAGATTTATACGTTGCTTTCATAAATGATGGGCAATTTCTAGGATCTCTTTCGCCCTATACATCAAGGTTTAATAAAACATTTAATTTCTTTTATAAAACCCATTTTCGTGACGTTTGAAAATAACTTCTTTTTAGCTTTCTCGTAGAATAGGAATCGACTTTCATCAGCATTTCCAATTTTTAGCCTCGTGATGCTAATATCCTACTTTGATTGATTTTAGAAAAGATCTTTATCGTTTAATCCCTTGAAATCATTTTGGCGTCACGAAATCTAATCAAGCATAAACACGCGCCGGGGCTATTCACGGGCATGTAAGCCATCAAAATATCCCCAAACGCCAACAATCACATATTTCATTACTACGGGGCCTTAAACCCGATTCTCGCCTTGGCGTCGTTTTAAGGCCCGACGATTACATGTTACAAAAACGAGCACCTTGAATCTATTACATATATCAAAACGTCCATCATCGGATTTGAACCACGGGGTCGCGTTCCTAGGCTCACACGAGATTACGACATGCCCACAAAATGAGTATTACATAACTAACCAACCCGGATTTATCTAATACACCATGATATCCGAAAATGACAATCTAAATAAATTACACCCAATGAATCACCATAAACAATCTAGAAATTTCATCAATTGGATATCCTCGGGTTATTAGGAAGAATTTTGTTCCGATGGAACCCTCACCAATAATCCCTAATCCATGATTGTTCAACAAGATACATGAAAGTTACATCTAATTTACCCAATCAATATGACATGAATTGCTAGAACAAATAGAAAATTTCACCTTGCAATTGATCTCAAATGGATGTGAACTTGTGTATTTGAATAGGATAAGGAGTGTATTTGATACAATCAAAACCAAAAGAATTAAATTCTCTCTTTTTTCTCTCTTTTCTTCCTATTTGATTGCAAAATTTCTCTCTTTTTCCTCTCAATTTCCGTGCTCTTTTGCTGCTGGATTCTCCTTCTTCTTCCCAATTTTTCCCAATTGCTCAACTCCCTGTATGCTGCACGAAATTGGGCTGAAATAGGCTGGCCAAAGCCAGCCGCAGATTGATCTGCGGCTGGCCGCCGGCCTTCCACTCACCCCGATTTCGAGTTCCGTGTTTTCAAAAGGCGCACTATTGGCCGCAGATCAATCCGCGGCTGGCTGGCTTGACTTTCTCGTTTTTCGTGCCACGCCTCGATTTTCGTGTCGTAACGTCGGTTTTCGCTGATAGGCCCGTATTCGGCAGTCCGGGAATTTCTGGGAGACGTGCCACCTCATTCGGGGATGCCCGTTTCGGAAGGCTTTATTGTCACGTCAGCCTTGGTCGCCAAACATTGCGGTGGTGTCGGGCGCTCGCATTTGTGCCCATTCCTTCGCTCCCGCAAGCCGGTTCAATTGACGATTTTGCCCTCCTGTCATGATTAGTACAGGGAATACAAAATTTGGGTGTCTACAAGCACCATGTAGATAATATAAAATGTCTTTTAAGAAAATCAATTCTTTTATTAATAAATGAATAAGATTACAAAGTATATGCTACATCATATCAAATATAATTGGCTTGTGTGCATACTACTTTCAATCTCCCACTTGCACTAAAGCCAATCGCCATGGTATCTAATACCCATCTTCTCTAAGTGACGATCAAACTGATGTTGAGTTAAAGCTTTAGTAAATGGATCTGCAATGTTGTCTTGAAAGTCCACACGCTCCTGGGTGACATCTACTCTTTCAATGATCTCTCTAATCAAATGAAACCGCCGCAACACGTGTTTGGATTTCTCATGAGAACTAGGTTCCTTAGCCTGCGCAACAGCTCCATTGTTGTCACAGAATAAAGGTACGACTCCTCTAATGTTAGGAACCACTCCAAGTTCAGTTATGAACTTTTTCATCCAAACAGCTTCCTTTGCAGCTTCACTTGCAGCTATGTACTCTGCCTCTGTCACTGAATCAGCAACTGTTTGCTGCTTAGAACTCTTCCAACTCACCGCGCCACCATTTAAGGTAAACACATACCCTGAAACGGATTTACTGTCATCTTGGTTCGTTTGAAAACTTGAGTCTGTATAGCCCTCTAGTTTCAATTCAGACCCACCGTAGACAAGAAATACATCCTTAGTTCTTCTCAAGTACTTTAGGATGTTTTTCACTGCCTTCCAGTGCTCTTCTCCTGGATTCGACTGATATCTGCTCGTTACACTAAGTGTATGAGCAACATCTAGTCTAGTACATATTATACCGTACATGATAGATCCTATTGCGGAAGCATAAGGAATCTTACTCATACAGTTTCTCTCCTCAGGTGTCTTTGGGGCCTGTTTCTTGGAGAGATGTATTCCGTGACTCATCGACATGAGACCTCTCTTGGAATCTTCCATGCTAAACTTCTTTAGCATCGAGTCAATGTACTTTCCTTGGGTCAAGCCCAACATCCTTTTAGATCTATCTCTATAGATCTTTATCCCCAAAATATAGGATGCCTCACCCAAGTCCTTCATGGAGAAGTGTTTAGATAACCAAATTTTGATCGACTGTAGCATAGGAACATCATTCCCTATCAGTAATATATCATCAACATATAATACAAGGAATGAAACAACGTTCCCACTAACCTTCTTGTACACACAAGGTTCATCCTCATTTTTGATAAAATCAAACATTTTGATTATCTCATCAAAACGGATGTTCCATCTTTGAGAAGCTTGCTTCAATCCATAAATGGATCGTTGTAGCTTACAGACTTGGTTTGTTCCAACCGTTGAAACAAAACCCTCTGGCTGTATCATATATACATTTTCCTCAATCTCTCCATTGAGGAAGGCCGTTTTCACGTCCATTTTCCAGATCTCATAGTTATAATAAGCTGCAATTGCAAGCAAAATCCGAATGGACTTGAGCATAGCTACTGGTGAGAAGGTTTCATCATAGTCAACTCCTTGTCTTTGTTTGAAACCTTTTGCAACCAGTCGGGCCTTATAGGTCTCTACCTTGCCATCTGCTCCAGTCTTTCTCTTAAAGACCCATTTACACCCAATAGGCTTAATGCCCTCAGGTGGTGAAACCAAAGTCCATACTTGGTTTTCATACATGGAGTCCATCTCGGATTTCATGGCTTCTAGCCATTTTTCTGAGTCTTCACTACTCATAGCCTCTTCATAAGTCAATGGATCATCATCATCTATGATGCATACCTCATCATCATCTTCTATGATGAGTCCATACCTATCAGGTATCTTCGGTACTCTTCCAGATTTACGAATAGGTAGTGGTACAGTAGGTTCTTCTACTTGGTTAGGTACCTGACTTTGATCGGTAGTATTTTGTGGTTCTTGAACTTTTTCAAGATATATCTTACTCCCACTGACCCCTTCAAGGATAAACTCCTTTTCCAAGAAGGTAACGTGTTTCGCAACAAACACCTTTTTGATCAGTAGGATGATAGAAATAATACCCTGATGTTTCTTTAGGGTATCCCATGAATCTACATTTGTCGGATCTAGTCTTCAGCTTATCATGTTCAAACCTTTTGACATAAGTTGGACAACCCCAAGTCTTAACATGCTTAAGATTTGGTTTCCTCACTGTCCATATCTCATATGGGGTCTTTGGGACAGATTTGGTAGGTACCTTGTTAAGTAGGTATGCATCCGATTCTAGGGCATAACCCCAGAAGGATACTGGAAGGTCGGTAAAACTCATCATGAAACAAACAATGTCCAACAATGTTCGATTTCTCCTTTCAGATACACCATTCAACTATGGCGTCCCTGGTGGAGTCCATTGTGAGATTATACCATTTTCTTTGAGACAATTGAGAAACTCATTGGTCAAGTATTCCCCTTCTCGATCCAATCGAAGAATCTTAATACTCTTACCAGTTTGCTTCTCTACTTCACTTCTGAATTCTTTGAACTTTTCAAACGATTCAGATTTGTATTTCATTAAATACACATATCCAAATCTAGAATGATCATCAGTGAAAGTAATAAAATAAGAATACCCTCCTCGTGCATTCGTTGTCATAGGTCCACATACGTCTGTGTGTACCAACGCTAACACCTCTGTAACTCGTTCTCCTTTTCCACTAAAAGGAGATTTAGTCATTTTACCCATGAGACAAGATTCACAAGTTGGATATGATTCGTAATCAGATAACTCTAAAAACCCATCTTTATGCAACTTGGATAATCTTGTTTCATTGATATGACCGAGTCTACAGTGCCACATAAAGGTATAATTAACATCATCTCTTTTTCTTTTCTTAATTTGTTCAATTTGAAGTATATTTTCATGCAAGTCAAGTATGTAAAGTCCATTCAGTAGATTGCCAACACTATATAAAACATTTTTATTATAAATAGAACAACTATTGTTCTTTATTATAATATCAAAACCATCCATATCCAATACAGAAATTGAAATAATGTTTCTAATGAGTGTCGGAACATAATAACAATTATTTAAACTAATGAACTTGCCCGAAGGCAGTGCTAAACAATAAGGCCCTACAGCTAATGCAGCAACCTTTGCTCCATTTCCCACTCGTAGGACAATTTCACCCTTGTCCAGCTTTCAACTTCTGCTTAGTCCCTGCACATTGTTACATATGTGAGAACTACAGCCGGTATCCAATACCCAAGTAGAATTTTGACTTTCAGAAAAATTAATTTCAATCATGAACAAACCTAGATCGGAAGTCGAAGCTTCTCCAAGCTTCTTTTGGTCCGCAAGATACTCCTTGCAGTTCCTCTTCCAGTGTCCCGGCTTATTGCAATGGTAGCAAATTTCTTTGTTATCTGGATCAGGATTCTTTTTATCCTTTCTCTTCGCCTTGCCCTTAGCCTTCTTGTTTTTCTTCTTTTCAGAAGATACCTTGGGCCTCTTCCTTTTCTTGGAAGAATCATCCACTAGTAAGACTTGGTTCTTGTTGGATGAGAAGTGACCTTCAGCAGTTTTCAATATGTTAAGTAACTAAGGCAAGCTGACGTCCAACTTATTCATGTGAAAATTTATAACAAATTGTGAGAAGGTGTCCGGGAGTGACTGCAAGATCAAATCTTGACTTAACTCCCCATCCATCACGAACCCAAGCTGTCCAAGTTGTTCAATCAGATTAATCATCTTAAGGACATGAGCCTCAACAGCAGTGCCCTCGGTCATACGAGATCGGAAGAGCTCCTTAGATATCTAATATCTAGCAGTCCTACTTTGCTCACCATACAACTCTTTGAAGTGCAGCAATATAGTAGGAGCATCCATAGTTTCATGCTGACGCTGAAGCTCGTTACTCATGGATGCGAGCATGATGCATTGAGCCAAGATTGCATCATCTTGCCACTTTCTGAAAGTAGCAATCTCTTCCTCAGAGGTTGTTTCTGCAACACTTGCAGGGACTGGCGAATTTAGGACATAAGAAATCTTTTCAACAGTGAGAACAATTCTCAGATTCCTTAACCAGTCCGTGTAATTCGGTCCGGTCAGTTTGTTAGCATCAAGTATGCTACGCAGTGATAGTGAGTTTGACATTTTTAAATTCTGCATGTGAAAATAGACAACATTTTAGCATACGTTCATTTAATTAATTACCAAAATAAATTAGGTCTTTATTTTAAATTGGTATCTCTCACTTTTCATCAAACTATATTACCCTCATTATATAGTTCGGCAATTCTAATTAAAGATTTGCTAGTGAGATTAAGGATCCCATTTCAAATGTATATAGCCTTGTGGTGACACAACAAACGATATATAAATAAATAGGTAGACAACTATTGTCAATTACATCTCTATGTAACTCCTTGTATTTTGCCTCTTAGATTATTTTGATCAAGTGGTGACACATCCGAATCAAAATTATCCAAGTTAAGTCCATCATAGCACTTCCATATATTCAAAAGAAAAACACAGTCCTTGTGGTGACACAACAAAACAACATCGTTCAGTCTATTTATAAGCATCAAATGTGATAAAGCAATATCTTAAATATTTAATACTTGTCTTGTGGTGACACAACAAACTCATATTATACATTTAATACTCTATTGCTTTACCATGCTAGAAGGCGACGTTCGATATTCTAAATATCTTTGAACGCTTAGGACTTAATATATTACTTTGAGGGGTTTGTTATTATTAGTCTCATCTTGTTTAGCGCGCATGCACATATATATATAAAATACGCGTCATATCATTTAACATGCGAAACGTGTTGTATAATATATAATATATACATAGTAAGCATGCACATATAGAATACTATATTCTACCCGGACTAATTATGGACTTTTATTCTAGTTTGGTTCACTAGAGCCACCAAGTGAACCAAAAGGTCAAACCTAGGGTGCAAGAATAAAATTTAAATATAACGATTACATTTAAACCCGGGTTCCAATACAAACGGGTCTTCAAGCGCTCCTTGCACCTTTGTCTCCAATTCTTCAAAATTAATTCTAACTAGTCCTATTATATAAACTATTTATAATAAATAGAAACCTTGATCAGCAGTCAAGGGGAAGTACATAGGAGGGAGATAAAATTTACATTAAGAAAAATTAGAGCAGACGAGGTACGCAGACCCCATTTATAAAAACCCATACATTCAAGCATCTACTAAAATAAATCCAATCACACATTGGTCAATAGTCCATAATCAATTCCTATTTATTATCATACATATCTCTATATGTATCAATAAATAACATTCATCCCATGAATTATAAAACCATTCTATATATGTATTGATATCAATTAATGGGAAAAAGTTTTGCTAATATTTAGTTTTGAAACAAAATAAACTCTTTTATTTTAATCAAAAACCAAATGCTAATTAAACTCCTTTAATTTTAGCAATCTGAAATCATATTTCAGATAAAATAAACATCTTTATTTTAAACTTTTTATCAATTAAATAAACCATTTATGTTAATTGAGAAAAACAAAAAAAATTCAAATTCTGCATACCGGCGCGGCCGCGCTCCAAATTGAACTAGGAGCGGCGCGGCCGCGCTGCAACCCAGGAAACGTTTTTCTGGGTTCGGGCGCGGCCGCGCTCCAGAATGAACTGGAAGCGGCGCGGCCGCGCCGCGACGCAGAATCAGAAAAATTTTCTTGCCCAATAATTTGAACGTTTCGCATATCAATTCATACATGGAATCATCAAGATCGATAATTACCACATGATTAGGCTCTGATACCACTGTTAGGTTTGTATATAGCGTGAACATGCAATCAAATTACATAAATAGAGCGGAAGCGCGATAAAACGGATTTTAAAATTTTATACAAACCATCACCATGATCGATCAATGTGATCAATTAACGATATAAACGAAAGAGAAAGAGAATAAGAATTATATCCTCGTAGAACAAAGCTTCATCGGGTACAAGTTCAACTCCTAGTCCTTCGTGTTCTCCTCGAATGCTACGGTGTGATTCCTTCCTTTGATCAACGTTAGTCACCCAAGTGTTTGGCCTCTAGAGGTGATCCACTAAGGAAGAATAGGTATTCAAGAAGTTGGGTATTTGGCAAAACCCTAGTTTCTATCTCTATAGAAATTGTAAGTACTCTCCACAATCTAATGCAATAGTGTGTAACCCTAATCTATGATAAGACTCTTCTTATGTATAGATGTAGGAATAACCCTTCCCTAAACTATTTAGGATTAGGGTTTCTATTATAATTAAACTCCTTTAATTAATTATGCTCCTAATCCAATTAGGAATTCATGGTAGAGTACTTCTATTAATTAATTCCCAATCCATATTAGGAATTAAATAATAGTAATAGTAATAATAATAATAAGACTCCTCTTATTAATTTATATTTAATATTTTCAAAATATTAAATAAAAAATATTAAGCTATTTAATTTATTCTATCTCCATAGATTAAATTAAATACACTTAACTTATTATTACAATTATGTCATTTACTTCTTAAATAAATATTTTTCTTTTGCGGTGTGACCATTTAGGTTCTCCATATTAAACCGGTTGTGAATAAATCAATTAGAACAATTCTAATCTTATTTAAATAAATAAATTAAACTATTTAATTTATTTAAATAAATAATATTTATTCTACAGTAAGGGTAAGCCCCATTAGTGATCAACGACTTTCGAGATAATATAGATTTCAACATCAATCACAAAAGAACTTTTGAGTAAATAGTTACCGTACAATTCAATCCTTTTACCACACAATGTCCCAATTAAATATAAGACATGGATTTACTGTCAAGTCTTATTTTATTTAATTATATGTATTTCGATTCCCAAATGCACAACTCTAAATAATACAAATTAGAAACTCCTTTCTAATTTCATTTTGCCTTGGCCAAGGACTACTCAGTTGTCATTTATCGAATCACATAGGACATTCACATCTTTTACTAGACGTGGTAGATTTTTTGTTGATCATTCACCTATCTCCATGCACAATTTATTATACCCAATCATACCCTTTGATATACCCCAAAGGTCGTAAGGGACATGTCAAAGTATAACTCATCATACACAAGATACTATGATGATCTCAAGTCCAAGGATCATTTGTACTACTATCACTAGAGGAATTCCTATTGACAGACGAGTAAAACTCCATTAGGTATTCCTTAGCGAGCCACGTTCAGTGAACTTATTCTCCAATAAGTACCTACATACTTGCTTTAGTGTCTCTACACAAATGATTATGAGATCAATCATCCTCTTCTTAAGAGCAAGCAACGTATGTACTAATCTATCCGGATTCACTAATCTCCTTTTTAATAATCCAACGATTAGGAACAATTTTAGTTTGTGAGCTATCTAGAATTTAGATCTCATTAGCATGATCACCATCATGATTCTAAACGCATTTCTCAAAACTATGGGTTTATCACATTTAATATAACAGCACCATGTAGATAATATAAAATGCCTTTTAAAAAAATCAATTCTTTTATTAATAAATGAATAAGATTACAAAGTATATGCTACATGTCGACGCCGGTTTTTTCGTCTTTTCCAATTTTAGCCTTTTGATTGAATGATTTTTTTGGAAAAGGTCAGCATTAATGTCGACGGGGTTTTGAAAGATCGTTTTTTATGATGAGCCAATTAACTAGAGTCGCCAGTTGGTATATTTGAAATGGATGTACTAACTCATCCGAATTTTCGTTTTTTATAAATCGCTGGCTCATATGTGACTCCGAATTAATTGGTCTGCAAACCGAGATTCATAGCGTTCAGGGGCTTGCTTAAGCGAGGGAAAGGTGTTAGGCACCCCCCGACTTCCGTGAAACACGGTTACCGCAATCTTGATGCTTTCCTATCCTTTAATTCATGAAATGTGTGTGTGTGGGCGTGTGTGTGTGTGTGTGTGTGCTTATGTGAATGTTGTGGTGAGTTTTTTCATGAGAGATGAAACATTTGGCTTTTTATGAGAAATCGTGTTTTATTTTGGGAATGTTTTAGAACGTCGTTTCCGTTTGTACGAGAGAGCTCCTTTATTTATGAGAAAGGTTTGATTTTACTTGTCAAAAGCTATGAGATTTTTATTAGGTGTCGTTTTGGCAAAACAAGAATCTTTTAAACCTTCGTCAAAATAGGAATCGAAATCTATACATTGCTTTCATAAAATGATGGGCAACTTCTACGATATCTTTCACCTTACGCACCAAGATTTAATAAAAACGTTGCTTTATTTTATAAAACCGTTTTTGTTGACATTTGAAAACGGCCTTCTTTAGCCTTCTCGTTTAATAGGAATCGACATTCATTAACACTTCCAATTTTTTAGCTACGTGATGCTAACCCCCTAATTTGCTTGATTTTAATGAAAAACCTTCATCATTTAATCTTTGAAATCATTTTTCGTGTCACAAAATCCAATCAAGCATAAACACGCGTCGGGGCTATTCATGGGCATGTAAGCCATCAAAATAACCCCAAACGCCTACAATCACAAGTTTCACTATTTCGGGGCCTTAAACCCGACCTCCGACTTGGTATCGTTTTAAGGCCCGACGATTACATATTTACAATGACGAATGCATCTATCCGATTACATACATCCAAAAATGTCCATCATCGGATTGGGACCACGGGATCGCTTTCCTAGGCTCACATCCGAACTTGTTGCACAACCGCAAAATGGGTACAACATAAATAAACAATCGTGGGATGCCTAATGCTCTAGGATGTCTTACAATAACAATTGAAATACACTACGAATGACACATTACCATAATAGCTAAAATTTGCACGAAACGGACATCATCGGGCTATTAGGGGGAATTTCATTCTGATGAAACCCTCACTAATAGTCCCTAATCCATGGTTTCACAATAACATGTAAGAAAGCTACATTCAAGGTAATTCGGATGACAAAAAGCTTGGCAACAATGGTATAACAAAATGCTAAAACAAAGGATTTTTCACCTTGCAAATAATCCCCATAATGTGTGTGACTTTGTGTATTGAGTAGAGTAGAAAATATGAGGTGTAATCTCACAAAATGGGTACAATTTCTCACTATTTCTCACTTTTTTCTCTCCTAATTTTTGCTGTTTTCTTGCTGTTTTTTCTCCTTCTCCCGAACTGCTGCTGCTGCTGGATTCTTCTTTCGTTTCTGTATGCAAAATGGCCTGATAAGGCACTGCCAAGGGCAGCCGCAGATCAATCTGCGGCTGGCCGCAGATTGATCTGCGGCTAGCCCTTGGTTCTCCCCCTAACCGTGCTCGAGTCCCGTGCGCTCGAGTCCCGTGTCGTCTCGAGTTTCGTCCTTGGCCGCGGATTGATCTGCGGCTGATTGTGCTGATTTTCTCGTTTTCCGTACCTCGTCTCGATTTTCGTGTCGTACCGTTGGTTTCCACTGAAGGGCTTGCATTCTGCAGTCCAGGAACTGCCAGAAAACGTGCCATGAAATCCGGGTAAGCGCAGTGATCATTAACCGACTCCCGCCATTCGCTTGTCGTCGTGTCGGCTTCGATCTCGTCCCGTAGTGGTGGCTTTGAGTGTTCTTCTTTATGTCCACCTTTTATTCTCGTGTGCTAGGTCAATTGACAATTTTGCCCTCTTGTCAGGGTTAGTATAGGAAGTGCAAAATTTGGGTGTCTACAGCTGCCCCTCTTTATCATGTTTATGCAATGTTAAATGAAATGAACAGGATAAAGAATAGACATTCGATGCATGAATGACAGTGCACAAGGATGACAATACATACGTGATGCAACACATATGACTTATGATGCAACGTAAGATGTAAGGCATGCAAAATATTCGTAAAAGGGTGTCAATGCGGATGATTGTCTCGTCGGGGCCGGGTCTCGTATCCGGTGACCCATCTCGTAATTGCCGGGTCTCGTCGCCGGTCGATCGTCTCGTCGGGGCCGGGTCTCCTATCCGGTCACCCATCTCATAATCGCCGGGTTTCGTCGTCGGTCGATCGTCTTGTCGGGGCCGGGTCTCGTATCCGGTCACCCATCTCGTAATCGCCGGTTATCGTAGCCGGTCGATCGTCTGGTCGGGGCCGGGTTTCGTCGCCAGTCACCCATCTCGTAATCGCCGGTTATCGTCGCCGGTCGATCGTCTTGTCGGGGTCGGGTTTCGTCGCCGGTCACCCATCTCGTAATCGCCGGTTATCGTCGTCGGTCGATAGTCTTGTCGGGGCCGGGTTTCGTCGCCTGTCACCTATCTCGTAATCGCCGGTTATCGTCGCTGGTCGATCGTCTTGTCGGGGCAGGGTTTCGTCGCCGGTCACCCATCTCGTAATCGCCGGTTATCGTCGCTGGTCGATCGTCTTGTCGGGGCCGGGTTTCGTCGCCGGTTATCATCACCGGTCGATCGTCTTGTCGGGGCCGGGTTTCGTCGCCGGTCACCCATCTCGTAATCGCCGGTTATCGTCGCCGGTCGATCGTCTTGTCGGGGCCGGGTTTCGTCGCCGGTCATCCATCTCGTAATCGCCGGTTATCGTCGCTGGTCGATCGTCTTGTCGGGGCCGGGTTTCGTCGCTGGTCACTCATCTCGTAATCGCCGGTTATCGTTGCCGGTCGATCGTCTTGTCGGGGCCGGGTTTCGTTGCCGGTCACCCATCTCGTAATCGCCGGTTATCGTCGCCGGTCAATTATCTTGGGAGTGTCGGGTCTCGTCTCCGGTCGCTCGGTCGAATCGAGAAGTCGTGTTCGACACCCAATTCATCAAAATCTCGTATTTTATTACCACATTATGAGTCAAACGGGCATTAGAATCGATCAAGCCTGCAATGGACAGGGGAGGAGCCACTGGGCCCAGCCGCAGATGGATCTGCGGCCAGCCGCAGATTGATCTGCGGCCAAGATCGGGGCTATAAGCGGCCAGCCGCTTCCCAGATCTGTCACTTTCATTCGTACCCCACGCGATTTTCAGACCTTTGCACGCCCTTTTGCTGAGTTTTCCAACCTTTTTTGCAAAAACCGCTCCGGTTAGATCGATCTACGCGTTACAGGTAACACTTTGACCGATTGTTTTTCAATTTTGTCAATGTTTTGCTATACATTTGCTATTCTGCACGTTTAGAGATATAAATGTATGCTTTGAAATGCTATGGCATGTATTATTGCATGTATAGGCTATGTATGAACTGCGCAAGTCACATTTTATGCTCATGATGCGGTCCCACATACTTGTTATTTCTTTTTTGAAGAAAATCATGCATTAGGGTCTTTTTTCATGCTGCAATTATCCATATAAATGCAATTTTGATCTGTTGTGGCTTGGGTTCTTTGTAAAACATGCTTGGCTATACAAGGGATGTCCATTTTATAGACGAAACTCTACCGATTTTTTTTTTATATAGTAAAACATGCATCATGCTGCATTAATTCTATGATGATGATTAGAATGTTTATGACATAATTCAAAATAGAATTTACCTCCCCTTTTGTCTGCTCTATTCCAGCTATGGATCTTGACACTCCTAGTAGCTCCATCGCGTCTCGGACTTCGGGCGTTCGCCGCCGTAGAGCTGCACCTGCCCCCGCTCTTCCTCGGACCCGTCAGGCTCGCCGACTGGTAGAGGCTGTCATCCGGCCTGATCATCCCGATGTTGAGGAGGATGTTCTCCCGGATGTTGCGGTAGAGGGGCCATCCTCTAGCACACCAGCTCCCTCTTCTCATCGCGCCCTATCTGGTGCCTCTGTTTAGATACCCGATCTGTTGGGTCGGGATCTCAATCGTCACCCCTCAACATCTCTCGTGGCTAATGAGGTATATTCAATTCTACTCTGATTTTATTCTCAATTTCTCAATTCCCGTTCTATCTGGACTGACCCATTGGTGATTGCCACAGGTGCCCGAGTTTACTCAGCCGAGGGGTAACTGGTTCAACATCTACTCCCTCTACACCGCTTTGCACAGTGATTACCGAGCAGTGGTGGATTCCTGGGGCTTTCGTCATTTCTTCACCATGATTCCCAGTCAGTGCCCCTAGGGTTATATGAGGGCTTTATCCGAGAGATGGTTTCACCAGACCCAGTCCCTTCACCTTCTAGACTGTGAGGTCGTGCTGACTCCCTGGGACTGGAGGTACATCACGGGTATCGAGTTCACTGGATCCTGCGTCCCTCTGGATCTTGACATCACTCCCGCAGAGGTCAGACTTTTACTGGGTTTCGCTGCCGATGACAGGGTCTTCAAGGCCCGCAGCATTCGGTCTGGAGCTTTGGCCGTGGACGCTGTTGGAGGCATATATGCGGCGCCATTCCCAACAGATCGGGCCACTCGTGATATTCTGCTTCGACGTCTGTTCCTGACTATTATGAGGGGTTGTTTCCTAGGGAACAACTCCTCTACCATCCATTTCAGCGTCGTTGGAGCCGTTAGGGATGTGGACCAGATCGGCGATTACGATTGGGGGTCCTTCACCTTCGCCTACTTCCTCCACGGTCTTCGCCTTCGCTCAGAGGGACAAACAGATGCTTGGCTTGGATTCTACCACTTCTTGTTGGTGAGCCCTCTCTTCCTCTTTTCTTATTGTATTCCTCTTCATTTTATTTCTCTTTTCTGCATTTTGACAGTTACTCTTGCCTTGTTTCTGTTCACAGTTCTGGGCTTATGAGCGACTCCCCTGTTTGAGGCCTGTCACGACCCTCGGCTTGGACACTTATCCCAGGGGTCGTCGGTGGCACCGCAGCACCTTGGAGGAGGTTCCGGTATCTGGCAGCTTTGCACACTGCCGCATTCAGCTGGAGCTGATCACCGCTGCAGATGTCGTCTGGACTCCTTATCTTTCGGAGCATCTGGTTGTGGGGTTTACAGATGGGTATCCTTCCGGCCCAGAGTTCACGCTTTCCACCCGTCGTCTCACTTTGCAGAGTGTCGGAGGATGGGTGATGTATTTGGGAGAGCGCGCATTCAGATGCGTGACTGAAGAGATCCGCATCCCGCATTCCCTTCCTTTCACTACATCCTGGCCGCTGGATTCTCAGCCGTCGGAGATCATGCTCGCGGGGGAGGATGGCCGGATGCTTTCTACTTGTCCCAGTACGAGTGAGGCTTTCCGTACCTAGTGGGTGCCCCGCACCATCGGTCCTCAGACTCGGGCCATATTCTTTCTTAGAGACATGGTTCCCGGCTCGGTGATGATGACCGATTGGGGTGCCTGCGTTCGGAGTCCCACTCACGCTGAGCAGATTGACACCTTGACCCACCAGGTGGAGCAGTTATCCCTGTATCTTCGGGTGTTGGGCCGGACTCTAGAGGATGCTTACGCATATGATCCTGACAGTGCGGATTTTGCCACAGGCCCGAGCTCATTTGATGCCCCAATGCCGTCTTATATCCCGGATATGAACTTCGGTCCTTCGACTTCGACCACTCCAGGGGATCAGTTTGGGGATTCAGATTTCACAGCCGACATTACTTTTGACTAGATCAGGCTAGGATAGGGCTTTTTGTACATGGACCTGTTAGATGTTTATTATTTTTATTTCATGCACTATGTATTAAACTCATTTGTTTATTTATGCACAGTTTTTATCTTTATGAAATTCACTTGTTTTATTATTATCTGTACGATGCATGCTTTTTATTCATGGATAGAGAATGACCCCTGTACAGTCTTTTTGATACTATTTTTCACAGATGTCGTCCTCAGATGTCGTGGCACGTTTGGATCCCATTTCTCCCACAGGGTTGGTCGGCAGTCTCCTCCGCTGGTTGGACAGTTTATCGCCGGCCGACAGGGTTATCGCAGATGGCCTTTTGGGACATTCTTGGTCCTTATTATCCTTTCAGGTGCCAGTGGGCTTTGTGGATGGTATTCTGAGCTATTGGGCACTTGCCCGTCAGGTGTTCAGATTAGGGACAGTGGACCTGACCCCCACTCTCGAGGAGTATACTCGCTTTACCGGCTTGTCTTTGGATGGTCCTTGTGCCAGGGTCACAGTCGGTTCCATGCGCCGTCAGTTCTTGACTTTCACCGGTTTGCGGAGGACAGTCTTGTTATCGGTGATCACCTCAGACCATCTAGTTCCCCTACAATTTCTGATTGACCGATTCGGCTCACCCGACAGTTTTCACCTATTTTCGGGTGATTTTTCTGTGTCCGAGGATCACTGGGGTGCTTTGAGAGTAGTCATTTTGATGGCCTGTGTCCTTTCAGTTTTGTACTTGCCAGCCGGACCCGATCAGTTGGATATGCGAGTTGTCGCGACCGTTAGAGCCCTTCAGGAGGGTCACACCGTCCTTCCCATGATATTGGCAAATACTTACATGTCAGCCTCATATTGTCAGTCTTTCTGAGGCAGAGTATTCAGAGGGAGCTCGACCTTATTGTATGTGTGGTTCATGAGTCATCTCAGTCCCATCGGCCATTTCCGTCGCCAAGGGTTTTGCTTCAGTCATGACATAGCCACGCAGTTTTCATTTCGTCCCGTGAGCTGTACTGATGTGGCTTCCTGGGTAGAATTCTTGTTGGTTATTAAGGATCCTTTTCATCTCCTGATCTACTCGGGTTATTGCTCCTTTATGAGCCTCTTGACTCACGTGCCCAACCTGGATTTCATCCCTATTGCTGGCTTGAGGGGCGTGACGACTTATCATCCGTTGGCGATTATAGGGCAGTTTGATCAGACACAGGATTTTCACCCTTTCACGGGTGCAGCCGCCTACCGATTCCTTATATCATCCCAAACAGAGAGAGATCTGCTGCGGGAATACGATCTTTGGTCTCGCAAGATCTTTGCCGAATATAGTGAGAGCTGCCCCATTCAGACATTTGCTTACGTGCAGTGGTTGCGTGGAGACTCGGATTCGGCTGGTTTGAGTCAGACTGGGGCCTTTGATGACTCTGGAGTGATTTTCCCAGATGATACCACAGATCATTCCATCTCAGCTGATTCTGCCCCTAGTCGGGTTACTGAGGGTACCCGACTCTGCCTAGCCTTGATTACTACTGAAGCTGAGAGGGATGTCGCTCTTGTTGAGAGAGATGATGCCATTCTGGCTAGAGACGCTGCCATTGCTGACAGAGACGCCATTGTATTTCAATCCAGGGTGGTTATAGATGCTCATTCTGGGACTGTCAGCCGAGCCACTGCTTTACTAGATCGCATTGACATGATGGGGCAGCAGATTGCAGGGGACGCTGATGCTTCAGACCTATCCACCACTTTATCCATCTTGCTTCAGTTAGTTGCAGATTTGTAGATCATTTTATTTCCTGCATAGACTATGTCAGTGTCATCGGTTATTGAAAGAGAAATCTTGTAACAAAATGACTTATATATGTAGACATGCATTTAAATTTAGTCATTTTCCCTTTTTGTCGTATCGTTGCCTTTCATTGGATCCTCATTTTATCCAGCTAACCATGATTTTGACATTTTGCCTTCTTTCTCCTCTCAAGTCTTGATGGAGATTTGACAGATATTACCGTACCCCTGCTGATTTCATCGGATTGGGTCTTAGATTTTTGGCTAACTGTTTCGGTTGGATCAGGGTTATGTCATCTGAGATGAAGCTGATTAGTCGGCTGGTTTCGGGAAGGTTTTGAGGGTGTGGGAAGGTTTATCTGGCTATTGGGAATTGGCTTTGTTTAGGGAAAGTATTATTTTTTAATGAATCGGACCGTGCCATGATGGCTGCCTACGTACCCCCGCAAGTTGGGAGATCAGGTCCTACGTAGTTCGTTCCTCCAAGAAAAGGGAGAACTGATGATTCAAGCGTAGAACCGCTTCACTGAGTCAGAATTGAGGGGTTGTGGAAATACCTCACCATCCATTTCTTGCAACATGAGGGCTCCTCCGAATAGCACTTTCTTAATCACAAATGGTCCTTCCCAGTTCGGGGCGAACTTCCCCTTGGCTTCGTCTTGACAAGGCATGACTCTTTTTAGCACCAAATCATTTTCCTTGAACTTCCGAGGTCTTATCCTTTTGTCGTATGATCGAGAGATCCTTTGTTGATATAACTGACCGTGCCAAACAGCAGCCACCCTCCTTTCATCAATTAGGGCCAATTGGTCGTATCGACTTTGCATCCAATCTTCCTCGCTTATCTGAGCATCAATCACTATTCTGAGGGATGTCATCTCAACCTCAACTGGCAGAACAGCCTCCATTCCATACACTAAAGCGTACGGGGTTGCCCCTGTAGAAGTACGCGTTGACATTCGGTATGCTAGCAGGGTGAGGGGTAGCAAATCCGGCCATCCCCGATGATTAGCAGACATTTTCGCCATGATTTTCTTGATGTTCTTGTTTGCAGCCTCCACTGCCCCATTCATCTTAGGACGGTAAATGACAGAATTGAGGTGTTTGATCTTAAACTGGTCGCATAATCCCTTCATGAGGGCGTTGTTCAAATTTTTGGCATTGTCGGAGACCAAAACCTCAGGTTGCCCGTATCGACAAATGACATTATTCCTGATGAAACCGACGATAACCTCCTGAGTTACTTTGGAGAAAGCAGCTGCTTCTACCCATTTGGTGAAGTAATCGATCATGATGAAAATGAATCGGTGTCCGTTGCTTGCTTTGGGCTCTATCGGTCCGATTACATCCATCCCCCACATTGAGAATGGCCAAGGGGAGGTTATACAGTGCAGTTCATTGGGAGGCGTATGGGTCACATTACCATGCGCCTGGCATTGATAACATCGTTTGACATGATCATCGCAGTCGGCTTTTAGCGTTAACTAATAATGCCCCGTTCTCAAGATCTTTTTGGCCAGCATCGGTCCACTCATGTGTGGCCCGCACACTCCACCATGTATTTCGTTCATAATCCTTTGGGCCTGCGTCTCATCTACGCATTGCAACAGTCCCAACCCAGCATCCCTCATTGCCATCTTTTGAATTCTCATCCTCTCAGTTCGGCTCGCCTGGTCGGGAATGGATCTATCCCTCAGGTACTCCCTTATGTCGTGATACCAAGGCTGCTTTGATAGAACCACCTCGTCTGATAATACTGCAACATATTCCTCATATGCCGGGGCATTCTATACTGCTATCTCAATCTGTGGAATGTCCCTGCTCTTGATTACGTGGGTTAAGGAAGCCAGAGTTGCCAATGCATCTGCAAAATCATTCCGTCCCCGGGGAATATGGCGGAAAGCGATATCTTCGAACTCTTGCATCAATTGGATAACACAACGATGGTATGGAAGTAACCGGAGCTCTTTTATGTTATACTCCCCGATCGCTTGCCTGATTACCAGTTCTGAATCCCCGAACACCGCTAATCTTTTCACTCCCATATCGCGGGCAAAACGGAGTCCCAATATACATCCCTCGTACTCAGCTGTGTTGTTCGAATTGCTGAACTGCAATTTAGTGGCTACAGGGTATTTCTCTCCGGTGATAGAGATCAGGACGGCTCCGGCTCCAGCCCCTTCAGCATTCATGGCACCATCAAAATACAGCTTCCAGAACTGCCCCTCGTCATCACATTTCGTGTGTAATACCCAAAATATATCTTCGCACGGCAGAGGAGTTTCTAACGGCTCCATCCCTCCTGATGGCGTTTCTGCCAACTGATCCGTAATTCCCTGCCCTTTCATGGCTTTCTGAGTTACGTATACCATGTCGAACTGTTGTAAGATTAACTGCCATCTTGACAGTCAACAGTTCAGCATGGGCCTTTTAAAGATATATTTCAGGGGATCCATCCTCGATATCAGGTACGTAGTATGCCCATGGAGGTAGTGTTGTAATCTCCCTACAGCCCAGGCCAGAGCACAACAGGTCTTCTCGATGGGAGTGTAATTTTGTTCACATTGGCTAAATCTCTTGCTGAGGTAATAGATGTTATGCTCTTTACCTGCCTCATTCTTCTGTCCCAACATACATCCCATTGCGATGACATTGATCGATATATACATAAACAGAGGGATCCCGTTGTTCCGGGGTACCAGCACTGGTGCCTCCGTTAGCTGCTTTTTAATGGTCGGAAAAGCCTTCTGACATTGCTCATTCCATTCTTGGGAAGCACCCTTCCTTAACAGTTTGAAAATTGACTCGCATGTAGTCGTTAAGTGGGATATGAAGCGGCTGATGAAGTTTATTCTTCCCAGGAATCCTCTTATCTCCTTCTCTGTATGAGGTGTCGGCATATCCACAATAGCCTTGATCTTTGCTGGATCCAACTCAATGCCCCGATCACTAACCAGGAATCCCAAGAGCTTTCCCGACTGCACTCCGAAAGCACACTTCGCCGGATTGAGCTTCAAATTATACTTTCTGAGCCGATCGAATAGCTTTTTGAGATGGGTTATATGATCAGATTCTACCCTTGACTTCACGATAATGTCATCCATGTAGACCTCTATCTCATTGTGCATCATGTCGTGGAACAGGGCCATCATGGCTCTCTGATAAGTAGCCCTCGCGTTTGTGAGCCCGAAAGCCAATCGTCTATAGCAGAAAATGCCCCAATATGAACGCGGTTTTTTCCCGATCTTCTTCTGCCATCATTATCTGATGATACCCCGCAAAGCAATCAACAAAAGAGTATATCTCGTACTGGGCTGTGTTATCCACCAGGATGTGTATGAAAGGCACCGGGAAGTTATCCTTGAGTCTGGCCTTATTTAGATCTCTATAATCTACACATACCCTCACCTTCCCTCCAGGCTTAGCCACTGGGACTACATTGGACAGCCATTCTGGGTAAGTGGACACCATGATGATTCCGGCCCTGAACTGTTTGATGATCTCTTCCTTCACCTTCAAGCTCCATTCCGGTTTCAACTTCCTTAGTTTCTGTTGGACAGGCCTGAAACCCTCTTTGATGGGCAACCGGTGTACCACAATGTCTGTGGACAAACCGATCATATCCTCATGAGACCAGGCAAAGACATCCTCATACCGGCTTAGCAACTCAGTTATTTCTGCTTTCTGGCTAGGGGTAAGGTCTGTCCCTATCTTGAGCTCTTTTGGCATGTCCGGAGTTCCGATATCTATGGTGATGGTTTGGTCTAAGTTGGGTTTGGGTTTATCCTCGACCCATCCTTTGATCTCATCAGGCGCGTCGTCGTAATCTGTCTGTCTTGCTCAATGCCCATCAAATCGAAATCCAGCTCAATGTCAAAATCATAATCATCATTCAAATTTGAAAGATCATTTGTTAGGCAAGGATTACTCAAATTGGTACACCTGACATGAAACAAAATATTTGTCATATATAAGTTATTCTCCACAACGATCACATTTTCAAATAACATGACAAAACGACATAATTATGCAAAATACAAAACAACAACAAAAAATAAACTTCTTCATCCTCCCATCCTCTGGGGTCTACCACCCTGATGTCGGGTTTTACCCTTGTTTGGATATCACTGGTTTCATGGTCCAGTTGTCGACGGTCAGGTCAGATGAAATGCGCTGGATAAAAGGTGACTTCACATCGGACACTTCCCCGATGACTACAGCCACATCGCCTGAGTCCTTCTTCCTACCTTCTTCAGGAATAATTAGCCCTGCCCAATCGATGATAGGTACACTTCGTTGGGCTCCCGGTGGCGTGACAATATTCGTCCCTTCTCCATTGCTTGTTAATTGTCCGCTGATATAGCACTTGGCTTCGAACTTCTGCGACCTCCTATAGGACCCTTTCCCTCTTGGTCGACTTCTCACTTGTGGGGGTCAATTCTCCATCCCCTGTCCCAATCACAGGCTTTCTAGTCCCTCGTTCATTGTCAACCTTGGTCATTGGATTTCCGGCCAGTCGAATTGGGGCCGCGCCTTGACGGTGTCTCCGTGTTATGCCTTCATGATATCCCAACCCTGCTTTACCTATCTGATGGGGTAGTTGAATAGGCTCGGTGATTCCTTGGCTACTCTTTCATAACCCCTGTCCAAGCTGGAATTTCATTTTCATCATTTCTTTCGCAATTAAGGTAAGTTCTGGAGAGACATTAGGTTTCACGGCTAGGGCTCTCAAGCATCTATAATGGGGAGTGCTGATTTCCAGCGCCTGAAAACTGGCAGGTGCCGTCGACTCGTCCACATTTATCACTGGTAGGCCATTCCTGGGAGGAGAAGGGTCATCACATTCTGCCGAGATCGTTACCAGATTCCCGTCGATGATTAGTTTGATTTGTTGGTGTAACGTGGAAGGAACTGCCCCGGCCATGTGTATCCACGGCCTCCCCAATAACAGGTTATAGCTTGCCGCAATGTCTAGGACTTGGAAAGAGATATCAAAAGTACAAGGTCCTATTTCCATCGGCAATTCTATCTCTCCAATTGTATCCCTCCGGGAACCATCGAAGGCTCGCACCACTACATGACTGGCCCGTAGGCGCTTGGGATTGATGTTCATCTTCTGCAATGTACTGAGGGGACAGATATTCAACGCCGATCCCCCATCAATCAGCACCCCATTCATGATATAACCTGAGGAGATTACCGCAATATGTAGCGGTTTTCGATGCCCCCTTCCCTCCTTGGGAATATCGTCATCTGTAAATGATATTACATCACTCTCCAACAGGTGGTCCACCAGATGGCCGAAACCTTCTTTGCTAATTTCTTTGGGAACGTATACCTCCTCCAAGACTTTCGCCAGGGTTTTGCAGTGATCATTGGACGATAACACCAAGTCCATGATTGATGTCAGGGTCGACTCTTCGCTTAATACCTGGATCCCTCTTGCTTCCGGATGATCCATCCTCTTCAAGAATTCTATGGCTTTCACCTCGGAGATCTCTTCATTCTTCTTCGTTTTGTTCTCAAGGACTCGCCCAGGAAGATACAAAGGATTCCCCCTTGTTGTCACAGAAGCACAACTGGCCGCTTCCTCTGACACCCCCCATAATTCCATGGTGCCGTCTTTAGACTGCTGACCGGGATCTGCTATCTCGCTGCAAGGATGAGGGGTTTGGAGCCGCCAACTTGACAGGTCCCTCCGTGGTATTTCTACTTACACCCATCAACCTAATGGGCGCTCCCCGTGCACTCCCGTGATCACTTATTATGTTGATCATTTCATCAATTTTCTTCACATAATTCAGCTTTGGCGGCCCCTCGGCTTCACTGGCTTCTGCCACATTGACCCCCCATCCATCATGCCTAGGCAGGGGATTGATTTTAATATTTGGGGAGTCTGGCTGTTCGACCACAATTTCCCCACTATCAATCAAGTTCTGAATTCTGTGCTTCAGCGTCCAACATTCCTGCGTATCATGTCCAGGGGAACCTGAGTGGTATGCGCATCGCTTGCTTGGGTCAAACTTTCTTCCCTTCGGGTCACTTGGGGGTGCCAAATCGACTATCTTCTTTTGGGCTATCAATACCGCTAAAATCTGCTCAAGAGGATCCCCGAGTGGGGTGAATACTCGATTTTGCGAGGCCTCGAATCTCCTTCGCCCATCCGTCCTCTGATCAGTGAAGTTAGGCTGTCGGGATGGCCCCGCTCTCTGCACCTGTACGGGAGGATTGTTTTCTGTCTTTCTAGATGATCCCTGCAGGATAAGGGAAACATCTTCTTCCTTTTTCTTTTGGACCCTACGGGAGGTGCTGCCATAGTTTCCACTCTGTATTTATTCTGCAGCTGTTTCCAAAGCCGTGAAATCCCGGATTTTGCCAGATTTCTACCCCATATCCACCATTTCTCCGTGTTTAATCATCTCAGCAAAGGGTCTTCCAATCCCTGATATGAACCGCTCATAATAAGGTGCCTCTTGAATGTATACGAAGGTCATCACCATCTCCGACTCGCTCATCGGGGGGTTCACCTGTGCGGCCATACCCCTCCATCGTTGTGCATAATCCCTGAAGGATTCCCTGGGTTGCTTCTTAACTTTTGTCATTTGGTATCTATCGGGGGCCATTTGTGCCTGGAAGCTATACTGTGTTAAGAAGGTGTGGGCCAACTCCTCCCAATTGTGGATCCGGGCATTATCAAGACGGGCATACCAGATTCTCGCTTCTCCCGTCAAACTCTTTTGGAAAAGTTGCATCCTTAGACCCTCGTCTTCTGCATAAGATCCCAGCTCCCCAATGTAGATTTTCAGATGGGTATAAGGATCCCCCTTCCCATTGTATTTCTCAAATTCGGGAATTTTAAATTTCTCCGGGTATCTGGTTCCGGGGAAGACACATAGATCTGAATAATTAACCCTGCCTAGGGACCCTATGCCTTTCATAGATTGGATAGTTTCCTCTATTTGTTTCATTTTCTTTCGCAGGTCATCCGTATCTCCCTCTTCCGGGATAGTAATCACTGTCTTGTTAGGTACGGGAATGGCCTTCGGGACGACTGGCTCGCCCTTAGGTTGGGGTGGATCCTCTTTAGGTGGATCCTGCCTAGGTAGCAATTGTTCCCTCAACATCATGGCCATTTCCAACATCTGCTTTTTAAATTCATCATATTCTTCCCTAGATATGGAACCAGGATTAGTAGGTGGGAGATCAACCATTTCAGGTGTAGAGTCTTTGGCTCTTTTAGACTGCAAACGCGTTTGAGGAGCAATCCTACAGAAACAATGGTTCGAAGTTTAGTCCTGGGGAATGAAAAATGTGGATGAATGCTAAAGCTGTAACTTTTGTGTTTTTGGGTTTTTTAATCTTTCCCTGTAAAACAGAAAGTTAGTAGTCTTTTAATGCAATAACAAATGCTAAACATGACTTTATTATGCTTCCCCAGCTGTTCCCTGCAAAACATAGAGGTTAGTGATTTCTCTTGACAGAAAGGGAGGCATATATGAATGGGATCATGACATTTATACGCGTGAACGTACAAGGGCATGAAGAGACTTTTCCTGCATTGGGTTAATCTGAGGCTGACCTATCCTAGGGTTACTCTCACGGGCTTTTCAGCATGAAGGTCCCCAAATCTTCGCAATCTACTCGTCTGAGTCCTTTCGATTGGAGCGGATTTGGGTGGTGCGTTTCCTGAGCCATCTCCGGGGAGCAGCCCCTTCGAGTCCAGTAATAAGCAACCGACAGGTTCGCCTAAGGAGGAGGTACTCTTTTAACATACATTCACATTCATCGTCCTCACCGTATGCAAATGATTTCTTTAAAGTAAAGCCATTCCATTCAAATATTCATTTATTGGACAAAACACACATTCACACAACAATAAAAAAACAAAAATCGCACGTACATACACATTTATGAATTTTAAAGGATAGGATAGCATCAAGATTTGAAAACGGCTTAAGCCCTCTAATCTCCCCAACATTGTCGCCAGCTGTCGACGCCGGTTTTTTCGTCTTTTCCAATTTTAGCCTTTTGATTGAATGATTTCATTAGAAAAGGTCAGCATTAATGTCGACGGGGTTTTGAAAGATCGTTTTTTATGATGAGCCAATTAACCAGAGTCACCAGTTGGTATATTTGAAATGGATGTACCAACTCATCCGAATTTTCATTTTTTATAAATCGCTGGCTCATATGTGACTCCGAATTAATTGGTCTGCAAACCGAGATTCATAGAGTTCGGGGGCTTGTTTAAGCGAGGGGAAGGTGTTAGGCACCCCCCGACTTCCGTGAAACACGGTTACCGCAATCTTGATGCTTTCCTATCCTTTAATTCATGAAATGTGTGTGTGTGGGAGTGTGTGTGTGTGTGTGTGTGTGTGTGCTTATGTGAATGTTGTGGTGAGTTTTTTCATGAGAGATTAAACATTTGGCTTTTTATGAGAAATCGTGTTTTATTTTGGGAATGTTTTAGAACGTCGTTTCCGTTTGTACAAGAGAGCTCCTTTATTTATGAGAAAGGTTTGATTTTACTTGTCAAAAGCTATGAGATTTTTATTAGGTGTCGTTTTGGCAAAACAAGAATCTTTTAAACCTTCGTCAAAATAGGAATCGAAATCTATACATTGCTTTCATAAAATGATGAGCAACTTCTAGGATATCTTTCACCCTACGCACCAAGATTTAATAAAAACGTTGTTTTATTTTATAAAACCGTTTTTTGTGACATTTGAAAACGACCTTCTTTAGCCTTCTCGTTTAATAGGAATCGACATTCATTAACACATCCAATTTTTTAGCTACGTGATACTAACCCCTTAATTTGCTTGATTTTAATGAAAAACCTTCATCGTTTAATCTTTGAAATTATTTTTCGTGTCACAAAATCCAATCAAGCATAAACACCCGTCGGGGCTATTCATGGGCATGTAAACCATCAAAATAACCCCAAACGCCTACAATCACAAGTTTCACTATTTCGGGGCCTTAAACCCGACCTCCGACTTGGTATCGTTTTAAGGCCCGACGATTACATATTTATAATGACGAATGTATCTACCCGATTACATACATCCAAAAATGTCCATCATCGGATTGGGACCACGGGATCGCGTTCCTAGGCTCACATCCGAACTTGTTGCACAACCGCAAAATGGGTACAACATAAATAAACAACCGTGGGATGCCTAATGCTCTAGGGTGTCTTACAATAACAATTGAAATACACTACGAATGACACATTACCATAATAGCTACAATTTGCACAAAACGGACATCATCGGGCTATTAGGGGGAATTTCATTCCGATGAAACCCTCACTAATAGTCCCTAATCCATGGTTTCACAATAACATGTAAGAAAGCTACATTCAAGATAATTCGGATGACAAAAAGCTTGGCAACAATGGTATAACAAAATGCTAAAACAAAGGATTTTTCACCTTGCAAATAATCCCCACAATGTGTATGACTTTGTGTATTGAGTAGAGTAGAAAATATAAGGTGTAATCTCACAAAATGGGTACAATTTCTCACTATTTCTCACTCTTTTCTCTCTTAATTTTTGTTGTTTTCTTGTTGTTGTTTCTCCTTCTCCCGAACTGCTGCTGCTGCTGGATTCTTCTTTCGTTTCTGTATGCAAAATGTGCTGATAAGGCACTGCCAAGGGCAGCCGCAGATCAATCTGCGGCTGGCTGCAGATTGATCTGCGGCTGGCCCTTGGTTCTCCCCCCAGCCGTGCTCGAGTCCCGTGCACTCGAGTCCCGTGTCGTCTCGAGTTCCGTCCTTGGCCGCGGATTGATCTGCGGCTGATTGTGCTGATTTTCTCGTTTTCTGTACCTCGTCTCGATTTTCGTGTTGTACCGTTGGTTTCCGCTGAAGGGCTTGCATTCTGCAGTCTGGGAACTGCCGGAAAACGTGCCATGACATCTGGGTAAGCGCAGTGATCATTAACCGACTCCCACCATTCGCTTGTCGTCGTGTCAGCTTCAATCTCGTCCCGTAGTGGTGGCTTTGAGTGTTCGTCTTTATGTCCACCTTTTATTCTCGTGTGCTGGGTCAATTGACGATTTTGCCCTCCTGTCAGGGTTAATATAGGAAGTGCAAAATTTGGGTGTCTACACTACATCATATCAAATATGATTGGCTTGTGTGCATACTACTTTCATGAGCTTTGTGCAGGATCACACCCAACCGACTAATGTGCTATAAATTCAGAGTCGGTATAGTATGTAAGCAAATATCAGAAGAATCAGAATCAATTTCAGAATGCATACAATCCCAACAACCGCAACCATCCCAATTTCAGCTGGTCGAACAATCAAAACCAGCCAAGTTAGCATTATCAGTCACAATCTTCACACCAAAAGTTTGCATCAAGACCACCATACCCTCCTGGATTTCAACAGTAAGCACAACATCATCCACCTCCAGTACCTCAACAAGAAAAGAAGTCGGACATGGAGGAAATAATGATGAAGTATTTGGCAAATACAGAGGTTATGATTAAGAGCCAAGTTGTGGCTATCAAGAATTTGGAAACTCAGGTGGGCCAAATGGCAAGTATGTTGAGTAACAGACCACAAGGAACATTGCCTTGTACAACAGAAAATAATCTAAGGAGAGAAGGGAAGGAGAAATATCAGGCCATCACCTTAAGGTCTGGGAAGCAAATTGCTGAATCGAGTAATACAGAGAGTACTGAGTCAGGCAGCAGAGCGACCGCTCCACTGGAACAAGGGGAAGTCACGCGGCCGCGCGACACAAAATAAGTTTCTGCTGAGAGTTTAAAAAAGGAAGATTCTGAGCAAGGGGAGGTGGAGAAGACTAAGGCAGAGGCACATGAGAGAAAAGAGACTAAGCTAACACTTGTACATCCACCTGGTCCTTTTCCACAAAGATTGCAAAAGCAAAAGGAAGATAAGCAATTCAATAAGTTTTTGGAGGTATTTAAGAAACTGCAGATAAACATACCTTTCGCTGAGGCATTGGAACAAATACTAAGTTATGCAAAATACTACCGCTGCCAATTCTAGGTCATGGGTAGGATATCTCTTTTCATAATCTTGTAGCTGTCGTGATGGGTGCACAATAACTTTACCATGTTTCATTAGCACAGAACCAAGTGCTTTGTGTGACGCATCACTGTAAACCACAAAATCTCCTGTATCGTCTGGTAAATATAACATCGGTGCTTCACTCAACATTTTCTTTAGTTCCTGGAAACTCTACACACACTTATTCGTCCAGACGAACTTTACCGACTTCCTCATTAGATTAGTCAGAGTCCTCGCTATTTTTGAGAAATCTTGAATAAATCTTTTATAGTAACCTGCCAATCCTAAGAAACTTCTCACTTCCGTTAGCATCTTCGGCTACTCCCAATTAACCACTGCCTCTACCTTTGTTGGGTCCATTGAGATTCCATCTTTGTCAATCACGTGCCCCAAAAATTGAACTCTTTCCAACCAGAATTCATATTTCAAAAATTTTGCGTATAACTTCTCTTTCCTTACCGCCTCTAACACCACCCTTAAATGTTCAGCATAATCCTCCTATGTCTTAGAGTAGACTATGATATCATCCATGAACACTACTACAAATTTATCCAAGTATTGCTTGAACACTCGGTTCATCATATCCATAAATGCTGCTGGAGCATTTGTTAACCCAAATGATATCACAAGGAACTCGTAATGGCTGTAACGAGTCCTAAACGCTGTCTTATGTACATCCTCCTTCTTCACTGTGATGCCCCCAAATTCGGGTTACCTTAACATCGGGTCTAGTGCATCACTATGCAACTCGTACATCATACTATCAATAACTCATTGCGGAATAATAAAAATATTTACATTGATATAATATAAATATTGTCGTCCCAAGCCTCGAAACCATAACTAAAACATGATCTTACTACATGAATGTACTTTTAAGATTATTACAACGTGTTCCCATCTTATTCCAGGTACGAAGACCTTAACTACTACATCATTTAATAATCATTACGAATTTAATTCTATTTATGTTGTACATAATAACACTTTACAACAATAACTATTAATACTTACCATTTACACTCTTTATTACAAATCCAGATTTCGTAACCTTTAAATTCTACACTTATGATCAAGGTTAAAATAAATACCATGATCATTTACAAAATCTCCTATATGAATGCAAGGTTTTGATTCTGACTTTATTCAACCCCTGAATATTCGCAAAGTTATTTAATAACTATGCATTCGTTATAAAAATGTCATTTATACATCATCGTCATCCTTCTAGTTTACTATAACAAGTAACTAACATAATCACATTTTAACTACTATAATGGATAACCTCCATTTTTAACTCAAGGTTTACATAATAATAATTCACATATATTACATACCGTTATCACGGCTAAATAATTATAATAAAGAAACATTAGCAACCTTCCTGTTTCCATGCATCTCTAATCCTTATCACCACGATATCAAGATAATTGCATTGTATCGTAAATCTGTAAAAGTTTTAATTTTGCAGGTATGAGCACGACGGTTCAACAAGAACTAATAGTTTTCACATTTCATGCTTCACGTAACACATAAGTTTATATTTTATTCATGCATCATGATTCTCATATTATGCATCTTACATAAACATCATAAATTGTATGCAATGCGTCTACACATACATCATGCATCTCTTAATATGCAAGCTTCATTTGCATCATATATCTCACACTGCACATTTATAATATTTCAAGTTCTATATAGAATAACATAATCACATAGTTGCACAACGTGCACACTGTAATCATGCTCGCATTTAATTCACATAACAGTAAAAGATTTAGCAATCAACTCATGTACATCAATATATTTAAACAAGTCAACAAGTTAATAGAAGAACTTGCCTTAAGCGTTCCTTGTCACATTATGATGCCTCGTCCTTCAAATATCCTACATAATTTATTTAACAATAAAACACCAATTAGCCACTAAAAGGCTTCATATTTTGGCTCAAATTATAATAATTCTTATTCCATATTGTTCGCGCATTATAAATAATAAACGCAATTAACTCTAAAACATTTCTCGGCGTCATGTCGTTCAGAAACGTTATGACCCTCATCATCATCCATAATTATTGGTTTATATAAACCTTACTCCATATCTTATAATGTTCATTTCATTTTAATCGAAGCACTATTTAAGTTCATTAACACATTACTCGGCGTTTCGACGTTTACACGACACACGCCTAATTCGCCTCTTTTGTATATGCTTAGCATGCTCATATATTGGGTTACCTCACTCTATAATATTTCATTCTTATTAGAAATAAAATATTAAACAAGGTTATACACACTTGTTACGACATTACGACGCTTGCACGCCCATACGCCAAACTTGTCTACTCGAACGCCCAAACGACACTCGTTTGCGCACGCTTAGCATACCCATTAGAAACTGTCTAATAGTCAATGGTTAATGTAAATCATCATTATAAATTATAATAATCATGTTTTAAAACTTATAACATCATTTTATATTGTCGGGAGCATTACACGTGCTTACGCGCATGCCCGACACCCTCCGATTGCCTCTAATTACACAATATCCCTACAAATGGCCAATTTAGACCCTTCTACATACCTCAAATCCACAATCTTAAATAATGAAAGTTAAAGGTCTACTCTTCCTCTTTTTGAATAATCTTTAATCACCTCAATCAGAGTTCAGATGAGAAAGTTATGCCCATTTTACTACAGGAGGTCAAAGTTGTCCAACCTGACACTATTCCAGTGCATCCAAGCACTGAAACCTTTAGTATTCAACACGGGCTGCGCTGAGGCCTCTGCTCTTCAGCGTGGTCAGTGCTGAACTAGGGTAATTTGAGCGCGGTCGGTTCTGAAACGCACACAACATAAATTTTTCAGATTTCGCGATTCGACCTTCCTCCACTCGAATCTTCATAACTTCTTCTATACATGTTCAAATTGGTGCATTTTAGATTCTATGGACTCCTAAGACATGGGGATACAAATAGCAAAAATTCAGAGCTACCCATTAACATTAACATGGCCAAATCTTAGGCCAAAGTACTAAGTTCATACTCTATTTTTGTGTTCTTCGTGCTCTTGGTGTTCTTCACCAAAATCGTCATCAAATCTTTGTTTTAACTCCCTTTTTACTCCATTCCAACTGGGTTAACTTCGTAACCCATGGAAGTATAACATCATACCAACAAACAAATTAACCCAACACAAAACCAAAGCTACATGTCCTCTAAAATTCGTCTGAATGTTCATATTGTCCAAAAATGTCCAAAATGTTCATGTTCTTCATCCATTAAGCAAAGATACGGATTTTTCTTCGTTTTTGTTTCACTTTCATGTTATTAATGGTTTATATAGTATCTTAACAACATTTACAAACCATCACAAGCAACAACAATAATAGAAATCGCCTCAAAAATCATCCACGAGCTTACAAGCTCTAAAAACCAAAAACTTGGAAAATCTTTTACAAAACTGAAAGGAAATGGATTTAATGAGATGTTATCTCTGTAAATCTCTTATAGATGATAGAGAAGCTAGCTAGGATTTATTAGAGTTGTTTGAAGCTCTTCTTCTTCTCCTCCTCCTCCACGCGTGCTCTTTTTTCCTTCTCTTTCTCTTCTTCTTCTTCTCTCTCCAGAAATTCTTCCTTCTTTTCCCTTCTCTCTCTACTGCAACTCTCTCTTTCTTCTCTTCCTACACTACTATTTACAGTAACAAAAAATCAACTTGGAGAAGAGGAAATGGCTGAGCTTGAATGGGGAGAGTGAGGGATGGAACGGATGGAATAGGGAGAGGGGAAGTGGGTTTCTCATCCAAGGATAATGTCCCTCGTTTGGGTTATCAAGGCCTAGGCCCTTGCATTATGCAACATGTTGTCGACACTTCCCTTCCTTCTCTCATTTGATTGGTCTATAGTGTATACTTGCTTCCCTTATTAGCAACATGCCACAATTAATACACTCATTTGGTCTCTCCTATACCCAAATCCTCACTTTTGTACCAAATTTTCTTAATAACTCTACCCATAATTAAAATGGGTACTCCCATAATATATTGGGATGCGTAAAAAAATAATTATTATGAGATTTGTTCATTTATTCGGAACACCTATATAATACATTTCGGATACGAAATAAATCTCTTTCGGGCTCAAATAAAATTTTTGACGCATGGAAAATTATTCCTTCGCATACACGCTTTAACGAAATTTATAGAAATCGAAAAAGAAGAAAAAAAATATTTTTGACATGAATAGTTCCACGTGAATAGTAACTCGTGAATAGTGATTTAGCGATATTACGCGAAATCAATTTATTCGCTCGTGCAAAACAACAACACTTAAAATCCATACATTCACATAATCAAGGTTATAATATAACTTTTAAATGCTTAACATAGAATAATATTGATAAAAATCTATTTTATTTAATAATATTCTTAAAGTAGAATTACTAAGCTACCCGCAATTCACGATCGTTACAATAGTTAACTATTAACTCTTTCGTTTCAAATATATATATACATTTCATATATATATATATATATATATATATATATATATGTGTGTGTGTGTGTATATATACTAAGCTCACCACATAAATCACATAAATATATAACACACACACACACACACACACACATATATATACATATATATATATATATATATATATTTATACTTTCAAACCCGACACGTCTCATAATAAGAATTATTCTTTATCAAATTCTTATTATAAATATTCTCAAAAATTCGGGTTGTCACATCCATCCCTCCTTATAAGGATTCCGTCCTCGGAATCACAAATATCAAACCTCTCTTACTTGGTTTTCGTCTAACTTCTTTCGAAATTTTATCGATGAATAATTTCAACGTATTACTATAACATAGGTTTTATATTACCTATTTAATCCATTTTCCTCAACCAACTCTCGTAGGTTTTATTATATAACCTTTACTAAACTCAATCGTATTCTGAGTATTATCCTCTCTTTAACCCATCAATTTCCTTTTCTAAGGATCATTGTATCCACAATCATCATAATAATTTAATATCATGATTTACTAACTTATAAAAATCGGGATATTACATTCATCCCTTCTTCTAATAACTTCATCCTCGAAATTTTAACATATTCACCCTTACTCATTTTACTCATCCTTCTTTCTAAGAATTTCACTTCTTCCTTTCGGAATTTCATCCGTTTCAAATAGGAAATATTAATCCCATAATTATTATCATTGCTCATATCATTCATTCATACGGACTTGCAACAAATACTTATGATATCTTCTTCTAAGGAATCATTAGAATTGTCTCATTCTGCGACTACTTCTTTCTAGGGAAGCATTACCCTCTCCACATTCAGTTTTCAGAATTATGGAATATCTTTCAGGAGTCTTCAACAATTGTTCGATAATTGTGAAGCAGTATGAATCACTGAGTGGCCACCATGGCACTTACCTTTTGCATGAATTACTAATACTGGATGAAGGAATAACTGAGTGGCCACCATAGCACTTACCTCTAATGATATCCCAAAGCTGAGTAGTCACTAAGGACTAAGAACTTCTACTAGAATCACCAGAAATTTATCTGATAACCTAACATACTAATACAATAGGTGATCAGCCTAAAGTACCCAATGTCGTGCACAACATTGTCTTTACGCGCGCGCAGTCAGATTTTTCCGACATCAAAATATTACCCGTTCTATGAGGGTTGTTCATCTTAGCAGATATAAAAGCCTGCACCAAAACAATTTGATTTGGAAAACATTCTCAAAGAATTCTCGAATTTCATAATCATATTTCCACATTCGTCTAGCTGAATCAAATAGCTTAGACTTACATCAACAATTCAGATATCAATCGAAATATTTTAGCCAACTCAATTAGCATACTTTTTCATACTTTAAAGAAAACAAAAATCATTTTATGATGTCATGATACCGCACTGTTTTTACAGTCCGTTGAGGATTCTGTTATTTTGTGACTTTGTCATACTACATCATATCATAGTGGGCTGACGATACTATGATCACATCCAACACTAGGTTAATCTGCATTGATGACTCCATCATCTGTCATTCTACACTAGGTTCCATGATGCATTGATGATAATTTTAAAAAAATACATTTTGATATTTTCAAATCAACTTTGTCTAGCCGAAACTACTAGCATAGACATATGAATAATACGAGTTTTAAAAATCATTGGTCCAATAATCTGGTCCCATACATTTTTCAAAGATATAAAGGTGCAATTATCAGCACGAAGTCAATAAATTTCGAAGTCTAGCATAGCTAGAAGATTTGGAATATCCACATCTCCTCATCAACTTAAATTTCTTTCATTGCTCCCGAATTTAATAATTATATTTATTTCTAACATCACCAATGCTCATCATATTGAGAATTTAGAGTTCTCACTCCACAACCTTTCTATACCCCAGTATAGTTCATCAAACTTACCACACATTATGAGTTCAGGAACTTGCCACAATAATATGAGTTTCGGAACTTGTCCTAGTAATACGTAGTCCAAGAACAAATCAAGGACTGTCCATATGTTGAGGGGCTCAAACATACCATATGATTATGAGTCACAAACTTACCATAAACATGAGTTTCAAGAACTCGCACCTAATCTTATTATTCTCTAACTATCAAATATAGATACGAGAAAAAAATCACCTTATCATCATACATGCATTGATAGCGTGATACCAATATTTCAACGATTATCAATGTGATGAACTAAGTGGTCGTTAACCAAGCACAAAACCCTGCCCATACAAAGGCTTGTACAACTCAACTATCACGCGAGTCCTCAATTAAAATCCAATAAAATTCTAGTCTTCTCATTACTCAATACGAATTTTATTTAATCCGTATTTATCATCTCTAACTCTTCTTGAGTTTTCATCGTACTAGTTCATAGTAGCTTCTCTTTATAGCGTCAGCTATAACTTTTCAATCATCAATATATCATCTGTCATTTCATAACTAAATCCGATTACGTCGTGATCTTATTCTACAATCATTTTACATTACGATCTTCCTTATCCTATGATCGTTTCATCCTACGATCTTCTTTACTCTTTCCTTTAATCATATTATATTATGATTTCATCAACACCTTATGTCTCATAGACCTCGCCTATTTATCAACATTTGTCAGCTTTATTACTAGAGTCAGGTAACTCCTAATTCTCATCTTTTACAACTCTTCAAGATTTTTCTTTGAATCTTCTTGTTTATATCTCAATTCCCTTCTTTAGGAATTTTCTAAAGTTATTCCCTATCGGTCAAACTCTATCCGAGTTTATTCTTTATCATTTCCATCTTTCTACGCTCAGGTTATAGCCTAAGGTACTCTTACCTAAGGTTTAAAATCTATCAGCTCTGATACCAACTTGTGACGCCCCCAAATTCGGGTTACCTTAACCTCGGGTCTGGTGCATCACTATGCAACTCGTACATCATACTATCAATAACTCATTGAGGAATAATAAAAATATTTACATTAATATAATATAAATATTATCGTCCAAAGCCTCGAAATCATAACTAAAACATGATCTTACTATATGAATGTAATTCCAAAATTATTACAACATGTTCCCATCTAATTCCAGGTACGAAGACCTTAACTACTACATCATTTAATAATCATTACGAATTTAATTCAATTCATGTTGTACATAACAGCATTTTACAACAATAAGTATTAAAACTTACCATTACACTCTTTATTACAAATCCAGATTTTGTAACCTTTAAATTCTACACTTATGATCAAGGTTAAAATAAATACCATGATCATTTACAAAATCTCCTATGTGAACGCAAGGTTTCGATTTTGACTTTATTTAACCCCTGAATATTCGTAAAGTTATTCAACAACTATACATTCGTTATAAAAATGTCATTTATACATCATCGTCATCCTTCTAGTTTACTATAACAAGTAACTAATATAATCACATCTTAACTACTATAATGGATAACCTCCATTTTGAACTTAAGGTTTACATAATAATAATTCACATATATTACATACCGTTATCACGGCTAAATAATTATAATAAAGAAACATTTAGCAACCTTCCTGTTTTCATGCATCTCTAATCCTTATCACCACGATATCAAGATAATTGTATTGCATCGTAAATCTGTAAAAGTTTTAATTTTGCAGGTATGAGCATGACGGCTCAACAAGAACTAACAGTTTTCACATTTCATGCTTCACGTAACACATAAGTTTACATTTTATTCATGGATCATGATTCTCATATTATGCATCTTACATAAACATCATAAATTATATGCAATGCGTCTCCACATACATCATGCATCCCTTAATATGCAAGCTTCATTTGCATCATATATCTCATACTGCACATTTATACTATTTCAAGTTCTATATAGAATAACATAATCACATAGTTGCACAACGTGCACACTGTAATCATGCTCGCATTTAATTCACATAACAGTAAAAGATTTAGCAATCAACTCATGTACATCAATATATTTGAACAAGTCAACAAGTTACTGGAAGAATTTGCCTTTCCTTGTCACATTATGATGATTCGTCCTTTAAATATCTTACACAATTTATTTAACAATAAAACACAAATTAGCCACTGAAAAAGATTCATATTCTGGCTCAAATGATAATAATTCTTATTCCATATTGTTCGCACATTATAAATAATAAACGCAATTAACTCTAAAACATTTCTCGGCGTCGTGTCGTTCGGAAACGTTATGACCCTCATCATCATCCATACTTATTGGTTTATAGAAACCTCACTCCATATCTTATAATGTTCATTTCATTTGAATTGAAACACTATTTAAGTTCATTAACACATTACTCGGCGTATTGACGTTTACACGTCACACGCCTAATTCGCCTCTTTTGTATATGCTTAGCATGCTCATATATTGGGTTGCATCACTTTATAATGTTTCATTCTTGTTAGAAACAAAATATTAAACAAGGTTATACACACTTGTTACGGCATTCCGACGCTTGCACACCCATACGCCAAACTTGTCTACTCGAACGCCCAAACGACACTCGTTTGTGCACGCTTAGCATACCCATTAGAAATTGTCTAATACTCAATGGTTAATGTAAATTATCATTATAAATTATAATAATCATGTTTTAAAACTTAGAACATCATTTTACATTGTCGGGAGCATTACACGTGCTTACGCGCATGCCCGACACTCTCCGATTGCCTCTAATTACACAACAGTCTTACAAATGGCCAATTTAGACCCTTCTACATACCTCAAATCCACAATCTTAAAGAATGAAAGTTAAAGGTATACTCTTCCTCTTTTTGAATCATCTTTAATCACCTCAATTAGAGTTCAGATGAGAAAGTTATGCCCGTTTTACTACAGGAGATCAAAGTTGTCCAACCTGACACTGTTCTAGTGTGTCCGGGCACTGAAACCTTTAGTGTTCGCACGGGCTGCGCCGAGGCCTCTGCTTTTCAGCACGGTCAGTGCTGAACTAGGGTAATTTGAGCGCGATCGACTCTGAAACACAGACAACATAAATTTTCTAGATTTCGCGATTCGACCTTCCTCCACTCTAATCTTCATAACTTCTTCTATACATGTTCAAATTAGTTCATTTTAGATTCTATGGACTCCTAAGACATGGGGCTACAAATAGCAAAAATTCAGAGATACCCATTAACATTAACATGGCAAAATCTTAGGCCAAAGTATTAAGTTCATATTCTGTTTTTGTGTTCTTGGTGTTCTTCACCAAAATCGTCATCAAATCTTTGTTTTAACTCCTTTTTTACTCCATTCCAACTGGGTTAACTTCGTAACCCATGGAAGTATAACATCATACCAACAAACAAATTAACCAAACACAACATCAAAGCTACATGTCCTCTAAAATTCGTCTGAATGTTCATATTGTCCAAAAATGTCCAAAATGTTCATGTTCTTCATCTATTAAGCAAAGATACGGATTTTTCTTCGTTTTTGTCTCACTTTCATGTTATTAATGGTTTATATAGTCTCTTAACAACATTTACAAACCATCACAAGCAACAACAACAATAGAAATTGCCTCAAAAATCATCCACGAGCTTATAATCTCTAAAAACCAAAACTTGGAAAAACTTTTACAAAACTCAAAGGAAATGGATTTTATGAGATGTTACCTCTGTAAATATCTTATAGATGATAGAGAAGCTAGCTAGGGTTTATTAGAGTTGTTTGAAGCTCTTCTTCTTCTCCTCTTCCTCCACGCGTGCTCTCTTTTCCTTCTCTTTCTCTTCTTTTTCTTCTCTCTCTAGAACTTCTTCCTTCTTTTCCCTTCTCTCTCTACTGCAACTCTCTCTTTCTTCTCTTCCTACACTACTATTTACAGCAACAAAAAATCAACTAAGAGAAGGAGTGGGAGAAGAGGAAATGGCTGAGCTTGAATGGGGAGAGTGCGGGATGGAACAGATGGAATAGGGAGAGGGAAAGTGGGTTTCTCATCCAAGGATAATGTCCCTCGTTTGGGTTATAAAGGCCTAGGCCCTTGCATTATGCAACATGTTGCCGACATTTCCCTTCCTTCTCTCATTTAATTGGTTTAAAATGTATACTTGCTTCCCTTATTAGCAACATGCCACAATTAATACACCCATTTGGTCTCTCCCATACCCAAATCCTCTCACTTTTGTACCAAATTTGCTTAATAACTCTACCCATAATTAAAATGGGTGCTCCCATAATATATTGGGACGCGTAAAAAAATAATCATTATGGGATTTGTTCATTTATTCGGAACACCCATATAATACATTTCAAATACGAAATAAATCTCTTTTCGGCTCAAATAAAATTTTCGACGCATGGAAAAATTATTCCTTCGCATACACGCTTTAACGAAATTTATAGAAATCAAAAAAGGCGAAAAAAATATTTTTCGCATGAATAGTTCCATGTGAATAGTAACTCGTGAATAGTGATTTAGCGATATTACGCGAAATCAATTTATTCGCTCGTGCGAAACTACAACACTTAAAAGCCATACATTCACATAATCTAGGATATAATATAACCTTTAAATGCTTAACATAGAATAATATTGATAAAAATCTATTTTATATAATAAAATTCTTAAAGTAGAATTACCAAGCTACCCGCGATTTATGATCGTTACAATAGTTAACTATTAACTCTTTCGTTCCAATTATATGTATACATTTCATATTTATATATGCATACTAAACTCACCACATAAATCACATAAATATATATAACACATATATATTTATACTTTCAAACTCGGCACGTCTCATAATAAGAATTATTCTTTATCAAATTCTTATTATAAATATTCTTGAAAATCCGAGTTGTCACATTCACCTTCACCTGGTGATATCCCGTCCTTAAATCGATTTTTGAAAAATATTTCGCTCCTTTCAGCTAATCAAACAGATCATCTATCCTAGGTAATGGGTACTTATTTTTGATCGTCACTTTGTTCAACTCCCGATAGTCGATATAAAGTCTTAACGATCCATCTTTCTTTTTCACAAACAGAACTAGTGCTCCCTAAGGAGACACCTTCGGCTAGATATACTTCTTGTCCAACAACTCCCGCAATTGCACCATCAACTCCTTTATCTCTACTAGTGCCATTCTGTACGGAGCTTTCGAAATCGGCGCCATTCTCGGTATTATATCTATGACAAATTCGATCTCCCTATCTAGCAAAAGTCCTGAAAAATCTTTCAAAAACACATCCGTAAACTCACTTACCACAAGTATTTGCCCCATCTCTACTCCTACTTTCTGGATATCTACAATGTGAGCCAGATAACCTACACATCCATTCCTTAATAATTTCTTAGATTGCATCATCGTCAGACAACAAGAGTGTCTTTGAAATTTATTACCATAAAACACTACCTTAGACTGATTTGGAGTCTGAAGATTTACACTTTTCTTCTGGTAATCTATCATTGCCCCATAGTTATATAACCAATCCATTCCGAAAATTACATCGAACTCTCCTAGCTGTATTGGAATCAAATCCGCAGGCAACTTATGCCCCCTAATGTTCACACAACAATTCCTATGAATATGACTAACAGGAATTACTGCTTTATTCGCAACTTCTATATTCATAGGATACTCTAACTCTTTTTGAGGTAGATTTAATTATTGCGCGAACTCATACGATACGAAAGAACAAGTAGCACCCGAATCAAATAATACATATGCATTTATATCATTGATCAGAATGATACCTGAAACAACGTCTTTAGATGCAACTACATCTTGAACTGTCATGTTAAAAGTCCTTGTGGTTGGTCGTCTTTGTGATGGTGGTCCAGCGATTGTGAGATTGCCAACGCTACTTCCCGTGCCTCCATTTCCTCCACTTGCACTCTTCATCGGGCAATTCCTCGCCTGATGATTCAGTGCTCCATAGATGAAGCATCCACTCTTCTTTGGAGCGGGGCAATTGGGATAGATGTGCCCCTCCTGCCCCGCAGTTGAAGCACACATTCTTTTCTTTTAGGCATGCGCCCGAATGGTTCTTCCCACAATCTTTGCATGCCTCTGAGCTCTTCTGTGCATCCCCTGGCTTACTCCCATAACTCACTGGGTAGTTGTTGTTGTTATTGTTGTTGTTGTTATTCCACTTTCTCTTATTAGCACCACTACTACTTCTTTCCCCTTTGTTTCCTCCTTCATTCTTCTTCTTCTCCTTGTTGAACTTTATCAACATTTCACTTCGTCCCTCAACAATTATGGCCTTCTCCAGCAGAGTAGCGAAGTTATTTGTTTGAAGCACCGATAATCTTTTGTAGAAACACGGCTTGAGACCTTGTTCAAACCTCCTCGTCTTTTTATCTTTAGTGTCAACCTGATGAGGTGCAAACCTCGCCAGCTCGTTAAACTTTGTGGCATATTGGGGTACCGTCATCTCCTCATGCTTCAGTTTTAGAAATCGCATTTCCATGCGACTCCGCATGCTTGCGGGAAAGTAATTCTAGAAAAACACCTCCTTGAATCCTTCCCATAGTACAACTCCTGCTCCAACCCTATTCTGGTTTGCCTGTGATGCCCCCAAATTCTCTACACTTCCTGTAGCAGATTTGGTGCTCACGTGAAACTATACAACTATAAATATTTAATAATATATAACTTCTATCTCTCCAAAGTTCACAGTATCCCATAACAGATGATAATTTTTGCCAGAACGTTATCTGTGTTAGGATACCCTCACTTGGATGTATAGATTCATATCTCATGAATACCTCTTTCATATCGATATTCCCTATCTATCTGACATTCACAGTAATAATGATAAGATTGTCCATAGAACTGAGGGGCGCATTCCGGTAAAGATGGCACCTTACCGGCGCTCATTAAGTGTAACCTCAGAGCTTATAGTACTTTCAATATCATTTAAATACCCTCATTCAGATGTATAGTTCGTATAGATACTGTATTTACTTAGTACAACTATGCTAAACAAAGTATAGATCAGAGTATAATGCATTCGATGTAATAATGGATGATAATATATTACATATCATTAAATTCGGTTACATCGTTCTCAGTACTAAGTTATTACAACAAAGCCTTATAAAAGACTTGAATTATTCAAAAACAGTAAGTAAAACTAATTAACATGTCCTTTTCCTTTGTTTGTCCCAGAAGTACCGGGATTATCATTTAAAATTGCAAAAAAAGATATATGCAAGAATGAGCTACAAATGTTCAGCAAGTTCATTTGAAAATGTAAACACAATGTGTTTGATTTGAAAGATGTCAATGATGTATAACTGAGGGTTCTGTACATGAACCATATATTTCAATCAGTTCTATCAGTCTTTAATGACTTAGAACCATTTGATTTCGGATATCTGATAGGGGATCAGCCTAACCCATATCCTAGGAGTATGCATATCATCTTACAATTTTGTGTCGATATATAGTCAACATTTACCACCACCTTATATCAAGGTATTTCAGTTTACCTTACATCAAGGTGTTCTATTTCTCAGTATAAGATGTACCAAACAATTTGGTTTGACACACCAATTTACGCTCGAATAAACAATATATGAATAATGATTCATTTCTTAAGTTATGCTGAGCAAGAAGCAATAACTTCACAATAATTGATAGCAAGATGTAATAGACTTGCTTAAATATAACAAGGTTAGAAGACTTGCCTTAGCATAGTTTGTTTAATTAATGTTAACACGATATATCAGCGTACATAGTCTATGTACACCAATAGTAAGCGTTAGAACTTATAATAACATGTATTGAGTTAATCTAGACAAGTTTCGTTAAGGTCCGACGTTGATTCGGTATCTTGGTCGTGACTTTAGATAGCTAAACACCTAGGTTATTTAATAAAACTTCATTTGGAAGCTTAATTATTAGTCTAAATAATTTAGTTATTATTTAGAATACTTTTAGAAGCTTAACATTATTTTTAAATAATTTTTATAAGCTTAAAAATAGTTTAGTTAATTTTACAAGCTTAGGAAAATTTTTAAATGATTTAATTATCATTTAGAATATTTTTAAAACATTAATATGTTATTTAAATGATTTATTTATCATTTAGAATAATTTTAGATACTTAAAATATTATTTAAATGATTTATTTATCACTTATAATATTTTTAGAAAGATAGAATATTATTTAAATGATTTATTTTATCATTAATAATATGTTTAGAATTTATGTTATCATTTAAATGATGTAATTATTATTTATAATAATTTTTAAAACTTAGCTTAATATTTAAATGATTTGATTATCATTTAAAATATTTTTAATTACTTAGTATATTATTTAAAATAATTTATTTCTTATTTATAATAATTTTGAAAAGTTAGTAACATTTTTAAATGATTTAATTATCATTTAAACTAATTTAAATACATTAATATTATTTTTAAATCATATATTTAATATATTAAATAATTTAATATATTAAATTAAATAATAATTATAAAAAAAAATTATCATAATATTAAAAATTATTAAACATAATTAAAAATAAATTTTTAATATTTAATTATTAATTAATATGAATTTTTAATATTTATTTATAATTTATTTAATTATTTTTATTAATTTTTATTGAAAACCGTCGCAAAAGGGCTTTAGCGACGGTCTGCATAGGATTTTAGCTTTTTGGGTTTGAGGATGAATATCGTCGCTAAAGGTGTTCTTTATTGAAGAACAGCCGGTCAATGTCCAAGTGGGACTTTTGACCTCAAATTTCTCTCGGATGATTTAATGTTTGTGTGTGATTTTTGTTTGTTGTTGTAGCCAACATGGCAGTGTATAACGACATGTGAAATTTCAACTTAAACAACATCAATTGATGCTAGATAATTCATGGTCAAACTGGCCGGACCAACTGTTCTTGAGTTTCTGTGTTAACCAGAAACTCAGCCAGTCATGGTCGGTCAACACAGTTTGACCGTTAATAACTTTGATTCTCGTTTAGCTTAATGTGTTTTGATGATTTATTCTTGTAGATTACATGGCATAGAACATATAGAAACCTTAAAACTTCATAAAATATATCATGTGATCAAGATCTGAGCTTGACAAAGTCTTGTCAGACTCTGTCAGTGTGTTCATATGATTTCTGGGTTACCCAGAAATCAGTCCCCCATGGTCGGTCAATGGGTTTTGATGTTGGTCGATTTAGCAATCGATAAACACACACGTACAAGTATACACGGTCCACAAGTAATATATGATAAGATATGAGTCGAACCCACAGGGAATTGTGACAAATAATAACCAAGTACCGATTGTATATCAATTTGATCTAATTTAAACGATGAAGGTTTGAATGTTGTTGATTGGTTGAGTTCACAAGTCAAGTAAATAATAAAACGCGGTAAAATATCAAGATAGAAAGGTCTAAGATTACAATTTCGCCCAACACGTCATTTGAATCTCCTCTCTCTCTTTTCAATCAGTTATAACATACGAATTGATAACCGAGAAATCAAAACTACATAAGAACCTCTGTCGATGGTCAATCACGAATCTTCCTAAGCGGTGCATAGGTATATGTCTATCCTATACACTATCAAGAGACTAATTTCAGGAATAATTAATAGACACGTGTCACTAAATCTAATTAATCGTCCCCTCAATTACCAACTTTCACATCGGAAGTCATTAAGACTAGATTATCAATTGGTTGCATACGGTAATTAGGTATATATCTATCCCAACTACTATCAAGATACCTATTATTGCAGATAATTAATAAGACACACGTCACTTAATCCGATTAATAACCCACAATAATCTATACTCCCACATGCTATCATAACTAGGTCTTAACCTATAATCCATTCGTCAAGTTCATATAGGTTCCCAAGGTAATTACGGGCCAAACAATTAATCTAGAAAGCAAAGGTTATGATAATCAATTCACAAATGAATAACTAAAATTAATAGAGAGAGAATTCAATTCAATTTAAGTGTTGGGTTCCATTGCAATCTTAGAATAGAAGGTTAGTTCATGATAGCTACAATACACAGCAATTACAATTTATACATTGTCAAATTCGAATTACAAAGGAGTTGAAAATCTAGAAATGAAACCACTTTTGAAGTTGTTCAGCTGTTGTTCCTTGGGTTGCTGTTGGTTTCTAGCTCTCCTCCTTAGTTTTGCAATTCTTGTTGACTGAGTTCCTTGGCTGTAGCTTGATTCAGCTTGATTTGCAGCCTTCAGCCCTGTTGTGCGATGTATTTTGTAGCCTCCCTCTCTTTAGATATCTGATATGAAGCTTAAAAGAGATTATATATAGCCTCCTAGAAGAAACCCTAGCCAAAATCGGACAAAATGGAGCTCAAATCGCACTAAAACTATGACAGATCGCACTCAGGACGACGTTGGCGCGCCCGCACGGTGCCTGGCGCGCGTGCGCCTAAGCCCTGGTTGGCCCTTGCTGAACGCCGCACGCCCGCACGCTGGCTGCAGCACGCCCGCGTCGCGCGCCTGGGCCCTGGCTCCTGCCGCACGCCCAGCTGCCGAGGCCCAGCGCCCCACACATACCGAGGACCGCGCACGCCCGCGTGCGCCGCATGGCGCCCGCGCCCAGCGCTTGCCGAGCAGCACCCAAGCCCATGCCTGCCGAGTGCCGCGCCCCGCTGCCGAGGCCCGAGCGCGCCCGCCCGCGCCGCATGGCGCCTGCGCCCAGCGCCTGCCGAGCAGCGCCCACACCCATGCCTGCCGAGTGCCCCGCCCCGCTGTCGAGGCCCCGCACCCAGCGCCCGCGCCCAACGCGCCTGCATGCTGATGCCCATGCCGAGGCTGGCCGAGCGTCCAGCACCGAGGCTACTGAGCGCCCATGCCGACGCCCAGCACCCAACGCCCCGCACGCCCGTGCCTGCTGCCGAGGCCCGCGCGCGCCCGCGCGCCCAGCACCTGCCTGATGCCCCCAGCTTCTGCACGCCTTGCCCGCGGCTTGGCCGACGCCGCACGCCGTGCATGCCCTCCAACGCCGTGCACGCCCAACTTCCAAATGTCATCAAATTCAACGCCGAGCATCGCCAAACATAACTTTTCACCGTATTATCATTCGGGCACGGATATCCAAGCACGGGCTTGCCCTCGTGGTATGGCCGACGCCGAACGCCATGCACGCTTTCCGACGCCGTGAACGCCCAACAACCAAATTTATCAAATTAAGCACCGACCGTCGCCAAGCACAAATTTCCATCATACTACCATTCGGGCACATACGTCTAAGCACGGAAAATGAGTCAATACGAGCAATGATCCGAGCGGTCTTTATTTCTATTCCTACAAACATAATGAAAATGCATCAAAGCAACGTAAAGCATGTAAAAATAACTAAAAACTAAATTATCTCAAAATACGATAAAAATAACTAAAAACCATATAAAAGTCCCAAAAACTAACAAACTATCAAGGTCAAAGGTACCTAAATTGTGTGTATAAAATACCCTCATCCCCCAAACTTAACCATTTTCTTGTCCTCAAGCAAACAAAGATACACTAATTTCTTGAAATAAACACAATGACAACTGAATTAGAAGAGAACGACTCAAAAATTGGCCTCAAAGAAAAAAGATCAAAAGGGGCCCAAGAACAACATAAAGTTACAAATTAACAAAATTTCTAAACTCACAGCTACTCAAGATCTCAGTAATGTGTGTGTGTGTGTGAGTGTGTTATTTATTTATGCGAGTTAAGAAAGAGCTAACACATGAACTCAATATATGAGGGATTATACTATAAATCTACAAACTCATCATTACCTTGATAAATACCAAACAAGACGACCATATAAGAAGGGGGTTCCCAAGGGATTATTGCAGTAATGAGTAATCACACCGGTGAGTGCGTTTTACGCTCCATCTCACCTTAACTAAGCGCATGACCGTGCTATGTCTAATCACATTAGGCTATTCAGAGCTACCCATGTAACGAGTGTTTGGTCAATGACTCCCAAACCAGATGGCTTTAGGGCATTAGGCGTAAAAACACCCCTGAGGATCTATTAACTCGAGTAGCAATGGCCACGTAATTAAACTTGGTCAACAAATAATAATTATTTTTCATTTTTCCTTTTTTGTTTGTTTTTTTTTAATTCCCCCAAACTTATATGAAAATCTAAAATAAGCATAAAAGGTTGTTGACGTGAGTTCAGTACTTTTCAAGTATAATCTCCCAAGCATTTAAGTAAATGAGATTTCTCAATACTAACTAACTAAACAAGTACACTGTGTACGTGAAGAGCTTAACCAACCAAGAGTAGGGTGGTTAGCCAAAATGTTAAGAAGTAGCTAAGCATGCTCAAGCCTTACTTTAGATAAAAACACAATAACCAGCAAAATATCATTGGCCATTGTTGTAGCACAACACGACTTAGACGAAATAAAATAACTAAATTATACTACCACACCCCCAAACTTAAAATAAACATAGTCCTCGATATTTATAATAGACAGAATTAAAATAGAGAACTTCACTGAGGGTAATCAAGCAACATCATTATAGTGTGGTGTCGCTTGGACGCTTTCGGACTAATAAAATTCTTGTCATGGGCTTTGGTTGGCTTGGACGATGAAGCTTCACCCCATTTGTTGCTTGGAAGCCATACCAGATCAATGCCTCATGAAGAACATCCCACATTAGCTAAGAAACTCTCTTAGGCCAAATATCAAATACGTGGCGTGCACCTCCCAAAATCTCAGTTGTCAGTGCAGTTGGAATTAAGCCTAACCCTCCACAAAGTCTTGCAATGGGAGAAATAGAGCGTTCCTGCAATAAAACTCAACCGAAGCACAACACCAAGCAAGAAAAATTCGAGTTCAAACGCAAATACCTTCGCTTTTAGGGAGGAAGAGCAAAACCTTGCAAAACTAGCCAAATCCATGAAACCCTTGGGGAATTGAAGGCTAAGATGGTGAATTTTGATGATGAATTACAAGCCTTGTATGCTAATTTGGACAATGGGTGGTGGATTTTAACTTTGTTATGATGCGCAAAACGTTGGCTCTTGGCTTTGGAGGAGAGAGACAAAAGAGTGGAATGCCAAAAATTTGCATATAGGCTGCTATTAAGGACAAGCATCAGCTGGCTGGTCTGCTGCACCGCTGGATCCTGCTTTACTGCATGGGCTGCCGAGCTGTTGAGTTGCCATTGTGCTGTTATGCTACTGTTATGATTTTCAATGTTGGATATAAACGTCTAACTACAACAAGCAATATTACACACATTAATCACAATTGATCATAAAATCAAAAACAAACCACACCAAACTGTTTTTTTTTGAGATAAAAAATAAAAATAAATAATAAAAAAAATAAAAATCAAGATAGCTCAAAAAATAAAATGAAGATTTGGGTTGCCTCCCAAATAGCGCTTGAGTTAAACTTCTCAGCCTGACTACTCCCTTATTTTATGTTGCTTAATCGGGCTCTGCTGGGATCTTATGATTGCTCTTGCTCACAGCTGCACATACCCAACAGTGTGTCATCATTTGTCCCTTCCCACACACTGTTTATTTTCTATTATGCATTTCTTCAAGAAGCGGAGTTTAAGACCAACCCTTCCTTGAGGGTCATTATGAACCAAGTCATCCCCTTTCGGGATCAAATAACAATCCTCAGTGTTACTTGGGAGTTTGATTGCTTTGAACACCTGAAACTTCACTACTTGGTCATTCACTCTCATAATTAATTCACCATTTGGCACGTCGATCAATGTTCTTCCAGTCGCCAAAAATGGTCTACCCAAGATGATTGGAATATCCCGATCCTCCTCATAATCCAAAACCACAAAATTTGCTGGAAGAATCAATTTGTCAACCTTCACCAGAACATCCTCCACTATACCCATTGGAGACATGATTGATCTATCAACAAGTTGTAAGGTGACATTTGTCGGCTTTGCTTCCTTTAACCCTAATTTCTTGTAAATGGATAGAGGCATAAGGCTGATACAAAGCTTTCCCAACAAATTAATTTTCTGTAACGAATGTAATTTTTGTGAATAAATAAAATTTTTTATTGAGTTTAATAAATATTTTTGGCTAATTTATTTAATGAGTAAAATAAATAATTGATAAAGTTATTGTAGAGTAATTCATTTTAAGTGTAATTATGATAATTGTTATTGAAGGTAATTTGATGTGTCCACTCTAATTTAATTTAATAATTAAATTAGATGATTAAATAAATTAGATGATAAAATGATTTATTTGAATAAAATAATTTATTTGGTATGGTGATATTGATCAAATAAAGGTTATAATTAAGTTAGTAAGGTTTAATTGGATTTATTTAATAATAGGTTTAATTAAATTGAAAGTGTGACAATTAAACTATATAGTATAATGAGTTATTAAAATAAATGAAAAAAAAAGATTAATTTTAGTTAAACCAAACAAGGTCTTGTGACCCTTGGTTGGTAAAAATGGATTTTTTTTCTTTGGTTCTACCAAACAAGACATTGAGACCTTTGAAATCCCATTTTTCTGCATTTGAGTTTGCCAAACGTGGCCTAACTCTTGGTTTCTTGCAACTGACCAGTTAAGAATCAATTTACGATAAAAAAACTTGAAACTTATCTGTTGTAGAAGAAGAGCAGAGTTTTGAGAGTTTACATCATGTTTGATGTTTGGGTATGCTTAAATTACGAGTTGGATGGTAAAATTTGGAAAATTTGGTCTGAGGTTGTACTGGTTCGCGAACTGTAGAAGGTGACAGTCGAGTCTACCGCCCCGGCGGTAGAAATGAACTGGTGTTGTCGCCCCGACGGTCTCGTCGCCCCGGCGGCATAATTAAACTAGATTCCTCGCCTCGACGGTAACCTCGCCCCGGCGGTAAGCTCGCCCCGGCGATGGTTTGTGAAGAAATCCACCGCCCCAGCGGTGGAACAGAAAATTAAAAAAAAAATAAATTCTTTTCTTTGTGATGTTGATATTTGGCCATGTGCATGTATAAGCTTAGGCTAAGATATTAAATGATTAATAAGATACCACAATGGTTGATAAGCAAATACTTATTTAATTATAAATGGCAACCTAGATATCACAATAAAATTGTATAAAACGAATCCTAAAGTGCTTATGGTACAGTAACTAATCGTTGTTACCGCTTTTCAAACGTAATGTATAGGTTGATTAAAGAACGTGAACTTTAATCTGTAATCTACGCACGAGACAAGTTTTCTATCCTTATTCTCTTTATTTCGTTGAAAGCAAGTTCCCAAAACTTAATTTTACTCGAGCAAGATTCCTATTTTGCTTTCATTGAGCAAGTTTATTAACCTTAACTTATTATTGTTCAAGCAAGGTGGTTATAGTATCAAATGCTTATGTACCTTTCAAGTCGTTTGTTAATTTACTATGAACTGTTGATCAAACTCCAAAGATAAATTCCATTGTACGATCTTATTGTTGAATCAAATACTTTAGTGACTAGCAAACCTTATTGATTCATCTAGTCCATAGTTGATGAGCGTTTTAAAAACTGAGAATATCTTGAAGTTATTCCAAACCAAGTTTCTTTTAGTATGGATTCTGAAATCAACTGAGATGAACAACCCTAATATAGAGAATTAATTACGCAACGACGTTAAAATGTTTGTGCACAATACATTGTACAAAGGACTGATCCCCCCGAGTACGAGATGGATAGTCTATAGTCTATAAGACTGTTAAAGGTTACAGTAGACTTGTTAACCTAGGACACAGTTCGAGGTCTTATGACCATCAGATATACTGTTGATCTTAAAATCTATGTTCAATTCTTGAGCCAAGTTTTCTATTGAGCTCTCAGTCCTTTGAATTGTTATTGATTGATTTAGATAAGCTATTATTCCTCAGTTAAAATCTACTCCATTGATTGTTCAATTGTTATCGTTATCACACTTGTGGGTAATTGTTTGCTCACCCTTGCATTAAACTTTGCAGCTAAGACTGAGAAATCAGATGAGCCGTCCACTAGTAAGGGCAAATGCAAGATGCAGAAGTAGCTGGCGAATTGTTATCTGTTTGATAAATTTATGTAATAAGATTTGTTTAATTTTATGTTTTAATTTCGCAACGTTGTAATAAAGGTTAGGTGACATGGGATTTTATTTAATTAAGAGATTTGAGATGTAACCCCTTTTGTGGGAAGATATTTCATTCAGCTTAATTTAATTGTCCTTTATTGTGGGTAGTTAGTTATGAATGAATGATATAGTGAACACCAAATCAGTGGAAATTAAGTACCCGGATTTGGGAGTGTCACAGGTTGGTATTAAAGCCGTAGGTTAAGAACCTTAGGTGGGAAACCTTAGGAGTTAGCCTTGCTAAGAATCGAAAATCTAGTGGTGTTAAAACTCTTATCGAGTTCTAAGGAATGAATTAAGGAATTCATTAAAGACAACAATAATGATAAAAGACTTTATGTGCTATAACTTATTTGTTATAACTTATGTGCTCGCGAGTAGCTTCGAGTAGTAATTAAACTTAAAATTTTGGTGGCAAGATGACTGATATAGATGGATCCAGTCAGGCTAAGGAGGAGGAGCCACAAGATGTTCATGTAGTCCGGGAGCAGCTAGTGCAGAGGGAGCTATCCCCATTGATCACAGTTGTAGGTCCTGAGTACGAGCCTGAGACTGATCCTGAGGAGGATCCCGAGGAGGTTGAGGAGGAAGAGGAAGACCTTGAGGAGATACCATTATCTTCCTTAGGTGTTCAGATATATGAGCAGGTGTATGATCGCAACATAGAGTTGCAGGATAGGGTGGAGGAGTTAGAGGAGCATGTGGCAGATCATCAGACCACCATAGAGCAGAAGAATAAAGAGATTGAGGAGCTTGATATACGTCTTGGGGATGTGGAATGGAAGCTGGTTCAGGCAGAGAGCCAGAAAGAGGAGTTATCAGCTGAGATAGAGAAACTGAAAAGTGAGCTGAGAGAAGAGTCGACAAAGCGTGCCAGAGCCGAGGACGCGTGGATGAAAGCGGCTAATCATGCAAATCATGTTGAGGATGAGATGCAGACAAAGAAAGCCAAGATGGATGAGATGGAGCATGTTTTTCATACAGCGATGGATAGGGCACATGATCGAGTTTTTCATTACCCAACTCAGTTCGAGGATTTACCGTGGTACGTGATAGATCGCAGGACGATGATCTGAATCATGAAGCAAGAGCGTGAAGAAGCCGTGCGACGTGGAATGTCTTTATACGTCGCGAATAGTAGTAATAATAAGTTAGTTTCTAAGAGAGCTAATATGATGTAAATCTCAAATGAGATAAATGGTGGGTTAATTATGATGTGGTCTTGAAACTTTATGATTTCAGGGCAGATGATGTAAATAATTATGATGCTATCTATGTTATGATTTGAAGTGGTAAATGAATAAAATACGGAAGTTTATCAAATGTGTTATGTGCTAAATGTTATTTATAAATGTTTAAATTAAGGCTTAAATGCTTAAGTAATTGGGTAATAATCTAATGGCACAAATTCTTAACAGTAAGATGCTGCCAAGAAGAAGACCAACATGTCAACAGACTCCTGAGGGATCTACAAACAACAATGACGAAACCAACGCTAATCTAATGCAGCAGTTGGTGAATTTATTAACGGGAGCATTTGCAAACCAACCCCAAGCTCAGGTCACGACTTTCAAAGACTTCAAGGCTATTGGACCCCCAGAATTCCAAGGGTCTATGAATCCAATTGAAGCCCAAACATGGGTCATGGAGATGGAAAAAGTTGTTGACGTTGCTAGGGTCAGCGAGGACCAAAAGACTACGTTTGCAACATTTATGTTAAAATCAGAAGCTAGCTATTGGTGGCAAGCTAATAAAACTCGAGGTGGTCAAGGGGTAATTCCATGGGATAAATTCAAGGAGATGATTTTCGAAACTTATTTTCCAGTGAGTGCGCAGAATCAGATGGAGGAGCAATTTTTGGAGTTGAAGCAGGGTACAATGACGGTGCCTGAATATACTACAAGATTTAACGAGTTGGCGAGGTTTGCGCCATATCAAGTTAATACGGATGAGAGAAAGGCCAGAAGGTTTGAGCAGGGACTGAAGCCCTGGTTGTTTAGTCGGGTTTCGATGTTCCAATTGAATTCGTTTGCGGCAGTGATAGAGAAGGCGATTATCGCCGAAGGAGGTAGTTATGCTCTATCTAAGTACAATCAGGAGCAAAGGAAGAAGAAGAATGAAAATGAGAATAAGGCAAGTGGTAGCCATGGTGGCAATGGACAGAAGAGAAAGTGGAATGATAACGTTTCAGCGGGAAGTCAGCAGGGAAATCAGAAGGTGGAGGCGTGCAGCAATTGCGGGAAGAATCACGTGGATGTTTGTTGAAGGGCAGGAGGGTATGCTTTAATTGTGGTCAAGAGGGTCACATTGCGCCAAATTGCCCTAGTCCGAAAAAGGGTGCATGTTTCTCTTGTGGATCGAAGGATCACCTTGCTCGAGATTGCCCTAAGAAAGCTTCAGGAGGAGCAAGCGGAGGAAAGGGAAACAACAGTGGAGGCAACTTAACTATCACTGGACGGATGCCATCTAATCGACCTACTGCCCGAACATTCAACATGACGGTGCAGGATGCTGTGCAGTCAAAGGATGTGGTGTCAGGTATCATTCCGGTCAATAATGTAAATGCTTACGTATTATTTGATTCGGGTTCTACGTGTTCCTTTATATCCGATGATTTTGCTAGAAAATTAGAGTTGCCACAGGAAGAGCTAGATTACCCTATGAACATAGAAATTGTGAATAGGGAAGTGATTCCTGTTAAGTTTATACACAAGAACTGTCGGGTAGACATTAAGGGTCATGAGATATCAGTAAACTTAATCCCAATTCAACTTGGAGAGTTTGACGTTATTCTCAGAATGGATTGGTTGTTCAATTATGGGGCAATTATTGATTGCCAAAAGAAGTGTGTGAACCTTATGACTCCGTCAAAGGTAGTGTTTTATGGCAGCAAGTCGCCTAGACAAGCAAGTTGTCTGACGATGATGCAGGCCAGGAAGATGTTGAGGCAAGGATGTGTAGGATATCTAGCTTACATAGTTAATACGCGGAAGGTGGGTGCAAAGCCGGAGGAGATACCGGTAGTTAGGGATTTTGCGGTTGTGTTTCCTGATGATTTGTCAGGACTACCGCCACATAAGGAAATTGAATTTGTAATTGATCTAGCACCGGGAACAGCCCCTATATCAAAAGCTCCGTACCGAATGGCTCTAGTAGAGTTGATGATGCAACTGCAAGAGTTGCTAGACAAGAAGTATATTCAACCGAGCGTTTCGCCGTGGGGAGCGCCGATATTATTTGTTAAGAAGAAAGACAGATCAATGCGTCTTTGCATTGATTATAGAGAGTTGAACAAGGTCACGATTAAAAACAAGTATCTGTTGCCAAGGATCGATGACCTGTTCGATCAGCTGAAGGGAGCGAGATATTTTTCAAAGATAGATCTGCGAAGTGGGTACCATCAGTTGAAGGTAAGAAAGGAAGACATACCAAAGACAGCATTCCGAACCAGATATGGCCATTATGAGTTTTTAGTTATGTCATTTGGTCTAACAAACGCACCTGCAACGTTTATGGATTTAATGAATAGAGTGTTCAAACCATTTTTGGATAAATTCGTAGTGGTATTCATAGACGATATTCTGGTATATTCCAAAACTCAGGAAGAACATGTGGAACACACCTGAAGGTGACTTTGGAAGCATTAAGGAGGGAGAAATTGTATGCGAAATTCTACAAATGTGAATTTTGGTTGGAGCGTGTCCAATTCTTTGGGCATGTTATTGATAAAGACGGGATTTTGGTGGATCCGGTGAAAGTGGAAGTTGTGATGAACTGGGATCAACCGAAAACACCGTCAGAAGTAAGTAGTTTCTTGGGATTGGCAGGTTATTATAGGCGTTTTATTCAAGATTTCTCCAGGATCGCCACTCCGTTGACGAATTTGATAAGGAAGTCAATGAAGTTCGCTTGGACGGAGAAGTGCGAAGAAAGTTTTCAGGAGTTAAAGAGACGTTTGAGTTCTGCACCTGTGTTGTCTTTACCAAATAATACAGGGAATTTTGTGGTTTACAGTGATGCATCGCACAAGGGGCTAGGCTGCGTGCTTATGCAGAATGGTAAGGTTATCCCTTTCGCTTCGCGCCAATTAAAAGATTATGAAAAAACGTATCTGACCCATGATTTAGAGCTAGCAGCCGTGGTGTTTGCTTTAAAATTTTGGAGGCACTATATCTACGGAGAGAAGTGTGAGATATATACAGACCATAAAAGTCTGAAGTATATTTTCACATAGAAGGATTTAAATATGCGTCAAAGGCGATGGATAGAATTGATCAAAGATTATGATTGTGAAATTTTATACCATCCGGGGAAAGCTAATGTGGTTGCTGATGCTTTGAGCAGGAAGGGTAAGGAGAAGTTATCTTTGTTACCCGCTCAGGAGAAGCTCATAGCGGAAATGGCTAAGTTGGAGTTAGAGGTGAAATGTCGAGTAGAGCCGAATGAAAAATTATTTCAGATGGAAACCCAATCAACTCTAGTGGACAAGGTAAAAGGAGCACAACTCCAGGATGAGGAGTGTGATAAAATACAGAAAAAGGGTGCTTGAGGATGAAGAGCTTAAATTTAAAATCGACAGCGAAGGGTTGCTAAGATTTGAAGGTAGAATCTGGGTTCCGTCAGTGCAAGAAATCAGAGAAGAGATTTTGAACGAAGCTCATAGTTCAAGATTTTCAGTTCACCTGGGAAGTATAAAAATGTACCAGGATCTTCGACAACATTTCTGGTGGCCAAATATGAAAAGAGAAGCCTTGTACGGAAGGAAGTGCAGAACTCCGTTATGTTGGGAAGAGGTTGGTGAACGTCAACTATTGGGACCTGAACTAGTACAGCAAACTGCTGAGGTTGTCAAGGTGATAAGAGCCAGATTGTTAGCTGCTCAAGACAGGCAGAAGAAATATGCCGATAAGCACCGACATAATAGAGAATTCGACGTCGGCAGTTTTGTGTTTCTCAAAGTCTCTCCTTGGAAGGGGAAAATCAGATTTAGTAAAAAGGGTAAGCTGAGTCCGCGATTTATTGGACCCTTTGAGGTGTTGAAAAGAGTAGGTGAGGTAGCCTATGAGGTAGCTTTACCTCCCGAGTTAGCCCACATCCACAATGTCTTTCATATATCGGTACTACTACCATATAAGCCCGATTATAAACATGTTATAGAATATGAACCGATACAATTTGAGAAAGATTTGTCCTATGAAGAGGTTCCTGTGCAGATAATTGACAGGAAAGAATAGGTTCTCAAACATAAAGTGATACCTTCTGTTAAGGTAATGTGGAGGAACCACAACGCTGAAGAAGCTACGTGAGAACTCGAAGAGAGAATGATGCAAAACTATCCCCAACTATTTGTTTAATCTATGTATCGCGATTCTGGGGATAGAATCCTTGTAAGGAGGGGAGAATGTAACGGTCGAATTAATTGCGTTGTGATTCTAGGGACAGAATCCTTTTAAGGAGGGAAGGATCTAACGAATGTAATTTTTGTGAATAAATAAAAATATTTATTGAGTTAAATAAATATTTTTGGCTAATTTATTTAATGAGTAAAATAAATTAGATGATAAAATGATTTATGTGAATAAAATAATTTATTTGGTATGGTGATATTGATCAAATAAAGGTTATAATTAAGTTAGTAAGGTTTAATTGGATTTATTTAATAATAGGTTTAATTAAATTGAAAGTGTGACAATTAAACTATACAGTATAATGAGTTATTAAAATAAATGAAAAAAAAGATTAATTTTAGTTAAACCAAACAAGGTCTTGTGACCCTTGGTTTGTAAAAATGGATTGTTTTTCTTTGGTTCTACCAAACAAGACCTTGAGACATTTGAAATCCCATTTTTCTGCATTTGAGTTTGCCAAACGTGGTCTAACTCTTGGTTTCTTGCAACTAACCAGTTAAGAATCAATTTACGTTAAAAAAAACTTGAAACTTATCTATTGTGGAAAAAGACCAGAGCTTTGAGAGTTTAGAGAAGTGGAGAGAAATTGAGAGAAGAAATTGAGAGAAATTGAGAGAAATTGAGAATCCAAGAAAACAAAGAAAGAGATAATCTAAATTTGCAAATTATTAGCTAATCAAAGGTATTACTCTTAATTCTTGCTATATATATTTCAAAGTTCTTTACTGTAAATATTTTGGTTGAATGATTTGATGAGGTATTGGTAATATATGTTTATAAATATGCTTAATCCGTTATTTGGTGTTTATATATGATTTTGGAGTTATCAATCCATGAAAGCATGATTTAAAATATAGTTTTTGGTTTATAGAGTTTTAATTTTCATATGTGTATTATACGTATGAAAATTTAGGTTCAATTTGATTATTAATCAGTAAATTGGTTATTGAATATGACAATATGATGAAAAATAAAAAGAATGTAAGTGGAATAGCTTAAAATAGTCTAGAGATGAATTCACGGTGTTCAATTTTATCAAATAGACCAAAATATGAATATTTTGTTTAATCAGTAAATTGTTGGCTTTAATTGGTTGATTATATGTTTTATAATGATTAGAATTGTTAAAAACATGCTGGGTAATTGTTTTACATCATGTTTGATGTTTGGGTATGCTTAAATTATGAGTTGGATGGTAGAATTTGGAAAATTTGGTCTAAGGTTGCACTGGTTCGCGAACTGTAGAAGGTGACAGTTGAGTCTACCGCCCCGGCGGTAGAAATGAACTGGTGTTGTCGCCCCGGCGGTCTCGTCGCCCCGGCGGTAACCTTGCCCCGGCGATGGTTTGTGAAGAAATCCATCGCCCCAACAGTGGAACAGAAAATTAAAAAAAAAAATTCTTTTCTTTGTGATGTTGATATATGGCCATGTGCATGTATAAGCTTAGGCTAAGATATTAAATGATTAATAAGATACCACGATGGTTGATAAGCAAATACTTATTTAATTACAAATGGCAATCTAGATGTTACAATAAATTGTATAAAACGAATCCTAAAGTGCTTATGGTACAGTAACTAATCATTGTTACCGCTTTTCAAACGTAATGTATAGGTTGATTAAAGAACGTGAACTTTAATCTGTAATCTACGCACGAGGCAAGTTTTCTATCCTTATTCTCTTTATTTCGTTGAAAGCAAGTTCCCAAAACTTAATTTTACTCGAGCAAGATTCCTACTTTGTTTTCATTGAGCAAGTTTATTAACCTTAGCTTATTATTGTTCAAGCAAGGTGGTTATAGTATCAAATGCGTATGTACCTTTCAAGTCGTTTGTTAATTTACTATGAACTGTTGATCAAACTCCGAAGATAAATTCCATTGTACGATCTTATTGTTGAATCAAATACTTTAGTGACTAGCAAACCTTATTGATTCATCTAGTCCAAAGTTGATGAGCGTTTTAAAAACTGAGAATATCTTGAAGTTATTCCAAACCAAGTGTCTTTTAGTATGGATTCTGAAATCAACTGAGATGAACAACCCTAATATAGAGAATTAATTACGCAACGGCGTTAAAATGTTTGTGCACAATATATTGTACAATGGGCTGATCCCCCCGAGTACGAGATGGATAGTCCATAGTCTATAAGACTGTTAAAGGTTACAGTAGACTTGTTAACCTAGGACACAGTTCGAGGTCTTATGACCCTCAGATATACTGTTGATCTTAAAATCTATGTTCAATTCTTGAGCCAAGTTTTCTATTGAGCTCTCAGTCCTTTGAATTGTTATTGATTGATTTTAGATAAGCTATTATTCCTTAGTTAAAATCTACTCCATTGATTGTTCAATTGTTATCGTTATCACACTTGTGGGCAATTGTTTGCTCACCTTTGCATTAAACTTTGCAACTAAGACTGAGAAATCAGATGAGCCGTCCACTAGTAAGGGCAAAGGCAAGATGCAAAAGTAGCTGGCAAATTGTTATCTGTTTGATAAATTTATGTAATAAGATTTGTTTAATTTTATGTTTTAATTCCGCAACGATGTAATAAAGGTTAGGTGACCTGGGATTTTATTTAATTAAGAGATTTGAGATGTAACCCCTTTTGTGGGAAGATATTTCATTCAGCTTAATTTAATTGTCCTTTATTATGGGTAGTTAGTTATGAATGAATGATATAGTGAACACCAAATCAGTGGAAATTAAGTACCTGGATTTGTGGGTGTCACATTTTCGATTGAACAAAGAATGTTAAAACTCCCTGGATCCTTCAACTTCGGTGGGAGCTTCCTCTGTAAAATAGCACTACATTCTTCGGTGAGAGCTACAGTTTTGAAATCCTCAAGCCTTCTCTTTCTTGACAAAATGTCCTTCATATATGAACTTTACATAACTAGGCATTTGCTCCAATGCCTCATCAAATGGGATGTTTATGTGCAATTTCTTGAAAACTTTCAAAAATTTAGAGAATTGCTTGTCCAACTTTAGTTTCTGCTGACGTTGTGGAAACGGGCATGGTGGATAAATAGGGCCTTGCTTGCTCCCCTCTGATTTTGACACAACCTCCTTTTCCTTCTTTTCTACTTCTTTGCCCTTTTCTTCCTCTTTCTCCACATTCACATCCTCAATCACTGTTTCTGACGGAACATCATTCACAACTTCCGGTAGTTCCTTCCCACTTCTCAACGTCACAGCCTTGCAATGCTCCTTACCTTCTCTTTTCGAGTTGACTTTAGTGTCACTAGGTAAGGCACCTGGAGGATGGATATTCATAGCACTAGCTATTTGTCCTAGCTGAAGCTCTAGATTCCGTATCGAAGCGCTATTTTGTGCAACTATTTGAGCCAATAACTCATCCCCACTAGGCTTTTTCTCCTGTTGTGGCAAGGGTGGGTTTGAGGCTTGTTGGTGTAATTGGGGTTGATGATGTGGTTGAGTTTAGTGTTGAAATCCTAGGGGATATTGATGACTAGGAGCTGAATATTGGTTTTGGGTGTTGTTGTTGTTGCTCCATGAGAAATTTGGGTGATTTCTCCATCCAGGATTGTAGTGATTGGAGTGAGGGTTGTTTTGCTGCCTATTGTAATTACCAACGAAATGTACAGATTCTGCATTGATTGCACATTGCTCAGTAGGATGATTCCCAACACACAACTCACATGTTTCAGAAATGCTCTACACAGATTGAGTTCCTAAAATTTTCACTTCCTTTATAAGCGCGGCTAGCTGTGCGGCTATTGTAGTGAAAGGATCAACCTCAAATTTTTCTGCTGCCTTTTGTGGCATTTTCCTCTCCGAAGGCCATTGATAAATATTGGCAGCCATGGTCTCCAATAATTTATAGGCATCTGCAAAACTCTTTCCCATTAAACTACCACCTGCAGCTGCGTCGACACTAGATCGAGTGGCATTGGTCAACCCATTATAGAAGATCTCAACTTGCAGCCATTGAGGCAGACCATAGTGTGGACATCTCCTTATTACATCTTTGAATCTTTCCCAAGCTTCATACAAGGACTCGGGATCATATTGAACAAACGAAGTGATGTCATTTCTCAATCTTGCAGTTTTCGCCGGTGGGAAGAACTTTGCCAAAAATTTCTGGGCTAACCATTTTGTAATCGAGCCCGAGGGAAGCGAATGCAGCCAACTCTTTGCCTTGTCACGAAGCGTGAAGGAAATAATCGGAGTCTAATTGCATTATCAGTAACTTGACTGTACTTGAATGTGTCACATATTTCCAAAAAACTCACCAAATGAGCATTTGGGTCGTCATTAGGCAACCCACCAAACTGCAAACAGTTTTGGACCATTGGGATGGTGCCTGGCTTAATTTCGAAGTGGGTGGCCTCAATGGCTGGTCTGGAAATGCTTGAGTGCAAATCTATGACAAGAGGCATGGCATACTCCCTCAAGGATTTAGGCTCCTCCTCAGCCATGGTATTTTGATTAGGTTTACCCCGAACTTTGTCTCTTCATAGTCTTCGAATATTTCTCTCGATCTCGGGATCGTAAGGAATTAACTCAAGACCACGTGAGCGTGGCATACAAATCAAGAATACCTACAAAACAAAATGAAAATTATATACAAGTCTAAAAAGAGACCAAGTCGATTGAAATTGATATTGGTAAAATTATTAAAAACAATTCCCCGGCAACGGCGCCAAAAACTTGTTGGTCGATTTAGCAATCGATAAACACACACGTGCAAGTATACACAGTCCATAAGTAATATATGATAAGATATGAGTCGAACCCATGGGGAATTGTGACAAATAATAACCAAGTACCAATTGTATATCAATTTGATCTAATTTAAACGATGAAGGTTTGAATGTTATTGATTGGTTGAGTTCACAAGTCAAGTAAATAATAAAATGCGGTAAAATATCAAGATAGAAAGGTCTAAGATTACAATTTCCCCCAACACGTCATTTGAATCTCTTAACTCTCTCTTTTCAATCAGTTATAACATACAAATTGACAACCGAGAAATCAAAACTACATAACAGCCTTTGTCGATGGTCAATCACGAATCTTCTTAAGCGGTGCATAGGTATATGTCTATCCTATACACTATCAAGAGACTAATTTCAGGAATAATTAATAGACACGTGTCACTAAATCTAATTAATCGTCCCCTCAATTACCAAGTTTCACATCGGAAGTCATTTAGACTAGATTCTCAATTGGTTGCATGCGGTAATTAGGTATATATCTATCCCAACTACTATCAAGATACCTATTATTGCAGATAATTAATAAGACACACGTCACTTAATCCGATTAATAACCCACAACAATCTATACTCTCACATGTTATCATAACTAGGTCTTAACCTATAATCTGTTCGTCAAGTTCATATAGGTTCCCAAGGTAATTACGGGCCGAGCAATTAATCTAGAAGGCAAAGGTTATGATAATCAATTCACAAATGAATAACTAAAATCAATAGAGAGAGAATTCAATTCAATTTAAGTGTTGGGTTCCATTACAATCTTAGAATAGAATGTTAGTTCATGATAGCTACAATACACAGCAATTTTAATTTATACATTGTCAAATTCGAATTACAAAGGAGTTGAAAATCTAGAAATGAAACCACTTTTGAAGTTGTTCAGCTGTTGTTCCTTGGGTTGCTGTTGGTTTCTAGCTCTCCTCCTTAGTTTTGCAATTCTTGTTGACTGAGTTCCTTGGCTTGTGGCTTGATTCAACTTGATTTGCAGTCTTTAGCCCTATTGTTTGATGTATTTTGTAGTCTCCCTCTCTTTAGATATTTGATATGAAGCTTAGAAGAGATTATATATAACCTCCCTCAAGAAACCATAGTCAAAGTCGGACAAAATGGAGCTGAGATCGCACTAAAACTGTGTCAGATCGCACTCAAGACGGCGTTGGCGTGCCCGCACGGTGCCTGGCGCGCGCGCACCTAAGCCCTGGTTGACCCTTGCTGAACGCCGCACGCCCGCACGCTGGCTGCCGCACGCCCGGGTCGCTCGCCCGCACGCCGCCTGGCGCGCGCGCGCCCGGGCCCTGGCTCCTGCCGCACGCCCACGCCTGGCTGCCAAGGCCCAGCGCCTGTCAAGGCCCACGCGCGCTGCACGGCGCCCGCGCCCAGCGCCTGCCGAGCAGCGCCCATGCCCATGCGTGCCGAGTGTCGCGCCCCGTTGCCGAGGCCCCGCGCCCAGCGCCTGCCGAGGCCCGCGCGCGCCCAGGCCTGCCGAGCAGCGCCCATGCCCATGTCTGTCGAGTGCCCCGCCCCGCTGCTGAGGCCCCGCGCCCAACGCACCTGCATGTTGATGCCTATACCGAGGATGGCCGAGCGCCCAGCGCCCCGCACGCCCGTACCTACTGCCGAGGCCCGCGCGCGCACGCCGCATGCCCAGCGCCTGCCTGGTGCCCCCAACTGCTGCACGTCGTGCCCGCGGCTTGGCCGACGCCGCACGCCGTGCACGCCTTCCATCGCCGTGCACGCCCAACTTCTAAATGTCATCAAATTCAACGTCGAGCATCGCCAAACACAACTTTTCACCGTATTATCATTCGCGCACGGATATCCAACCACGGGCTTGCCCTCGTTGTATGGCCGACGCCGAACGCCATGCACGCTTTCAGACGTCGTGCACGCCCAACTATCAAATGTTATCAAATTAAGCACCGAGCGTCGCCAAACACAAATTTCCATCATACTACCATTCGAGCACATATGTCTAAGCACGGATAATGAGTCATTACGAGCAACGATCCGAGCGGTCTTTATTTCCATTCCTACAAACATAATGAAAATGCATCAAAGCAACGTAAAGCATGTAAAAATAACTAAAAATTAAATTATCTCGAAATACGATAAAAATAACTAAAAACCATATAAAAGTCCCAAAAATTAACAAACTATCAAGGTTAAAGGTACCTAAATTGTGTGTATAAAACACCCTCATCAAATACCCCCAAACATAACCATTTGCTTGTCCTCAAACAAACAGAGATACACTAATTTCTTGAAATAAACACAACGACAACTGAATTAGAAGAGAATGACTCAAGAATTGGCCTAAAAAAAGATCAAAAGGGGCCCAAGAACAACGTAAAGTTACAAATTAACAAAATTTCTAAGCTCACAGCTACTCAAGATCTCAGCAATGTGTGTGTGTGTGTGTGTTATCTATTTATGCGAGTTAGGAAAGATCTAACGCATGAACTCAATATATGAGGGATTATACTATAAATCTACAAACTCATCATTACCTTGATAAATACCAAATAAGACGACCATATAAGAAGGGGGTTCCCAAGGGATTATTGCAGTAATGAGTAATCACACTGGTAAGTGCGGTTTACGCTCCATCTCACCTTAACTAAGCGCATGACCGTACTATGTCTAATCACATTAGGCTATTCAGAGCTACCCATGTAACGAGTGTTTGATCAATGACTCCTAAACCAGATGGCTTTAGGGTATTAGGTGTAAAAACACCCCTGAGGATCTATTAACTCGAGTAGCAATGGCCACGTAATTAAACTTGGTCAACAAATAATAATAATTTTTCTTTTTTTTCCTTTTTTTTGTTTGGTTTTTTTTTTGTAATTCCCCCAAACTTATATGAAAGTCTAAAATAAGCATAAAAGGTTGTTGACGTGAGTTCAGTACATTTCAAGTATAATCTCCCAAGCATTTAAGTAAATGAGATTTCTCAATACTAACTAACTAAACAAGTACACTGTGTACGTGAAGAGCTTAAACAACCAAGAGTAGGGTGGTTAGCCAAAATGTTAAGAAGTAACTAAGCATGCTCAAGCCTTACTTTAGATAAAAACACAATAACCAGCAAAATATCATTGGACATTCTTGTAGCACAACACGACTTAGACGAAATAAAATAACTAAATTATACTACCACACCCCCAAACTTAAAATAAACATAGTCCTCGATATTTATAATAGACAGAATTAAAATAGAGAAATAGAGCGTTCCTGCAATAAAACTCAACCGAAGCACAACACCAAGCAAGAAAAATTCGAGTTCAAACGCAAATACCTTCGCTTTTAGGGAGGAAGAGCAAAACCTTGCAGAACTAGCTAAATCCATGAAACCCTTGGTGAATTGAAGCCTAAGATGGTGAATTTGATGATGAATTGCAAGCCTTGTATGCTAATTTGGACAATGGGCGGTGGATTTTAACTTTGTTATGATGTGCAAAACGTTGGCTCTTGGCTTTAGAGGAGAGAGACAAAAGAGTGGAATGCCAAATATTTGTATATGGGCTGTTATTAAGGACAAGCATTAGCTGGCTGGGCTGCTGCACCGCTGGCTCCTGCTCTGCTGCATGGGTTGCCGAGCTGTTGAGCTGCCATTGTGCTGCTATGTTGCTGTTATGATTTTCAATGTTGGATTTAAACGTCTAGCTGCAGCAAGCGATATTACACACATTAATCACAATTGATCATAAAATCAAAAACAAACCACACCAAACTGGTTTTTTTTGAGATAAAAAATAAAAATAAATACTAAAAAAAATAAAAATTAAGATAGCTCAAAAAATAAAATGGAGATTTGGGTTGCCTCCCAAATTGCGCTTGAGTTAAAGTTCTCAACCTGACTACTCCCTCATTTTATGTTGCTTAATCGGGCTCTGCTGGGATCTTATGATTGCTCTTGCTCACAGCTGCACATACCCAACAGTGTGTCATCATTTGTCCCTTCATACACACTGTTTGTTTTCTATTATGCATTTCTTCAGGAAGCACAGTTTTAAGACCAACCCTTCCTTGAGGGTCATTATGAACCAAGTCATCCCCTTTCGGGATCAAATAACAATCCTCAGTGTTGCTTGGGAGTTTGATTGCTTTGAACACCTGAAACTTCATTACTTGGTCATTCACTCTCATAGTTAATTCACGATTTGGCATGTCGATCAGTGTTCTTCCAGTCGCCAAAAATGGTCTACCCAAGATGATTGGAATATCCCGATCCTCGTCATAATCCAAAACCACAAAATCTGCTGGAAGAATCAATTTGTCAACCTTCACCAGAACATCCTCCACTATACCTATTGGATACGTGATTGATCTATCAGTAAACTGTAAGGTGACATTTATCGGCTTTGTTTCCTTTAACCCCAATTTCTTGTAAATGGATAAATGCATAAGGTTGATACTTGCTCCCAAATCGCACAAAGCTTTCCCAACAAATTGATTTTCGATTGAACAAGGAATGTTAAAACTCCCTGGATCCTCCAACTTCGATGGGAGCTTCCTCTGTAAAATAGCACTATATTCTTTGGTGAGAGCTACAGTTTCGAAATCCTCAAGCCTTCTCTTTCTTGACAAAATGTCCTTCATGAACTTTACATAACTAGGCATTTGCTCCAATGCCTCAGCAAATGGGATGTTTATGTGCAATTTCTTGAAAACTTCCAAAAATTTAGAGAATTCCTTATCCAACTTTAGTTTCTGTTGATGTTGTGGAAACGGACATGGTGGATAAATAGGGCCTTGCTTGCTCCCCTCTAATTTTGACACGGGCTCGTTTTCCTTCTTTTCTACTTCTTTGTCATTAAGGTCCGACGTTAATTCGGTATCTTGGTCATGACTTTAGATAGCTAAACACATAGGTTATTTAATAAAACTTCATTTGGAAGCTTAATTATTAGTCTAAATAATTTAGTTATTATTTAGAATACTTTTAGAAGCTTAACATTATTTTTAAATACTTTTTATAAGCTTAGAAATAGTTTTAATTAATTTTACAAGTTTAGGAATATTTTTAAATTATTTAATTATCATTTAGAATATTTTTAAAACATAAATATGTTATTTAAATGATTTATTTATCATTTAGAATAATTTTAGATACCTAATATTATTTAAATGATTTATTTATCACTTATAATATTTTTAGAAAGATAGAATATTATTTAAAATGATTTATTTTATCATTAATAATATGTTTAGAATTTTATGTTATCATTTAAATTATGTAATTATTATTTATAATAATTTTTAAAACTTAGTTTTAATATTTAAATGATTTAATTATCATTTAAAATATTTTTAATTACTTAGTATATTATTTAAAATAATTTATTTCTTATTTATAATAATTTTTGAAAAGTTAGTAACATTTTTAAATGATTTAATTATCATTTAAACTAATGTAAATACATTAATATTATTTTTAAATCATTTATTTAATATATTAAATAATTTAATATTTAATTAAATTAAATAATAATTATAAAAAAAATTATCATAATATTAAAAATTATTAAATATAATTAAAAATAAATTTTTAATATTTAATTATTAATTAATATGAATTTTTAATATTTATTTATAATTTATTTAATTATTTTTATTGAAATCCGTCGCAAAAGGGCTTTAGTGACAGTCTGCATGGGATTTTAGCTTTCTGGGTTTGAGGATGAATATCGTCGCTAAAGGTGTTCTTCATTGAAGAACAGCCGGTCAATGTCCAAGTGGGACTTTTGACCTCAAATTTCTTTCAGATGATTTAATGTTTGTGTGTGGTTTTTGTTTGTTGTTGTAGCCAACATGGCAGTATATAACGACATGTGAAATTTTAACTTAAACAACATCAATTGATGCTAGATAATTCATGGTCAAACTAGCCGGACCAACTGTTCTTGAGTTTCTGGGTTACCCAGAAACTCAGCCAGTCATGGTCGGTCAACACAGTTTGACCATTAATAACTTTGATTCTCGTTTAGCTTAATGTGTTTTGATGATTTATTTTTGTAGATTACATGGCATAGAACATATACAAACCTTAAAACTTCATAAAATATATCATGTGATCAAGATCTGGGCTTGACAAAGTCTTGTCAGACTCTGTCAGTGTGTTCATATGATTTCTGGGTAGAAATCAGTCCCCCATGGTCGGTGAACGGGTTTTGACCACCTATAACTTTCATCCTAGAGATAATTTTAACATTATACCAATTAGATATTACAGCTAACATGACATACTACTAATTAATGCTTTAAAACACATCAAACAAATAATTTAAGCCGATCAAAAGCTCTGACAAAATAGGCTGTCAGACTGTTCTTGACTGCCAAGAACAGTTTGAGTTTTTCATCAAATTCGACCCTTTAAATGTTATGATTACTTGTTTAACCAACCCAGATCATCAAATAACATGTTATTACACATCTCTAAATATATAAACCTAACATTTAACAAAGCTTTAAAGATTTTGTAAGATCCCGACTTTATGAAATAAAAGTTTATTATTTTCTTTATGATTATTTTGTTTCTAAATAGTAAGGTGTTTAATTGTTATAAATGATAGTTCAGGGTGTTATATGCGAATTATCTGATAAACAGTGTATGGTCGAGGAATATTCCTTTTCTCTGGGAATATTCTTTTTGTCGGAAAATATTATATTCGGTACCGTACGACGGCGCCGAAATATCAAAATATTAGTGGGCCCCACAAATGACAAAATTGTCAACGATAGTGGGCCCCATTGTCGGATACTGAAAGCGACAGTATTTTGTCAACAGTATTATCACCGGCAGCTATTGAAATGCCAGGTAATAAAAATAACAGTAAAACGCGTTATTCCACAGTAGTACGCGGTATTTCACAGGCACACGGTATTGCACAGTATTTTAAATTATTGATTTAATAATTGATAAAGTAGCAATTACACAGTATTTTGATTCAATAATTACAATAGCATCCGCATGGTACTTTTTATTATTTATCATGGCACTTTAACTCATAGTATTTGTTATGATATTTTAGCATTATTGACGGATTAAAAGTGGAGTCTAACTTAGGGGTACCTAATGGAAAATTTGAAATTCACATGCTGTGAACTATTGGTTCACATGATGGAACTATTGGTTCATATGTGGGAATTATTGGTTCACATGTGGGAACTATTAGGGGATGTTATGCAAGATTGATAATACTTGAGAGATTATATTAAAAATAGAGGCAAAGACGGAGGTACGAAAGTGTAATAAGTCGAGCCCTTATTGTGCAATTAATGAAACTTGGTTTTCCTACAAATAGGAAGGGTTATCTTAAGAAATCTTCACACCTTCCTTGCATATACTTCCTCTCTCTCTAAATTTCTTGAGTTCTCTTAGTGTGCTAGGCTATTGTGAGTATTTGTGAGAATAATAGTATTGTCCAAGTTAATAAACTTTATAGAAAGCAACATCCAATCACTTATTAATGAAGGTATGGGATATCATTTCTTTCATACTCTTATGTAATATCATTTTCTTCCTTGTTCGTAAGTGATATTATACTCAGAAAGGTTGTTATTCATTCCGTATTAATTTGTGGGGATAACCTGTCCGTGGTGATTGACGCATGTCTGGTGAATACCCTTCTGTATTCATTCCTTATTACTCTGTGGGAATAACCTGTATGTACGGAGTGTCGTACCTGGTGAATACCCTTTTGTATTTATTCCTTATTATTCTGTGCTAATAACCTGTATGTACAGAGTGTCGTACCTGGTGAATACCCTTCTGTATTCATTCCTTATTATTCTGTGGGAATAACCTGTATGTACGGAGTGTCATACCTGGTGAATATCCCTTTGCAATTGTTCCTTATTAATCTGTGGGTATAACCTGTCCGTGCAGATTGACGCATGCCTCGTGAATAACCCTTCGTATTCATCACTTATTAATCTTTTATGGAAATAATCTATCTACGAGGATTACCGCATGACGGGTGAAAACCCATTTGCAGTTTCATATATTCTGTTATACTCGTATAACGTATCATTTGTTTTGTACTCTTTAAGAAATATCTTTTCTTTCACATTTCTCCATTTATGATAAGAAATCTCTGTTCGTTTCCAAAACCTTATTTTAAATGGTGAAAATCCTTGAAAATTTGTTGAATATCTTTAATAGTTTGTGCTTCATCTAATATCTTTTCACCTGAATCTTTCGATTTCGTTTGATACGATATAGTTGAATCGTGAATTTTATTTTTGAATATCAATCTTGAATTTGACTCCACAATTTGGTCATCATGTTGGCAATTTGGTCAACCTTCGACACTGGATAAATTAAATATTAATTCTTAATCTTGATCTCACTGTATTCATTCTATATCATTGTCATCATCCTCATCCTTAAATTGTGGTGATAGTTCTCTTTGGTCCATAGTGCAAAGATGAACTGGCGTGACATGATTTTGACCAAACTGTGTATTGGTATTATCATGACTTTTGGTGTTACAAACAAAGGCGTATGGTGAAAGTTCTGTTTGGCCCGTAGTGCAAAGATGAACTGGCGTTTGGCATGATCATGATCGCTGATGTTACAAATAAATATCTTTGTCACATAGTGCAAAGAGAGGCTGTTGAATATAAATTGTTGATTTGGATGTTCATAAACAGGAACTGATGATTGGTGTTACAGGGATAAAATATTGGTGGTGATCCTTTAACTTATAGAAGATGGTACATATTATAATCTGCTTGACTCTTCTAATTGATTATTCGTTCCGCTGCAGTTGTTGTTATTGAACAATTATAATATCTTTAGATCTCTGATTTATTTTGGTTGAAGGCTAAAGATAATTTTATTCTTCATTATCTTAGTCATGATATTTCCTACTGGGCTATTTGTGCTCACCCTTTTCCTTTTTGTTCCATTGTTCTCCTCTGGAAAAGAGAGTGTAGCGGGGACTAGTCGGAGAATGGAGTGATGGTCCGAGATAATAGAAATATCTCAATATAATATTATTAGTATGGCAATAAGTGTATTGAGAATTTAAGATGTATTTATATTGTGTTGTCGTATTTTGCACAACACTTATTAGTTGTAAATGAAAAAATTCGTATTTGTATTTGTATTTTGTGGAATGTTATTGGCGACTCAAAATGGGTTGTATGGACTTATTTTGGGGGCGTCACAGTTGGTATCAGAGCTTAGGGATATGATCTCTCGTAGAGATCTGGGATTAAAACTAGGAGGGGAGAGACGAGTAAAATCCTTCGCTAGTGTGTCCTACTTAAGCTATTTTTGTTATTTAAGTAATTGGTTTGGTTATAGGGACAAGATGTTGCATGTCTATTTCTTTAACTAATCTTTGTTTTGTGATCACATTTCATATTGGCATCTGAAAACCAAGAGATTCACTATGAGACCATTGTGGCTGAAAACCAGGAAGCCACAAATAATACGGGTGCAAACTCAGAACATCATGATGCTAATTATGATGCTAACAACAAAATGAATGATGAAATGTTTAGGAACTTCATGCAATACATGCAGAACTAGGCGAGAAGAGCTCATGTCTACAATACTGGCAAAAAACGCTGATAATGTACGGATGGTCACTGCCAAGCAGTTCAAAGAATTGGGACCACCTGAATCTTTCGGCAAACCAGATCCACTCAAAGCAGAGTCGAGCCGTTATTGTGCAATTAATGAAACTTGGTTTTCCTATAAATAGGAGGGGTTATCTTAAGAAAATCTTCACACCTTCCTTGCATATACTTCCTCTCTCTCTAAATTTCTTGAGTTCTCTTAATGTGCTAGGCTATTGTGAGTATTTGTGAGAATAATAGTATTGTCCAAGTTAATAAACTTCATAGAAAGCAACATCCAATCACTTATTAATGAAGGTATGGGATATCATTTCTTTCATACTCTTATGTAATATCATTTTCTTCCTTGTTCGTAAGTGATATTATACTCAGAAAGGTTGTTATTCATTCCGTATTAATTTGTGGGGATAACCTGTCCGTGGTGATTGACGCATGTCTGGTGAATACCCTTCTGTATTCATTCCTTATTACTCTGTGGGAATAACCTGTATGTACGGAGTGTCGTACCTGGTGAATACCCTTTTGTATTTATTCCTTATTATTCTGTGCGAATAACCTGTATGTACAGAGTGTCGTACCTGGTGAATACCCTTCTGTATTCATTCCTTATTATTCTGTGGGAATAACCTGTATGTACGGAGTGTCATACCTGGTGAATATCCCTTTGCAATTGTTCCTTATTAATCTGTGGGTATAACCTGTCCGTGCAGATTGACGCATGCCTCGTGAATAACCCTTCGTATTCATCACTTATTAATCTTTTATGGAAATAATCTATCTACGAGGATTACCGCATGACGGGTGAAAACCCATTTGCAGTTTCATATATTCTGTTATACTCGTATAACGTATCATTTGTTTTGTACTCTTTAAGAAATATCTTTTCTTTCACATTTCTCCATTTATGATAAGAAATCTCTGTTCGTTTCCAAAACCTTATTTTAAATGGTGAAAATCCTTGAAAATTTGTTGAATATCTTTAATAGTTTGTGCTTCATCTAATATCTTTTCACCTGAATCTTTCGATTTCGTTTGATACGATATAGTTGAATCGTGAATTTTATTTTTGAATATCAATCTTGAATTTGACTCCACAATTTGGTCATCATGTTGGCAATTTGGTCAACCTTCGACACTGGATAAATTAAATATTAATTCTTAATCTTGATCTCACTGTATTCATTCTATATCATTGTCATCATCCTCATCCTTAAATTGTGGTGATAGTTCTCTTTGGTCCATAGTGCAAAGATGAACTGGCGTGACATGATTTTGACCAAACTGTGTATTGGTATTATCATGACTTTTGGTGTTACAAACAAAGGCGTATGGTGAAAGTTCCCTTTGGCCCGTAGTGCAAAGATGAACTGGCGTTTGGCATGATCATGATCGCTGATGTTACAAATAAATATCTTTGTCACATAGTGCAAAGAGAGGCTGTTGAATATAAATTGTTGATTTGGATGTTCATAAACAGGAACTGATGATTGGTGTTACAGGGATAAAATATTGGTGGTGATCCTTTAACTTATAGAAGATGGTACATATTATAATCTGCTTGACTCTTCTAATTGATTATTCGTTCCGCTGCAGTTGTTGTTATTGAACAATTATAATATCTTTAGATCTCTGATTTATTTTGGTTGAAGGCTAAAGATAATTTTATTCTTCATTATCTTAGTCATGATATTTCCTACTGGGCTATTTGTGCTCACCCTTTTCCTTTTTGTTCCATTGTTCTCCTCTGGAAAAGAGAGTGTAGCGGGGACTAGTCGGGGAATGGAGTGATGGTCCGAGATAATAGAAATATCTCAATATAATATTATTAGTATGGCAATAAGTGTATTGAGAATTTAAGATGTATTTATATTGTGTTGTCGTATTTTGCACAACACTTATTAGTTGTAAATGAAAAAATTCGTATTTGTATTTGTATTTTGTGGAATGTTATTGGCGACTCAAAATGGGTTGTATGGACTTATTTTGGGGGCGTCACAGTTGGTATCAGAGCTTAGGGATATGATCTCTCGTAGAGATCTGGGATTAAAACTAGGAGGGGAGAGACGAGTAAAATCCTTCGCTAGTGTGTCCTACTTAAGCTATTTTTGTTATTTAAGTAATTGGTTTGGTTATAGGGACAAGATGTTGCATGTCTATTTCTTTAACTAATCTTTGTTTTGTGATCACATTTCATATTGGCATCTGAAAACCAAGAGATTCACTATGAGACCATTGTGGCTGAAAACCAGGAAGCCACAAATAATACGGGTGCAAACTCAGAACATCATGATGCTAATTATGATGCTAACAACAAAATGAATGATGAAATGTTTAGGAACTTCATGCAATACATGCAGAACTAGGCGAGAAGAGCTCATGTCTACAATACTGGCAAAAACGCTGATAATGTACGGATGGTCACTGCCAAGCAGTTCAAAGAATTGGGACCACCTGAATCTTTCGGCAAACCAGATCCACTCAAAGCAGAGTCGAGCCGTTATTGTGCAATTAATGAAACTTGGTTTTCCTATAAATAGGAGGGGTTATCTTAAGAAAATCTTCACACCTTCCTTGCATATACTTCCTCTCTCTCTAAATTTCTTGAGTTCTCTTAATGTGCTAGGCTATTGTGAGTATTTGTGAGAATAATAGTATTGTCCAAGTTAATAAACTTCATAGAAAGCAACATCCAATCACTTATTAATGAAGGTATGGGATATCATTTCTTTCATACTCTTATGTAATATCATTTTCTTCCTTGTTCGTAAGTGATATTATACTCAGAAAGGTTGTTATTCATTCCGTATTAATTTGTGGGGATAACCTGTCCGTGGTGATTGACGCATGTCTGGTGAATACCCTTCTGTATTCATTCCTTATTACTCTATGGGAATAACCTGTATGTACGGAGTGTCGTACCTAGTGAATACCCTTTTGTATTTATTCCTTATTATTCTGTGCGAATAACCTGTATGTACGGAGTGTCGTACCTGGTGAATACCCTTCTGTATTCATTCCTTATTATTCTATGGGAATAACCTGTATGTACGGAGTGTCATACCTGGTGAATATCCCTTTGCAATTGTTCCTTATTAATCTGTGGGTATAACCTGTCCGTGCAGATTGACGCATGCCTCGTGAATAACCCTTCGTATTCATCACTTATTAATCTTTTATGGAAATAATCTATCTACGAGGATTACCGCATGACGGGTGAAAACCCATTTGCAGTTTCATATATTCTGTTATACTCGTATAACGTATCATTTCTTTTGTACTCTTTAAGAAATATCTTTTCTTTCACATTTCTCCATTTATGATAAGAAATCTCTGTTCGTTTCCAAAACCTTATTTTAAATGGTGAAAATCCTTGAAAATTTGTTGAATATCTTTAATAGTTTGTGCTTCATCTAATATCTTTTCACCTGAATCTTTCGATTTCGTTTGATACGATATAGTTGAATCGTGAATTTTATTTTTGAATATCAATCTTGAATTTGACTCCACAATTTGGTCATCATGTTGGCAATTTGGTCAACCTTCGGACACTGGATAAATTAAACATTAATTCTTAATCTTGATCTCACTGTATTCATTCTATATCATTGTCATCATCCTCATCCTTAAATTGTGGTGATAGTTCTCTTTGGTCCATAGTGCAAAGATGAACTGGCGTGACATGATTTTGACCCAAACTGTGTATTGGTATTATCATGACTTTTGGTGTTACAAACAAAGGCGTATGGTGAAAGTTCTGTTTGGCCCGTAGTGCAAAGATGAACTGGCGTTTGGCATGATCATGATCGCTGATGTTACAAATAAATATCTTTGTCACATAGTGCAAAGAGAGGCTGTTGAATATAAATTGTTGATTTGGATGTTCATAAACAGGAACTGATGATTGGTGTTACAGGGATAAAATATTGGTGGTGATCCTTTAACTTATAGAAGATGGTACATATTATAATCTGCTTGACTCTTCTAATTGATTATTCGTTCCGCTGCAGTTGTTGTTATTTGAACAATTATAATATCTTTAGATCTCTGATTTATTTTGGTTGAAGGCTAAAGATAATTTTATTCTTCATTATCTTAGTCATGATATTTCCTACTGGGCTATTTGTGCTCACCCTTTTCCTTTTTTGTTCCATTGTTCTCCTCTGGAAAAGAGAGTGTAGCGGGGACTAGTCGGGGAATGGAGTGATGGTCCGAGATAATAGAAATATCTCAATATAATATTATTAGTATGGCAATAAGTGTATTGAGAATTTAAGATGTATTTATATTGTGTTGTCGTATTTTGCACAACACTTATTAGTTGTAAATGAAAAAATTCGTATTTGTATTTGTATTTTGTGGAATGTTATTGGCGACTCAAAATGGGTTGTATGGACTTATTTTGGGGGCGTCACAGTTGGTATCAGAGCTTAGGGATATGATCTCTCGTAGAGATCTGGGATTAAAACTAGGAGGGGAGAGACGAGTAAAATCCTTCGCTAGTGTGTCCTACTTAAGATATTTTTGTTATTTAAGTAATTGGTTTGGTTATAGGGACAAGATGTTGCATGTCTATTTCTTTAACTAATCTTTGTTTTGTGATCACATTTCATATTGGCATCTGAAAACCAAGAGATTCACTATGAGACCATTGTGGCTGAAAACCAGGAAGCCACAAATAATACGGGTGCAAACTCAGAACATCATGATGCTAATTATGATGCTAACAACAAAATGAATGATGAAATGTTTAGGAACTTCATGCAATACATGCAGAACCAGGCGAGAAGAGCTCATGTCTACAATACTGGCAAAAACGCTGATAATGTACGGATGGTCACTGCCAAGCAGTTCAAAGAATTGGGACCACCTGAATCTTTCGGCAAGCCAGATCCACTCAAAGCAGAGTCGAGCCCTTATTGTGTAATTAATGAAACTTGGTTTTCCTATAAATAGGAGGGGTTATCTTAAGAAAATCTTCACACCTTCCTTGCATATACTTCCTCTCTCTCTAAATTTCTTGAGTTCTCTTAATGTGCTAGGCTATTGTGAGTATTTGTGAGAATAATAGTATTGTCCAAGTTAATAAACTTCATAGAAAGCAACATCCAATCACTTATTAATGAAGGTATGGGATATCATTTCTTTCATACTCTTATGTAATATCATTTTCTTCCTTGTTCGTAAGTGATATTATACTCAGAAAGGTTGTTATTCATTCCGTATTAATTTGTGGGGATAACCTGTCCGTGGTGATTGACGCATGTCTGGTGAATACCCTTCTGTATTCATTCCTTATTACTCTATGGGAATAACCTGTATGTACGGAGTGTCGTACCTGGTGAATACCCTTTTGTATTTATTCCTTATTATTCTGTGCGAATAACCTGTATGTACGGAGTGTCGTACCTGGTGAATACCCTTCTGTATTCATTCCTTATTATTCTGTGGGAATAACCTGTATGTACGGAGTGTCATACCTGGTGAATATCCCTTTGCAATTGTTCCTTATTAATCTGTGGGTATAACCTGTCCGTGCAGATTGACGCATGCCTCGTGAATAACCCTTCGTATTCATCACTTATTAATCTTTTATGGAAATAATCTATCTACGAGGATTACCGCATGACGGGTGAAAACCCATTTGCAGTTTCATATATTCTGTTATGCTCGTATAACGTATCATTTCTTTTGTACTCTTTAAGAAATATCTTTTCTTTCACATTTCTCCATTTATGATAAGAAATCTTTGTTCGTTTCCAAAACCTTATTTTAAATGGTGAAAATCCTTGAAAATTTGTTGAATATCTTTAATAGTTTGTGCTTCATCTAATATCTTTTCACCTGAATCTTTCGATTTCGTTTGATACGATATAGTTGAATCGTGAATTTTATTTTTGAATATCAATCTTGAATTTGACTCCACAATTTGGTCATCATGTTGGCAATTTGGTCAACCTTCGACACTGGATAAATTAAACATTAATTCTTAATCTTGATCTCACTGTATTCATTCTATATCATTGTCATCATCCTCATCCTTAAATTGTGGTGATAGTTCTCTTTGGTCCATAGTGCAAAGATGAACTGGCGTGACATGATTTTGACTAAACTGTGTATTGGTATTATCATAACTTTTGGTGTTACAAACAAAGGCGTATGGTGAAAGTTCTGTTTGGCCCGTAGTGCAAAGATGAACTGGCGTTTGGCATGATCATGATCGCTGATGTTACAAATAAATATATCTTTGTCACATAGTGCAAAGAGAGGCTGTTGAATATAAATTGTTGATTTGGATGTTCATAAACAGGAACTGTTGATTGGTGTTACAGGGATAAAATATTGGTAGTGATCCTTTAACTTATAGAAGATGGTATATATTATAATCTGCTTGACTCTTCTAATGGATTATTCGTTCCGCTGCAGTTGTTGTTATTGAACAATTATAGTATCTTTAGATCTTTGATTTATTTTGGTTGAAGGCTAAAGATAATTTTATTCTTCATTATCTTAGTCATGATATTTCCTACTGGGTTATTTGTGCTCACCCTTTTCCTTTTTGTTCCATTGTTCTCCTCTGGAAAAGAGAGTGTAGCGGGGACTAGCCGGGGAATGGAGTGATGGTCCGAGATAATAGAAATATCTCAATATAATATTATTAGTATGACAATAAGTGTATTGAGAATTTAAGATGTATTTATATTGTGTTGTCGTATTTTGCACAACACTTATTAGTTGTAAATGAAAAAATTCGTATTTGTATTTGTCTTTTGTGGAATGTTATTGGCGACTCAAAATGGATTGTATGGACCTATTTTGGGGGCGTCACAGTTGGTATCAGAGCTTAGGGATATGATCTCTGGTAGAGATCTGATATTAAAACTAGGAGGGGAGAGACGAGTAAAATCCTTCGCTAGTGTGTCCTACTTAAGCTATTTTTGTTATTTAAGTAATTGGTTTGGTTATAGGGACAAGATGTTGCATGTCTATTTCTTTAACTAATCTTTGTTTTGTGATCACATTTCAGAATGGCATCTGAAAACCAAGAAATTCACTATGAGACCATTGTGGCTGAAAACCAGGAAGCCACAAATAATACGGGTGCAGACTCAGAACATCTTGATGCTAATTATGATGCTAACAACAGAATGAATGATGAAATGTTTAGGAACTTCATGCAATACATGCAGAACCAGGCGAGAAGAGCTCATGTCTACAATACTGGCAAAAACGCTGATAATGTACGGATGGTCACTGCCAAGCAGTTCAAAGAATTGGGACCACCTGAATTTTTCGGCAAGCCAGATCCACTCAAAGCAGAGTCATGGCTTAAACAATTAACAAAGATATTTGATGTACTGCGTTGCACAGATGACCAAAAGGTTCCTTTTGCCACCTTAATGCTTTGAGGAGAAGCGGTTCATTGGTGGGAATCTGTGAAACGTACCCATCATTCGGCACTCGAGATGTCTTGGGTCGAATTGCAAGAATTATTTAACGAGAAGTATTTCCCAGAAAGTATTCGCCATATGAAGGAGGTGGAATTCATCAAACTAGAACAGAACAACAAGACGGTGTCACAGTACGAAGCCAAGTTTGCCGAGCTGTCGCGTTTTGCATCCCATTTGGTGGACACTGAAAAATGGATGACACGAATGTTCCTACGAGGTTTGAAACCATAAATTCGTCAGTATCTCGTTTCTCATAAAATTTGTATATATTCAGATGTAGTGGATGGGGCTCAAGTAGTGGAGCAAGAAAGAGGACTACTACAACCAGGAAGTAACACCCAACAACGAGAGAAAATTTACGATAATAATCGTAATGGTGGTAATAATTATCGAAATAATGATAATCAGCGAGGAGGGAATCACAACACCAGAAATGGTAACCACTTCAGTGGTAATCCTGGCCCGGATAATAGAAGGAGTGAGTCAAGTGGCAACAATGTCAAGAAGAGGAGATTCAACAACAACCATGGAAAGGCACCAACGTCAGCACCAGCACCAGTACCAATTTCGAAGGAAGATGTTTCAGGTGTAGGAAAGAAGGACACATCAGTACAAATTGTACACAATCGCCATCCCAAGTATGTTACAATTGTGAAAAGGAAGGCCATATAGCTCGCTTTTGTCATGCAGTGAAGTCAAGTCCAGCTGCAATGATGACACCGAAGGCGGTCATGGACAAGTCAAAGTCTGTGGTTCAGGGGAGAGCTTTTGTCGTGACGTCATAAAAAGCACAGAATCCGAACGAGGTTATTTCGGGTAAACTACTTATTAACTCTTGTGAAGTCTATGCCTTATTAGATACTGGTTCTACCCACTCTTTTATTTCACCAACATGTGCTCAACGCCTGAATTTGACTCCTAGAAAATTAGATTTTGACTTATCTGTTGAAACACCATTAGCACAAACATTCGTTACATCTACAGTCTATAAATATTGCTTTGTTCAAATCGGTACCCTCACATTACCTGTTGATCTTAACTTCTTGAACATGCATTTATTTGATGTGATTTTAGGAATTGACTGGTTAACTGCTCATCATGCTAAAATTGATTGCTTTCGTAAGGTCATTAGTTTTCATATTCTTAATCAACCTATTATGCGAATTCAAGCAACCAAACCATTGAAATCAATAACCATCATTTCTAGTCACAAAGCTATTCGTTTATTGAAAAACAGATGCCAAGCTTTCTTAGCCCATGTAACGGATTTAAACAAAAGTACGTCAGATTTGAATAATATTTCTGTTGTTAATGAGTTCCCTGACGTATTTCCCGAAGAACTTCCTGGCCTACCCCAGACCGTGAAATTAAATTTTGTATCGACCTTGAACCCAGTACAAAACCCATTTCTAAAACCCCATATCAAATGGCTCCTATTGAACTTCAAGAGTTAAAAGTCCAACTACAGGAGTTGTTAGACAGTGGTTTCATACATCCGAGTACATCGCCTTGGGGTGCTCCTATTTTATTCGTAAAGAAGAAAGACGGGAGTATGAGACTTTGCATTGACTATCGGGAGTTAAACCATGTCACCATCAAAAATAGGTACCTGTTACCTCGCATTGATGACATGTTCGACCAGTTACAAGGTGCTCAATTCTTTTCAAAGATCGACCTCCGTTCTGGGTATCATCAGTTGAAAGTTAAAGCTAATGACATTCCAAAGACTGCCTTCAGAACTCGATACGGGCATTATGAATTCCTAGTCATGTCTTTTGGATTGACTAATGCTCCTGTTGCTTTCATGGATATGATGAACCGGATATTCAAGGACTATTTAGATCATTTCGTGGTTGTCTTCATAGATGACATTCTCATATATTCTAAAAGTCATGAAGATCATGAGCAACACTTAAGGCTGATACTCCAAAAGCTTCGTGAAAACAAGTTATATGCTAAGTTGAAGAAATGTGAATTCTGGCTTGAGAAAGTTGCATTCCTTGGTCACTTGGTTTCTAAACAAGGAATCTCAGTGGACCCAGCGAAGATTGAAGCAGTATCAAATTGGGAACAACCTAAGTCAGTAACCGAAGTACGAAGCTTTCTGGGTCTAGCTGGTTATTATCGGAGATTCGTAGAAGGATTTTCTCGAATAGCCATTCCATTAACTCAACTGATTCGAAAAAGCACAACATTCAAATAGAGCGATGAATGCGAGAAGAGTTTTCAAGAACTCAAAAGAAGGCTCATTTTAGCACCTGTATTAGCAATACCATCAGGATCAGAAGGATTTGTCATCTACAGTGACGCTTCAAGCAAAGGACTAGGTTGTGTTCTCATGTAACATGGGAAGGTTATAGCCTATGCGTCTCGGCAACTCAAGGAATATGAGAGGAATTATCCGACTCATGATCTAGAGTTGGCAGCAATCATTTTCGCGTTGAAGATTTGGAGACATTACTTGTATGGAGAGAAAGTGGAGATCTATACAGACCACAAAAGTCTCAAATATTTCTTCACCCAGAAGGAACTCAACACGCGACAACGGCGTTGGCTCGAGCTGTTGAAAGATTACGACCATACCATCCAATACCATCCTGGAAAGACGAACGTAGTAGCCGACGCATTGAGTAGAAGATCGTATGCAAGTACGAGTGCATTACTGACATCGCAGAGGCCCATTTTGGATGATTTACAAAGGATGAAGATAGAGTTAAAGACTCCAGGAACCCACGTGAAGATCGCACATATGCGGGTAGAACCGGCTTTAATCGACAAAATTAAAGATGCTCAAGTTACAGATCCGAAGTTGGTAAATATGAAGAAGAAGGTACAAGAAGGTGCTATTCCAGAAGCAAGAATCGACGAAGACGGGATACTTCGAGTCAACTCTAAACTGTGTGTTCCTAACGACCCTAACTTAAAATACAAAATCATGATGGAGGCACACAACACACCGTTTGCAATCCACCCCGGAAGTACCAAAATGTATCGTGATCTTCGACATACATTTTGGTGGAACAATATGAAGAGGGAGATTGCAGAGTTTATCGCAAGATGTTTAACTTGTCAACGTGTCAAGGCGGAGTATCAAGTACCAAGGGGTCCATTGCAACCACTTGAGATTCTAGAATGGAAGTGGGAACACATCAGTATGGATTTCGTGACAGGTCTTCCCAAAGTTTCTCAAGGCTTAGACGCAATTTGGGTTATTATAGATAGATTGACCAAGTCTGCTCATTTCTTACCTATACGAGAAAACTATTCGCTCGAGCGTCTTGCTAGTTTGTATATTAGCGAGATTATAAGATTGCATGGCATGCCAGTATCCATCGTTTCTGATCGAGATCCTAGGTTCACTTCACGATTTTGGGTCAGCTTACAAAAAGCTATGGGTACCGAATTACGATTCAGTTCTGCATACCATCCCCAAACAGATGTGCAATCAGAAAGCACTATTCAAACCCTTGAAGATCTATTAAGACTCTGTGTACTAGACTTCAAAGAAAGTTGGGACAAATACTTGCCATTGGTGGAATTCTCTTATAATAACAGTTATCAAGCAAGTATAGGCATGGCTCCCTTCGAGGCGTTGTATGGACGAAGATGTCGATCTCCAGCATGTTAGGATGAAGTAGGTGAGGAAAAATTGTTGGGACCCGAGTTGATACGAATGACTACGGAAAAGATCCAAATGGTCCGGCAACGTATACAAACAGCTCAAGATCGACAAAAGAGTTATGCCGATCTTCATCGAAGAGACGAGGAATTCAGGGTCGGAGATCATGTATTTTTACGTGTTGCCCCGTGGAAAGGAGTTACGAGATTCGGAAAGAAAGGAAAGCTTAACCCTCGATTTATCGGCCCATTTGAAATCCTCGACCGAGTAGGAACTGTGGCCTACAGACTCGCCTTACCGCCAAGCATGTCTCGTGTTCATAATGTTTTTCACATATCCATGCTACGTAAATATGTGAAAGATCTAAACCACATTGTTGAGTTAGAACCAGACGAGATAACAGAGGATTTGACGTATGAAGAGATACCTGTCAAGGTTTTGATAAGAAGAAACAGATTCTACGATCAAAGGTTATACCTCAAGTCAAAGTTTTATGGAGAAACCATGATGTTGAGGAAATGACCTGGGAGTTAGAATCTGAAATGAGAGCAAGGTATCCTCACCTCTTCGAAATGCCAGGTACGTACGTCAATTTCGAGGACGAAATTTCATAAGGAGAGGAAATTGTAAGATCCCGACTTTATGAAATAAAAGTTTATTATTTTCTTTATGATTATTTTGTTTCTAAATAGTAAGATGCTTAATTGTTATAAATGATAGTTAAGGGTGTTATATGCGAATTATCTGATAAATAGTGTATGTCGGGGAATATTCTTTTTGTCGGAGAATATTATATTTGGTACCGTAGGACGGCACCGAAATATCAAAATATTAGTGGGCCCCACAAATGACAAAATTGTCAACGATAGTGGGCCCCATTGTCGGATACTGAAAGCGACAGTATTTTGTCAACAGTATTATCACCGACAACTATTGAAATGCCCGGTAATAAAAATAACAATAAAACGCGTTATTCCACAGTAGTACGCGGTATTTCACAGGCACATGGTATTGCACAGTATTTTAAATTATTGATTCAATAATTGATAAAGTAGCAATTACACAGTATTTTGATTCAATAATTACAATAGCAACCGCATGGTACTTTTTATTATTTATCATGGCACTATAACTCATATAATTTGTTATGATATTTTAGCATTATTGACGGATTAAAAGTGGAGTCTAACTTAGGGGTACCTAATGGAAAATTTGAAATTCACATGCTGTGAACTATTGGTTCACATGATGGAACTATTGGTTCATATGTGGGAATTATTGGTTCACATGTGGGAACTATTAGGGGATGTTATGCAAGATTGATAATACTTGAGGGATTATATTAAAAATAGAGGCAAAGATGGAGGTACGAAAGTGTAATAAGTCGAGCCCTTATTGTGCAATTAATGAAACTTGGTTTTCCTATAAATAGGAAGGGTTATCTTAAGAAATCTTCACACCTTCCTTGCATATACTTCCTCTCTCTCTAAATTTCTTGAGTTCTCTTAGTGTGCTAGGCTATTGTGAGTATTTGTGAGAATAATAGTATTGTCCAAGTTAATAAACTTTATAGAAAGCAACATCCAATCATTTATTAATGAAGGTATGGGATATCATTTCTTTCATACTCTTATGTAATATCATTTTCTTCCTTGTTCGTAAGTGATATTATACTCAGAAAGGTTGTTATTCATTCCGTATTAATTTGTGGGGATAACCTGTCCGTGGTGATTGACGCATGTCTGGTGAATACCCTTCTGTATTCATTCCTTATTACTATGTGGGAATAACCTGTATGTACGGAGTGTCGTACCTGGTGAATACCCTTTTGTATTTATTCCTTATTATTCTGTGCGAATAACCTGTATGTACGGAGTGTCGTACCTGGTGAATACCCTTCTGTATTCATTCCTTATTATTCTGTGGGAATAACCTGTATGTACGGAGTGTCATACCTGGTGAATATCCCTTTGCAATTGTTCCTTATTAATCTGTGGGTATAACCTGTCCGTGCAGATTGACGCATGCCTCGTGAATAACCCTTCGTATTCATCACTTATTAATCTTTTATGGAAATAATCTATCTACGAGGATTACCGCATGACGGGTGAAAACCCATTTGCAGTTTCATATATTCTGTTATACTCGTATAACGTATCATTTCTTTTGTACTCTTTAAGAAATATCTTTTCTTTCACATTTCTCCATTTATGATAAGAAATCTCTGTTCGTTTCCAAAACCTTATTTTAAATGGTGAAAATCCTTGAAAATTTGTTGAATATCTTTAATAGTTTGTGCTTCATCTAATATCTTTTCACCTGAATCTTTCGATTTCGTTTGATACGATATAGTTGAATCGTGAATTTTATTTTTGAATATCAATCTTGAATTTGACTCCACAATTTGGTCATCATGTTGGCAATTTGGTCAACCTTCGACACTGGATAAATTAAACATTAATTCTTAATCTTGATCTCACTGTATTCATTCTATATCATTGTCATCATCCTCATCCTTAAATTGTGGTGATAGTTCTCTTTGGTCCATAGTGCAAAGATGAACTGGCGTGACATGATTTTGACCAAACTGTGTATTGGTATTATCATGACTTTTGGTGTTACAAAACAAAGGCGTATGGTGAAAGTTCTGTTTGGCCCGTAGTGCAAAGATGAACTGGCGTTTGGCATGATCATGATCGCTGATGTTACAAATAAATATCTTTGTCACATAGTGCAAAGAGAGGCTGTTGAATATAAATTGTTGATTTGGATGTTCATAAACAGGAACTGATGATTGGTGTTACAGGGATAAAATATTGGTGGTGATCCTTTAACTTATAGAAGATGGTACATATTATAATCTGCTTGACTCTTCTAATTGATTATTCGTTCCGCTGCAGTTGTTGTTATTGAACAATTATAATATCTTTAGATCTCTGATTTATTTTGGTTGAAGGCTAAAGATAATTTTATTCTTCATTATCTTAGTCATGATATTTCCTACTGGGCTATTTGTGCTCACCCTTTTCCTTTTTGTTCCATTGTTCTCCTCTGGAAAAGAGAGTGTAGCGGGGACTAGTCGGGGAATGGAGTGATGGTCCGAGCTAATAGAAATATCTCAATATAATATTATTAGTATGGCAATAAGTGTATTGAGAATTTAAGATGTATTTATATTGTGTTGTCGTATTTTGCACAACACTTATTAGTTGTAAATGAAAAAATTCGTATTTGTATTTGTATTTTGTGGAATGTTATTGGCGACTCAAAATGGGTTGTATGGACTTATTTTGGGTGCGTCACAGTTGGTATCAGAGCTTAGGGATATGATCTCTCGTAGAGATCTGGGATTAAAACTAGGAGGGGAGAGACGAGTAAAATCCTTCGCTAGTGTGTCCTACTTAAGCTATTTTTGTTATTTAAGTAATTGGTTTGGTTATAGGGACAAGATGTTGCATGTCTATTTCTTTAACTCATATAATTTGTTATGATATTTTAGCATTATTGACGGATTAAAAGTGGAGTCTAACTTAGGGGTACCTAATGGAAAATTTGAAATTCACATGCTGTGTACTATTGGTTCACATGATGGAACTATTGGTTCATATGTGGGAATTATTGGTTCACATGTGGGAACTATTAGGGGATGTTATGCAAGATTGATAATACTTGAGGGATTATATTAAAAATAGAGGCAAAGATGGAGGTACAAAAGTGTAATAAGTCGAGCCCTTATTGTGCAATTAATGAAACTTGGTTTTCCTATAAATAGGAGGGATTATCTTAAGAAATCTTCACACCTTCCTTGCATATACTTGCTCTCTCTCTAAATTTCTTGAGTTCTCTTAGTGTGCTAGGCTATTGTGAGTATTTGTGAGAATACTAGTATTGTCCAAGTTAATAAATTTCATAGAAAGCAACATCCAATCACTTATTAACGAAGGTAGGGGGTATCATTTCTTTCATACTCTTATGTAATATCATTTGCTTCCTTGTTCGTAAGTGATATTATACTCAGAAAAGTTGTTATTCATTCCGTATTATTTGTGGGGATAACTTGTCCGTGCGGATTGACGCATGTCTGGTGAATACCCTTCTGTATTTATTCCTTATTATTCTGTAGGAATAACCTGTATGTACGGAGTGTCGTACCTAGTGAATACCCTTCTGTATTTATTCCTTATTATTCCGTGGGAATAACATGTATGTACGGAGTGTCGTACCTGGTGAATACCCTTCTGTATTCATTCCTTATTATTCTGTGGGAATAACATGTGTGTACGGAGTGTCGTACCTGGTGAATATTCCTTTGCAATTGTTCCTTATTAATTTGTGGGTATAACCTGTCCGCGCGGATTGACGCATGCCTGGTGAATAACCCTTCGTATTCATCACTTATTAATCTTTTGTGGAAATAATCTGTTTACACGGATTACCGCATGAAGGGTGAAAACCCATTTGCAGTTTCATATATTCTGTTATACTCGTATAACGTATCATTTCTTTTGTACTCTTTAAGGAATATCTTTTCTTTCACATTTCTCTATTTATGATAAGAAATCTCTGTTCGTTTCCAAAACCTTATTTTAAATGGTGAAAATCCTTGAAAATTTGTTGAATATCCTTAATAGTTTGTGTTTCATCTAATATCTTTTCACTTGAATCTTTTTATTTCGTTTGATACGATATAGTCGAATTGTGAATTTTATTTTTGAATATCATTCTTGAATTTGACTCAACAATTTGGTCATCATATTGGCAATTTGGTCAACCTTCGACACTGGATAAATTAAACATTTATTCTTATTCTTGATCTCACTGTATTCATTCTATATCATTGTCATCATCCTCATCCTTAAATTGTGGTGATAGTTCTCTTTGGCCCGTAGTGCAAAGATGAACTGGCGTGACATGATTTTGACCAAACTGTGTATTGGTATTATCATAACTTTTGGTGTTACAAATAAAGGCGTATGGTGAAAGTTCTCTTTGGCCCGTAGTGCAAAGATGAATTGGCATTTGGCATGATCATGACCGATGATGTTACAAATAAATATCTTTGTCACATAGTGCAAAGAGAGGCTGTTGAATATAAATTGTTGATTTGGATGTTCATAAACAGGAACTGTTGATTGGTGTTACAGGGATAAAATATTGGTGGTGATCCTTTAACTTATAGAAGATGGTAGATATTATAATCTGCTTGACTCTTCTAATGGATTATTCGTTCTGCTGCAGTTGTTGTTATTAAACAATTATAATATCTTTAGATCTCTGATTTATTTTGGTTTAAGGCTAAAGATAATTTTATGTTTTATTATCTTAGTCATGATATTTCCTATTGGGCTATTTGTGTTCACCCTTTTCCTTTTTGTTCCATTGTTCTCCTTAGGAAAAGAGAGTGTAGCGGGGACTAGCCGGGGAATGGAGTGATGGTCCGAGACAATAGAAATATCTCAATACAATATTATTAGTGTGGCAATAAGTGTATTGAGAATTTAAGATGTATTTGTATTGTGTTGTCGTATTTTGCACAACACTTATTAGTTGTAAATGAGAAAATTCGTATTTATATTTGTATTTTGTGGAATGTTATTGGCGACTCAAAATGAGTTATATGGACCTATTTTGGGGGCGTCACAGATTTAGTGTAAAATTAGGGTTTTTGCACCTTTTTGAGCTTCTTTTGATCTAATTTCTTTGATGTTGTTCTTGCAACTACTAAGGCTTATTAAGGCTGGTAATATAAGTGTTTAGGTTTCAAAATTTAGTAGCTTGAATGATCAGAATGATGTTTTATTTATAGGAACTTGCATTTTAGGATTTTTAGGTCATTTTGTCCAAACTTTACCTCCACAAATATCTTGGCTTGATACTTGTGCTGCTTTCCATCTGATCCAAACCACCTACTTGTGCTGGAGTGTGTTGAGCACAAGCTTGCACACTCCTAGCTCAATTTCTATTAGTTTAAATTTTATTTTTGATTTATTTCCTTACTAATTAAAATTAGATTTTTGCTAATCATGCTTAAAATGTTAGTTAAGTTTATTAATACATTAATGAAGCTTATATATCATAATTAAGGTTTAACATTTCCTAAATTAAAGTTTAAATAACTTAATTAGGATTAGGGTTTCATAATTAGGGCTTAGGGTTTCTTAATTCATGAATTAGGTTTTAAATCTTTAATTAGGGTTTAAATATAAGTTAAATAACTCCTAATTAATGTTATTATTTATTACTTAGAATCTAATTATATCAATTAGAATTCTTGTGTAATAATTATGGTTTTAATTGACCAATTCGGACAACTTTTATCAATTAGAGTTTTCAAATTAGGGTTTCTACTTCAGTTTATCATTTCAAACCCTATTTAATTTATTTTAGATTTTTATCAGTTAATATAATATTAACTCTGAAGCACGACAAATCACTTTGTCATTTCCAAGCACGACACAGCAGCTTACAAAAATAATTTACCGAGACGCTTTTTGGTGAATTCATCGGAAGAACGACAAATCATTTTGTCTGTGTAAGCACGACTAAGCAGCTTCGAAAATATTTTTATTTGACCTAAATATTTAATAAAATATACAATCACATAACACAAAGTCGGAACATGAAATTTCATTTAATAAACACATAATTTACATATACAAATCTTATTAGGGTTCAGAATATTACATCGTCTCCCACCAGAAATTGGCTTCTCCCTTCAGCATATACGTAGCAAATATTGTCTTCTGCTCATCTCATACTCTGACGATTGCAAACGCCTTCTCGATTTCCTTGACCCATGCTTGAGCCTCGATAGGCTCTGTGGTCCCTTTAAATTTTGGGGTCCCACGCTTTTGAAATCTTTGAAGGTTGCCACTTGGGCCGTCAAAGGGTTATTGTTATTATTGTTCATTGCCCTACCCTACAGTGCTCCGACTAGTAGGTCTACAAATTGCTGCATTAGATTCGGTTAATTCCCAGCATTACTGCTGATTCTTTTGGTGTTTGTTAACGTTGAGGTCTTCCTCTAGACATTTTCTGTTTAATAAAATTTATATGTTATCAACTCATAACTTATTCTTACGACATTTACAATTATTTAAAGATTTAGTCATCACATCACACATTTAAATAAACACATCTTTATTCATATGAAAGTCATGGCACTATGGTGCCTTACATCACTTAACATAACGCTATTTACATCAATATCCCATAACTCGAACAAAAGTTGGGATTTAAGTATTTACAATAATAGATAAGCGTTCATTATGCTAAAAATTAAAAGTTCATTACATATAAACTCAAAGACCCCTTCTAACGGCATCTTCGCGCTCCTCATTAGCTATGTCTAGAACTAGCCCCCGACTTATTGCGTGCCTAGACTGGTGCTCCTCACGCGGGTAATGGTACACCTTATGCTGAAACCTGCCATGCGCTGATCTAAACGCATACCGCATCCTATCCATCCTAACCTTCTTACTCCTTACTTCATTCTCTATCTCATCCCTTTAGTTTTTAGCCCTTACACGGTCTGTCATCTTATCCCTCCAATAAGTGGTAATTAAATGTTTATCAGTTCAAAGACTCTAAACTCTTGCCTCCAATCCGTTCACCGTATTCCCCATGTGGGTCCGGATGGCCTCTTTCTCTTCCTGCAACCTCTCCGCCTTATGGTCTGCTGCCCGTAGCTTGTTTGCCAGCTCCACGTTCCTAGCCAACAGATGGTGCACCAATGCACCGAGCTGAGCCACAGCCCCCCACTTCTCCAAATACTGACCCTCTAACTCATGGACTCTGTCGTCCAGTTCGGTGATTCTATCCATTAGCTCGTCTAACAATCTATCCTCGGGTGCTTCCTTAGAGTCCTCTTCGGGCTCATCTTCCTCGAGATCCTCCTCAAGGTCCTCCTCTGGTTCATTATCAGTTGTTGCCTCTGCGATTGGCTCAGGTGCAGCTACCAACACCTCACTCACTATAACTAGAGTTCTCCCACCTAAGGTTTATAACCTACAGCTTTGATACCAACCTATGACGCCCCCAAATCCGTGTATCATCAAACACGAGATGTGGTGCTCACAGTACAACATAAACCATCATCTATCTAAATAAATAACTCAGATTAATAATAATTACATAATATCCAAATAAAATCTCAGGTTTACACAACCTTAATAAACTTAAACTTAGCGTTCATCGCTTATTACATCAATTGCGGAAACTAAACTATTACATAACGTAAATTATACATTCATCTTTGCTTTCCCTTTATCCTTGCCCGATCCTTCTGTCTTCCCACGCTTAGCTGAAATATTTAAGCAAGAATGAGTACAATTTACCCAGCAAGTAAATAAAATAATTTGATAATAAACATCAGGAAAAGAAACATCTGTTTAGGCATCCATCAACAATTGAAACAATAATTGTGAAGTAATTTTGAATGTTAAAGATAAGAATTTTACTGTTTTTCATCAACATACTAAGCGGTAATAAATACCTTGAATATTGCGTTTATTTCATCGAAAACCATCAGAAGTTTTGATAATCAAATAGACTGTGAAACATTCTCTGTAAGTACTGTAGGTGATCAGCCTATCGTACCCTACATTGTGCACAACGTATTAAGTTTAACGCATAAGCGTAAAATGAGACTATATGCCCGACATCGGTTACCCCGTTTTCTGGGTTGTTCATCTTAGTTTTCATGCGAGACCGCACCAAAGCAATTTGGATCTGTAGACTTTAAATAGCTACAATGAATTTGAATAATTCAATAATATAACATTTCGCATCAACAGTATCTAGCCGAAACAAATGGCTAGAATGCATTCTTTAAAGCAATTCATAAATAATTCAGAACTTATAAATAATTGGAATAATAATTGTGTTTTCATCAATAGAACTTGCACAATATATAAGCTTGTATGAGTTATAACTTGCAAAATAAGAAACTTGTACACAGCAATAAATTGCACAAGTTAAGGAAACTTACATTCACTGCAATAAAGCAAATAAAGTTGGGAAACTTGCCTGATGTGTCTTCTATAGATAACGCTATTAAATTTTCCTTCAAAAGACCTACACATAACATTAAGGTCGTCGTACAAATCAGTCACAATTAAACTCAATTCATTAGAATAATACTCATTTTAGTTCAATACTTAAGCTTGATTTTCATATATGAAAGTTCATAATGTTAGAAATGCTTATTTAAAACATCAAAAACATGGCACGACATTACAGCGTTCAGAAAACTACACGCCGCACGCCCGCGCATGTCCATGTCAGCCCGCGTTCGTGCGCGCGCTGCGCTAGACAGCACCAACGCAGAGGTGCTACATCGTGGCGCAGAGGCGCTGCTCTCTGGTGTAGCTACGCTAGCTCCCTGGATGCCTTAGCGCAGAGGCTACATCATGGGCCAGAGGCGTTTGACCTGCTGATCTTGAGTTCTGGAAAATTTTTCTTTTTAACCCACCAGCTAGTTTTGCCATTTTATAGCTACTTCGATAAAGATCGGATTAAAACCATCTTTGGATATGTTGGACCTCATACTACCTAGTATTTTACAAAAATATTACATACATGAAACTAACACAACAAGGCATCAAATCAATTGCCTTAATAAGCATGCGCAGGACAGTTCAACACTTAGAAATTCCCAGATTTTTCCAAATTTCCTAGATTTTTCTTATTTTCATGGCAGATCCTAAAAGTCGTATCTCACTCGTTTTAATTCCGATTACATTCAAATTTGGTCAGCATACACATCATACTAACTAATATTTAGCCAAAATAAGAAGTATTAGAGAGGGAGTACATATATAGAGGCTTGCTAACTCTTGAATCTCTTTGTATTCCCAACCCCCAATCATCAGTTTCAATCCTTCAATTCCCATGTATCAGTTGATTATAGAGAGAGAGGGGTTAAGAGATTGAGAAGTTTTGGCTTAAAGGAAGAAATTAACTCTCTCATTTTAATTTTTGCAAATACGTAACTCCTCCCCCTCCAATTTCAACTACACAGCCCTTGAGGGTCCCACTTCATCGGCTGGTCTCTTTTTTTTAAAATTATGATTTTAATTATTTAATTAGCCATTTGGGCTAATTTGACATCCGAAAATTAACTTTTTCGTGACTACAGTCATTTCCTACTAAAATCAACGTTCCGAACGTCGTGGGAATATTCGTTGCACCAAATTCAACTCTGAAATTCAAGTTTGACTTTTTACCCAAAAAAGTCAATCGGTTGACTTTGACCAAAAAGTCAACCCCATACATTTTGTGTTTACAGTCCATTCTTACTAGTTTCGACGTTCTGAATTCAAATCCGCAGTTGGTTTCACCAAATTCCACTCCGAACTCAAATTCGAGTTTTAGCTTCATTACTAGTGTTTAATACAAATGTTAACTCCCTTAGTTAGATTACACAATTAAATTAGTTAAAACTAACTATTACTACACATCTCATCACATAACTGATAATATATATACCACATGGACATATATTTATTTAATCATAAAGAGCTTCATATAAAATTCATTTAAATAATATACATCAATTATAAGTTATTCTTGGGTATTATAGATTTGGCTAAGGATTGACTATATTACCTACCCTCCGGAAGTGTTACCACATGGGAAGGGATGAAAAGATTATTTATAGAGAAATATTTTCCCGCTTCAAGGGCAGCCAACGTTTAGAAATCAATTTGTGGTATGAGACAAAATAATGAAGAATCCTTACATGAGTATTGGGAACGATTAAAAAAAATTATGTGCGAGTTGTCCCCATCATCAAATTAGTGATCAGCTTCTCATCTAATATTTCTATGAAGGTCTTTTATCTACCGATAGAAGCATGATCGACACTGCTAGTGGAGGAGCTTTAGTGGATAAAACTCCCGATGCTGCAAGGAGTTTAATTACGAACATGGCGGCTAATTCCCAACAATTTGGTACTAGGCTTGATTTTTCACCTAAAAATACTAGTAAGGTACAAATTTCTTCTATTGAACAACAAATTATGAGTTTAACCTCTCTTGTTCATCAGTTGGGTGCAGGTAATACATAACAAGTAAAAGCGTGCAGAATCTGTGCAGTTATAGGACATCCAACGGATATATGCCCAACTCTTCAAGAGGAGTCCATAGAACAAGTAAATGTAGCAAGTGGCTTTCCTGGACACCCACAAAGGAAGTATGATCCTTATTCGAACACGTATAATCCTGGATGGAGGGATCATCCTAATTTCAGCTACGGGAACCCACAAGCAAATCAACTCGCAACTAAAATTTCCCAAATTACCAACAATACAAGCAGCCGTATCCTAATAAACAACAACAGGGCCAATCTTCTAACTCTACTATGTCTTTAGAAGATATTGTTAAATCTCTTGCCACTAACACTTTGCAATTTCAATAGGAAATAAGAGCAAGTATTCAAAACTTGAGAACTCAAATGGGACAAATGGTAACGGCAATCAGTCAATTGGAGGTGCAAGGTTCGAAAAAGTTACCCTCTTAAACGGTGGTGAATCCAAAAGAGAATTCAAGTGCGATCACCTTGAGAAGTGGTAAAGAGGTAAAAAATCCAGAAACGATAGTACCTACATCGGAGGAGCAAAGCAAAGTATACACGGACAAAGCAGACAGTGGAGTTGTGTGCGATAATGATGTACCTAAACATAAATTTTCACCCCTCTCTGATTATAAACCGGTACTCCTTTTTCCTCATGCTTTAATAGAAAACAGGAAATATGAGAAAAATTCATATTTGTATGAGACTTTCCGTAGATGTGAGGTAAATATTTCATTGTTAGATGCTATTAAACAAGTACCTCGATATGCTAAATTTTTGGAAGAATTGTGCACACATAAGAGGAAACAAGAACTTAAAAGATATGAAAAGGTAAAGATAGGGGAGAATGCATTTGTAGTTATTCAAAGAAAACTCACTACTAAGTGCCAAGATCCGGGTATGTTCACTATCCTTTACACGATAGGCAGCACTAGGTTTAAAAAAGTCATGTTAAACTTAGGAGCTTCTATCAATGTTATGTCATATTCTATATTTGCTTTGTTGAAACTTGAACCCTTGAACAAAACTGGTACTGTGATTCAGTTGGCTGATAGATCTAATGTTTATCTTAAAGGTGTAGTTGAAGATGTTCTTGTACAAGTCAATGATTTGATTTTTTCTACTGATTTTTATGTGCTAGATATGGAAAACAATGATCAAAATGCACCTATTTTGTTAGGAAGACCATTTTTAAAGACACCCAAGACTAAAATTGATATTCATAGCGATACACTTTCAATGAAAGTTGATGGCAAAATTGTTAAGTTTAATATTTATGATGCCATACAATATCTTACTGATGATACTCCTGTTTATTCTATTAATGTGATTGACTCTTTAACACAAGCAGTCTTTGAACTTGATGGAAAGGATGACTTGAAAATTGCACTTAGTAAGAACATTAATGAGGAAAGTGCGAAATTGACATTGAGCACAGATTTGCAAAAAAATTGTCACAACTTTGAATGACGCTCCAAAATCAGGTAATATCTTTTATGTTGAATTGTCGGTTTCTAATAAGAAGTCTTTACCCTCTGTTGTGCAGACTCCTATTTTAGAACTGAAACCACTGCCAACCTATTTGAGGTATGCGTATCCAATTACGTAGGTTGAGAAACATTGAGTCGAGTTAATGACAATAAACAAAGGCGCTGCTTGGGAGGCAACCCAAGAGGGGAGTACAATTTTACTTTGCATTTATTTTTTGGTTATATATGCATTTCTTTGCATTTTATTTTACATTGGGGATAATATTGTAAGTTTTAATTGTGGGCGAGAGGATTTAGGTTATTTGTTATTTTATTTAGGTTTTTTAGGACATATTCTTATTATGTTTTGTTTTATTTTGAATTTTGAATTTTGTGGGTATATTCACTGCAAACCCTCACGAGACAAAACTCGTCCACTTGGGATAACCTTGGGGTTTAAAGGCTTATTGCACATGCTAATTGCAATCGTGTTTCTTACGAAAATAGGATAATTTTTAGGATGTGTCACTTGAGTAATAAATTGATTTGGATTTTAATTCTTGACCAATGATAAATTTTGATTTCTTTTTGATAACTTATTGGAAGATTGATAAGCATTGTGTAATCTGAATTTGGTTTTCTTTGTTGATTATCAATTTATTTGAGACCCTTTTTTTTGAGCACATGTCTATTTGGTCGACTTAGTTTTAACTTAAAAGAAATTTATTTGATTTAAAGTTTAGGGGAGAAATTTTGGAACTCTATCGTTTGTTTGATCATAATTTGAAGTGAATATGAGCTATTATTTAAGAAAGGGGAAATGATTTAGGCAAATTTTACAAGTGTGAAAAAAAAAAGAAAAAAATAATGATTCATGTGGTGGGTCGAGATGGAGCGTAAAACGCACTCACTCATAAACATGTGATACACGAGATGGAGCATAAAACGCACTCCCTGGTAAGATGGAGCATAAAATATACTTACCGAAGAAGAAAAAAATCGAAAAGCTTCTTAATCCTCTGGTGTTATTTGCTTGTGTTAACTGAGAATGGTGTGAAAATAAGTGCTTGAGTTCCTCTTTTTCCTTTAAGGCTTTGACTTCATAAGTTTATCTGAGTTCTGATTGGGTTGGTACATTTGGATTCAGACACACACACGAGGAGTTAATAGTAAAGTAGAATTGATAAATAAGTCCAAATTTTAGATGATACATTATTTTGAAGTTTTTCAAGAGTTATTGTTTTAAATCTTTGAGGTCAATGTTGAATTTCATATTAATTTGTGGCTCAATGTTGTCAAGTTTGTTAGTTTATTTAGATGAATTTTTGGTGTTATAGTTTATTTTTGTTTTGCGTGAGGACGAGCAAAAGATAAGTGTGGGAGAATTTAATGAGAATAAAATATGTTATGTTTTTATCCCTTAATGCTTAATCTAGTCTTTTGTATTTATTTTGTGCCTAAATATACTCATTATTCTTATATTTTGATTTAAGGTATAATTAAAGTAGTCCGTGACTTTGAAAGTGCTTTGAAGACAAATTGATCATTATTTGGACTTAAAGTAAAAGGATGGTAAAGTTGTAATTACGCAAGCACATAAATATTTTATTACAATAAAGTCAATATCTTGGTGATCAAGCAATATTTAATGCTCCTATTCATGGAAGGAAAGAAACAAGAAGAATCCTACAAGGAGAAAGAAGGATGTGGAACAATCTTGGTGTGCTAGTCCAATCGAATAAATTGAATGAAAGGAAAGTCTATCTAGAAGATCTCTTTGAAGGAAGTTGATTGTCACTAGGAAGTTGATTCCTAGAAGGAATTGATTGAGCCTTGATCCCTATAAATAGAGGATTACTAAGAGAGCTTAGATCCTGGTCTACAAACTTTCCTCGCTATTATTCTTTGGTATTTTCAAAGTCATGTGTAGCTAAATTTTTATTCTTGGTTTAACGAGACGGAGGACTCAGATTATTACACTGTGAGATCTAATTAGTTTTAATTGTTCAATTTATATTTTGAGTATTGATTATTCTTCTGCGCTTGAATCTTATGATTGATATGTTTAATTGCTAGGATGCATACTAGTTTATTATTCGTTGAAATCAACTACTAAATTAGATATCAAATCCGTAATTGTTTGGTCACTCTAATTTGTGAAGAAACTAAGGTTAATAATTAACTACAGACCAGAAGATTATTATATCTTAGGAAGAATAATTAACAAAATTAAATGTAATTGCTTGTGCTTGTGTTGTTTACACTACTAGAAAATCTACCTATAGCGACGGTCACCGACCGTCGTTATAGGCTAAAAGACCGTCGCTATAGGCTATAGCGACGGTCGCCGACCGTCGCCATAGAAGCCGTCGCTAAATCCTATAGCGACGGTCCTACATATCTATACTGACGGTCGGACCGCCGCTAGAAAACACACAAAAACGCACTTGAAGGCTTTTACCGACGGCCAATACATATCTATAGCGACGGTCAAGACCGTCGCTATAACATTTTTGGCGCAAATGTCTAGGTCCTATAGCGACGGTCCTGACCGTCGCTATATGAATTTCTGGCGCGAATGTCTCTATAGCGACGGTCCTGACCGTCGCTATAGCCTTTTTAGATTTAAAAAAAAATTATTACTGATGCACATATTTATTGAACAAACATAATACAATATAAAATAAAACATAAAAAAATAATTATATATATCATTTAATATCATTCACATCATAATACAACATTCTAAATACATAACATCTAACAAATTACAAAAAGTTGTCAAAAGAAACAAAATTTATAAAAGAAGAGCATCTAAGTTGAGCTAAAACACGTGTCATGAGTGTTTAGATCATTACAGGTCTTCAATAGCAAGCATCGATCTCCTCTTCATTACAAACGAAAGTTAAAGAAAGGATCTTTAAACCAATACAGATGTGGAGCACTCTACAAAATAATTTCACCCCCGGAGATTACCCAGTAGAAGCCAATCATCCACCACAGAAATGATAGCATTATATTTGCAGATTCACATTTTTTAGCAAAACTGAAATGCCACAAATCCAGGAATCAGTAAAAATTAACTTCAAACCACTACTGATCAAGTAAATATAGCTAAAAATATTAATTGAGGAGTCATATTTACACATTTTATTACATAATCATCTATCTATAGTGAGAACCAAACACAAAAAGTGGAAATAAAAACTCAAAAAATGGCTTTTGGGATCCCGACAATGGTTCCGCTGTCTCAAATGTGGGCCAATTGGGAATACAGTAAACAGTACAACAACAAATTAACAAAGCAAGCTCAAGTAACCCATAACCTTTCCCGAGTATAATTTTTTTAATTGAATTCTAAGATATCTACAATTAAATATCTCATGTATTCTGCACCATCTTTAGGACACCCTAGAACCTTCCAGGTCCACATCTTAGACTAGAAGACAGGGGCCTATGGGTATGGGAGAGTGTGCACATGGACCGTTCCCTGCTAAGTATACTAAATCAATATAACACCAAGCATAGCCTCAGGAACCAATGCCTAATATGAACAAGAAGCAACATTGATATATTTCAAGAGCATCAATTTCTTGTAACGACTATGCATAAGTGAAACATTGAGGTGTATGGAAACCTTGATCAATTTTAAACATAGTGAACAATGAATATACACCCAAACATAAATCAGTTCCCAATATTTCGGCAAAAAAGTGTTGTTTAATCAAACAGATGAAGCAACATTCAGGAAAGAGAGAGAAATGCCCACACATTTCAATAAATATCCAAATTCAAATCACCTTTGCAAAATTTACACGACAGAATAAACTTTTACATTCTAAAATTTTCCATGTATAAATTGTTTGTACAGATCAGTTAGTTGAGCAAATACCTGGTTTTCATTTATCGCAATGGGTGAACATATAATTAAAAGAATCCAAGAAAGCCATGAGCATTTGAGATGCTTGTGAATTTTTCATAAAATAGGTTGATAATTCTAATGCAGGAAGTTGAAGCCCATGTTCAACAACTTCTCTGGCTACCGTGTCCAAATACAAGTCTATCCATATCGAAATCCCATGCCACAGAAATGACCTAAAATGTTTAACAGTATTAATTAAAGAGCAATCGATTTTAACTGTTTAATTTGTTCATGAAGAGTAATAGGCAAAAAAACAATTATATTCATACAGATTCGTTGCACTCTCAACTACACCATCTCTTTTTGGAATTTAAGCCATAACCTATCCAACTACTATCTGAGTAGCATTTAGTAAACTTTAGAATACAATATTCTTAGCGGGTAGCACCAAGTCCACATATTAAATCTCCCCAGCAATGTAGTAATGTAGCAAGAAAGTTTTTGGGATGGCAAATTTAACAAGTCTGAGAAACCAAAAGGCCTCATAATTAGAAGATACTATTTGCATATTCAAGCTCACTAACAAAATCGACAGTTATATTTATGTAGAAAATAGCACATGAAAATAGTTTTACAAGATAAATATGTGCATGCAAATTACATCTTTTCAAAACACAAGAGAAATAGTATCATTCTAGCCTATTACTAGGCTATAAAATAAATAATAAGGAAAGAAAGTTTGTCATGTTGTTAATTCTTTAACAAGATTTCATATTTTTCACCTAACAATTTTAGCAAATGTCCCTAAAGAGAGTATTTTTCACCTAGCAATATGTCCTGCGCATCACAGCTTGAAGGCTCCAAGTCCTGAATGAGTAAATAAGATCAATACACATGTTTTACTAGTTTGATGTAACAAATTCAGACTCCAACGCCTAAATTGAAGTACTGCTACGTGAAAGTCAAAAATGAAAATATGCCGGGAGATTAAACTATGAACATTAATGAAATTTGTAAGCAGGTGTTACCCACTTACCCTGTACTAGCTAATCAAGCCAGGACTTGTAGACAAATGATACAAGATCAGGATACATTGCATTCTGCCTCTTATTCTGTGTCACCTCAAGTTGCTTCATCCGCATCTTTAACTTGAAAGCATGTATCTTCTTTCGTTTGGTGGCTTTCTATAAACAATAGAGCAAATAACAAGGCAAATACAACACATAAATAATCAAAGTATATAATCTATACTCATTAGAAGATTATCATTCCAACCAGAATAATGCCAAAATGCAAAGTATGTGTGCTGTGGGGCTAAGGTTCTTCAAACAAGGGCATAACATTAACTAAGGTTCTTTTACAAAATGATTCATATGCCCGCCCAGATGTATTACAATTTACAAATGCTGCAAAAATTAAACTCACACCACAAATTGATTAATTGGAGGGGCCAATCAACCATCCGTAAATCATCCCCCCTTCTCTTTTTCAAATCTACACAATAGAATGTAATCTTACCTCAAAACATTAAATGACATTCAATACTCACCTTCAGAGTCATCCCCTCCCACCATTACCATGTCGTTGGTTTCTAAAGTAGTTTAGAAGAGCTTGAGCCTGCAACCATCATAAACTTGTATATAATCTCTTAAAGAAGTTATAAAGTAATCTATTAAAGAAGTTATAAAGTAATATTTTATAAAGCAATCTCTTAAAGAAGTTATAAAGTAGTTTAGAAGAGCTTGAGCCTCCAAGAATCTGTTGCTGTTAGTGCAGAGTTGTAGAAGAACAGATGCGTTCTCCTTCCCTCTTGCAGATCCCATTTCAACCACCTCAACCAGAACATGGATCCCTCCCTCCTGACCAATTGCTGCCCTCCCATCAAGAATATAGTGAACCTAATAATGCCATTAATTTTCACTACAATCTTATATTTCCTCCATGGTAATCAAATCACAAAATCAATGTACATAACGATCATTTTGACAATTACATTTCAACGTAAAATTATCACCAATAAAGGTCCAATTTGAGTCACAGCCATATCTAATCAATCCAATCAAAGCTTAAAAATTACAATTACATAAAATCATTCTTCCCTTTAGATCTGCCCAAAATATCAAAAATCAGAAACCCTAGGAATAAAAAATGTAGAGAAATTAAAACAGAAACAAAGATATAGATAGAGAGAGAAATGAAAAACCTAACTGAACTTGGTTTGGAGAATGGAGTTGACTTCATCAAAGGCACGACAGAGGGGGGAGAACTCCTTGCGAGCGTCATTAGAGACGAGCATCTTCTCCATCCCTTCCCAATCTATGCTCTTCGATGCCTTGAATGCTCTTAGGCAAAAAATTTGTCAAAATAAAAAAGTAGAGAAACCTCAAGGAGAAAAGGAACAACAACTGATTTTCCCAAGGGCTTGATGAGCTCCGAATTTGATCTTCACAATTGAGATATTGATACCTAATCGCATGATTTGGTGTTTTGCAAGGGGATTTCCAAGGTTAGGGCTTCTTGTACATGGCGGTGGAGGAGGAGGTTGAGGCAGATATGAAAGTTAATTGAGAAATAATTGAGAGAGAGTGAGAGGGAAATAAAAAGTGAATCGAAAAATAATGAGGCAAAAGAATGAAAAAAAAGGTCAATACCGACATTACCGATGGTCAGCCCATGACCGTCGCTATTGAGCCCCTATAGCGACGGTTCCGTTCCGACCGTCGCTATAGCTCGTCGCTTTATCTTGATTTTCTAGTAGTGTTAGCTTCATCGGTCTTTCTAATTCTTAAAGCTGCTACTAGATTAAACTTTCAGCACTTGTTTAGAGTTGTTTAGTAGTTAGAGTTATTTAGATCGTTTGTTTCTATCTAACTATAATTAAGAGAAGGCACGAAAGTAATTCTAACGGTGAATATTCAAAATATTAATTGTTTATACTTGTATTAATTATCAGTATAAGTTTCTGAAGGTGAAAGTTGACTTAATCCAAGACTCGTTTTCCTAATTTATTTCGTTAGATTATTTTGCGTTATTTACGTATTAGTTTACTTTGATCAATAATATTCAAAACCCTTTTTTTGGTAAACAAAACATAAATTTAGACTAATCACTCTCTGTGGATCGACTCTTACTTGCACTACTACATAAATATTTTTCACAGTAAGGTTTTATTTTTAGTTGTCTGCGACAACACACCAAATATGTGTATATTTTAAATTATAAAGTGACATGAAATTCATAATTTACTATCACTTTTATTTTTAATTAATTAACTATTATCATGCTGACACTGTTATATTTGTAACTATTGTTAAAAATAAATTTGAAGAATAATTTTTTTATATATTGTCCTTTAATAAATTTATCTTTATTTTTAGAACCCAAAGAGTGATTAACAATTGTTTTTTCTTTTCTCCAGAAAATTGCTAAACTATTGACTTCACATCATCTTCTTTTGCTTATTTTTGTCAAAATTAATTTCACTTCTTGCGTCATACACGAACCAAAATTATAAACATTATTTTTACTACTTCTTACTGAAAATCATTTACTTTTTCTAGTATATTTTATTTTTGGACGGTACCCCCTTAAAGTCCTCACTCCGACCAACATGTGAGTAGTGGAGCTCCCAACTATGCAACTCAATAATGTGTACATAAATTGTCGTGAAACTGAGATCTGAATAAAGTGAAAGTCAAAAACGTAGTGCTACTAAAGAAGCATCATTTATTAAATGTTGAAATTGAATTTCCATAAATTGAAATATATCTTCCTCATCATTTATTAAATGTTGAAATTGAATTTTCATAAACTGAAATATATACCTTCCTCAAGTTGACTGACCAATTAAAAACTTCAGAAGTCAAATAGTTCCCCACTATAAAATCACATATTGTTCAACAATAATAACACATCAAAACAACCATTTCTCTTTGCACTCTACAATGGAGTTCCAATCCCCCATTTTTATTATCTCCTCTCTCATCTTCCTTTTCTTCTTTCTGTTGTTATTAAAGGAATCCAAAAGATCCAAAACCGGTAACAGAAGTACAAAACTGCCACCAGGGCCATGGAAGCTACCTCTCATAGGAAATTTGCTCCAAGCGGCTGGCACTGTCCCGCATCGCGTTCTCCGAGAGTTGTCAAACAAACATGGACCGCTCATGCATCTTCAACTCGGCGAAATCTCTGCCATCGTCATATCATCACCTAGAGTTGCCAAAGAAGTGCTAAAAACGCACGATATTGCCTTTGCAGACAGGCCATCAGTTTTACTAGGCCAAGTTATTTTGGCCAACTGTAGAGACGTTGTGTTGGCTACTTATGGTGATTATTGGAGACAAATGCGTAAAGTATGCACATTGGAACTCCTAAGTGCCAATAAAGTCCGGTCCTTTCGCTCTATTCGAGAGGAGGAGTCGTTTAATCTTGTTGAATCCATTCGATCATCGTTAGGATCACCGGTGAATATAAGTGATAAGGTTTCCGAATTAGCGAATGGGATAACTTGTAGAGCCACGATTGGAAAGAGATGCAAGTACCAAGATGAGTTGATAAAGGTGGTTGAAGATATAGCGTACTTGGGTTCAGGTTTTTTTATGGCGGATTTGTTTCCTTCGTTGAAGTTTCTCCCTGTTCTTAGTGGTATGAAGCCTAGGTTACAGAAGGTGAGGCGGAAGCTTGACCGAATCTTTGACAACATAATGCAAGAGCACAGAGAAAAACTGGCTAGCATAAAGAAGGGAACTGTACTGGATGCTGAGGAGGAAGATCTTCTTGATGTTCTTTTGAGAATTAACGATAGTAACAGCCTGGAGTTTCCCATCTCATCCAACGACATGCAAGGCATCATTCTGGTAAATTTTTCTAGGTTTAAATTAACAATACCAAATTGCGCGAGTAAATAATTGTATTAATTACTAAAAATATTCAATATATATTAATGCAGGACATGTTCACAGCTGGAACCGACACTTCTTCAGCGATACTTGAATGGGCAATGTCTGAGCTAATAAAACATCCTAGTGCGATGGAGAAAGCGCAAGATGAAGTGAGGCAAGCTCTCAAAGGAAAGGAAAGTATATACGAAGCTGATATTCAAGGATTGAAATACCTAAAGTTTGTGATCAAAGAAACATTACGTCTGCATGCACCTGTTCCCTTGTTGCTCCCTAGAGAATGCAGGAAGGAATGTGAGATTGATGGATACACTATACCCCTCAAAACCAAAGTCATGGTCAATGCTTGGGCAATCGGAAGAGATCCTGAATATTGGGTTGATGCTGAGAGTTTTGTACCCGAGAGATTTGAAAACAACCCCATCGATTACAAAGGAGCTAATTTCGAATATATTCCATTCGGTGCAGGAAGGAGAATGTGTGCAGGCGTCTCTTTTGGTATCGCCAGTATTGAGCTTCCTCTTGCTCAACTGCTCTACAACTTCAACTGGAAGCTACCCAATGAAATGAAGCTGGAAGATTTAGACATGGATGAGTCTTCTGGTGCCACTTCTAAAAGAAGAAATCACTTGTACTTAATTGCGAATTCTCACACCCCAAACATGACTCAAGTCGAAAAATCAATAATGCAAAAGTGATGAGGAAAGAAGAAAATGTATAAAATAACAGACAATTATGCGTGAATAGTATTAAAATAACGGAGAAAATGTTTTCTCACTAAATTTGAATCAAGTCCTAGATCTTAAAGGGAAGGTGGGTGTAGTGGGCCTCTATAGCATGTATTTTGTATCCTACATTTATTTGATTATACTTTTTGGCCTCCCAAGAGTAATAATTGATACCAATGAAAGTGTCTGAAACTCTATAAACACCACACCATTTCATGCCCAAATTACATATAATAACACATAAATATATTTATATATGTCTCATATATGTATCAACTTCTTTTAAAAATATTTACCAACATGTATATACAAAAGACCAATAAATAAAATAATTCCCAATAGTAGCATTAATCTACTATCTGCTAAGCACGTACCTAAGAAAATTACATGCAAGCAAGCAATGGTAAAGCACCACAAAATGTAAGTCCATCACAATTAATGCTAGTAAATATGATTTGAATCTTTAATACAAATAAAATTCACTTAATTCTTTGTAACTCCCACGGAAATATAACTCATAATTAATAATATTATAATAAAATAATTTATTTTATTAAAATATCTCCAACAATTCCCGCTCTATTTTAATAAAATATCAAAGCATGAGTTTGGGCAAGGATGGAATGTTATGCATAATGTAGATAGTATTGCCTTGAACCTGCACTTAGTGATTCAGCAATTTTAAATATCAGAACCACTAGTGAATAAGAATATGTATCTGCACACATAACATTTTCAGCGAAACATGAAGCTTCTTAACAAGTCAGCACATCGTTTCGGCCTTGTGTTTTATCCTAATTTTTATGAATGAATTAAGAGAACAAGTCATAATCTCCTATAGAGCAGCCCCACTCTCACGTTCATATAAATGAAATTTGTTAGGGGTGCTATTGTAACTGTTACAGCCCACTTATAAGAACTATAGATTCATTATGAGTCTTATAAATTCAACTCTACACTTACATGAACATGCACTGCACAATAGGGATGGACAATTGAGTTTAAAACTAATTGTGCATGTACTCAACAATGATTCATTTTTTCCTTTTAAACTTGACTACTGGAATCTCCAATCATTAAGTTGGATATCCTTCTGTGATTTTTGATATTTTGGACTTTCCGCCTCATCCCACTTGTGTACATCAGACTTTTTTATAATTGTTAGCATTCTCATTTCTACTCATATAATATAACAGTGAAAAAGTCTGGAAGTATGATTAGTCCTTTACACAATTTAAGTAGTCATTAAAGTCTCCCTTCACTTGCTTTTGGGCGAGTGACTCACACTCTGTGTTAAGTTAGACAGAATTGAAGTAATGTGCAAATTTTTTTATACTATAGATGGTTAGTTGATAACTTTTTATCATTGGTGACTAAGTATAATAACGTGTAAACCACATCTAGATTTTACTCTAATTTTATTTACTTATAAAATAGTTATTAACATAAAGATAAAAATTAGAGATAAATAAGGATTAAATAGTAACAATATATGAGATTTAGATAACAAAATCACCGAGAATGAGACAACATAATTGGATTCATTATAAAGTGGTGGAGCTCCAAGTATGTAACTCAATAATGTGTTACACACAAATAGTCATGAAATTGTGTTACACACAAATAGTCATGAAATTGATATCTGAAAGACGTTTTAAACATAGCTACGTTCCACAGCTCACAAATTAAGGGATGTAGTGTGGAAGTCGTGGACCACTATCTTTAATTGCAAAGTCAAAGTTCTACCCGAGATTTAAACTTTTCAAAAAAGTAGTACTACTAAAGAAGCATCATTTATTAAATGTTGAAATTGAATTTCCATAAATTGAAATATATCTTCCTCAAGTTGACTGACCAATTCAAAAAAATCGAAACTCAAATAGTATACAACTACAATGGAGTTCCAACCCCCCATTTCTGTTATCCCCTCCCCATCTTCCTTTTCTTCTTTCTGTTAAAGTTATTAAAGGAATTCAAATAATCCAAAACTGATAATCAAACACAATTACAAAAATGCCATCAGGCCACGGAAGTAGGGTCGAAGTAAAAATAAAAAATAAAAATCAAGGGGCCAAGAAATAATATGACACGAAAGAAAATTTATTATAAGAGATTTATATAATATAAATTAGCATCACAAAAGTTCTTTATGTTAGAAACTAACTAAAACATCTTTATGATTACTGTGCAAATTATATAAATCTTGGGGGCCTAAAATAATAATATCAAAACTTTAAAGCTATAAAATAAACTTTTGAAAATTGTGGAGTAGCCTAGGCCCCCTAGAACTAGGCTAGCTCTGTCCCTGTACGGAAGCTACCTGTCACAAGAAATTTGCTTCAAGCGGCTGGTGCAGTCCCGCATTGCGTTCTCGAGAATTGTCAAACAAACATGACCTATCATGCATCTTCAACTCCATAGGGAATTGTTAAATTCACAACAAAAAATATTATTTTCACAACAAAAGTGTCGCTATAGATGTATAGCGACGGTTAAAACCGTTGCTATACATCTATAGCGACACTTTTGTTGTGAAAATAACAAAAAGTGTTGTGGATTTAACAATTTCCTAAAATTTCTGCCATTGTTATTATTAGGATATAGGTCCAAGTGGTCCAACCCATGACATAATGGCTTGGACCAAGAACAGTCAGAAACTATCCGCTCGAAAGAAGCGTGTTTAAAAAGTCAATAGTGTACTTCTTGTCCAAAGGCCCCACACAATCATATCTCGAGTAGTGTGAACGTCATGTGATGAGATGTCTTCTGTCAGACACATATTTAGGTAACTGATTAGATAGCCCCAAAAGGACAAAACAGTGAGACTATAAGAAGATGTCTCAAAGAGTAAAATGAGATTAGATACTTTTTCACTTGAAAGCAAACAGATTGATCGCTTAATTATCTGTCATATTTACTAACATTCACACTCGAGGCGCTTCCACGAAGGCTCGAGCCATTATACACAGTGAGAGCATTTATGCAAGTACAGACAAGCAGGGATCCACAACTAGAGACTCAACCTGAGGGCTAGGTCATTATTATTGACGCTAGAAGGAGACCCTTCTTATATAAAAATAATTAGGTTCAAACAACCGAAGAACTTGAATCGTCATAATCTTGACTTGTTTATATCTGGTTAATAACTAAACCCACCGATAATAGTTTTTCTGGCCATGGTTGGTTTTTTGATCTAGTGGAAAAACATACTGGGATATACGATTCGTAGAAACACAGTCTCCAGTACATTGAAATCACACTTCATAATGGTTAGAACACATAACAAGAGATATAAGAGTGGTGGGGCTGCGCAAAGCCATAGAAGTGGTGGAGCTGGATAAAGCCACCATAAGCCAAGCATAGAAGCTTAGCCATCAGTACATCCTACATCGTTTGTCTATTTGGTACACTCAGTGCACTCATTACGTTTTGTGCATCCCGAACAATACCAAAGACAACCAGATTTGAGGGATACTATGAATAGAAGTCGAGCCCACATCACAGTGGGCTCTCGGGAGATAAATGTCGTTGAGACAGTTCGTCGAGAAATTAAAAATACCAGACGAAAAGTTTGCTTATATGATTTAAAGGCACTTCAATTGCAACACGTAGAGGATGGAAGAAGGTTAGTCGAAATTGAGGCTTAACTTGCTCGAGACCAAGAATGAGGAAGAATAAGAAACGAGCCTCACTCGAATGAAAGGTCCATACATTCCGGTCAGGATGAGGTGTAATATCCCATAACTTCTAAATAATGAAATGAGAATTATAAATGAGAAGTAATTAATGAGAATCAAGGTTTGAAGGTAAATTGAAATATCAATGAGAAATGTAAGCAATTCAAGAAGGAAAGAAAGGAAAAGAAAATAACACATGAAAATATAAATAAAGGAACTATACAGTTCAAAACTCAAATTTGAGTTCGGAAGAAAATTTTGAGAAACGGACTTCGCCATTAAGACGGGAATGTCGAAGATGGTAGGTATGGACTGTAAACACGATATGGTGTCGAGATTGAGCTTTAGTCAAAGTCAATAGTTGACTTTTAAGGTAAAAAGTTAAACTTAGAGTTTGAAGGCGAATTTGAAGAAACGAATGACGTCATGACATCGGGGATGTCGAATTTAGTAAGAAAAGATTGTAAACATAATGGCGCGTCGGGGTTGACTTTTTGGTCAAAAGTCAACAGTTGACTTTTAGGGGGAAAAGTCAACAGTTGACTTTTAGGGAAAAAAGTCAAACTTTTAGTTCAGAGATGAATTTGGAGAAATGGATAATACCATGATATTAAATACATCAACTTTAGTAGGAATCGACTATAATCATGAAAGGAGTCAAAAAAATTGATTGTTAGAAGTATAAAGGGTGAAATGGATAATTAAACGGATAAGTGAGTAAATAAAAGAGGAGAAAAGAGATTTCGGAAGGGGTCAACGACCACATGGGGTGGCTGATGAGTGGGGAAAGAGAGGCCATATTGGCCTAAATAAGCATGCGGTTTATTTTGTAAGTCAAAAAGGTAGAGGAAGGGTGGCCAAATTTGAGCCACCAACTAAAAGCAACTACACAAAGTCAAAAAAACAAAGCAAAATGGCAACATCACCACCACAACCACACCATGGTCAGCAGCCTAGAGAGGTTTAGGAGGGCCTTGTGGGCTTAAATTAGCATGTGAGAAATTGGAAGTCAAAAAGGTGGGTGTAAGGTGGTCCATTGGGGAGCCACAAAATCAAAAGCTACTTTATGTTAGTAATCATCCAAAAAGTTATTTTAAAAGCAACCAAACCACTCCCACCCCCACCAAATTTGGTTGAGCATGAGAAAAAGAGAGGGAGAGCTGCCAAGAAGAGCTAGCAAGAAGAAGGAAGAAAGAAGAGAGAAGGAACCAAAGAAGAAAGGAAGAAAATCTAGTAAAGGTAATACCCTAAAACCTTCCTATATTCAATTTTTCTTATGAAAAACTTAGATATATGTACATAATCATGTATCATACTCATATACATCTAACCATGTTGGATTATGGTGATAAATAGCTTAGATGATGGGAAAACTATCAAGGAAAATAAGAAAATCAAAAAAGGAACTCAAACTAATTTAGGTCAAAAACGATAAAATCTGACCAAAAATTGTAACAAACATAACTCCTAGTATACTTCAAAGTTTTGGATGATTCTAATTTTTTATGATAGATAAGGAAGTTAGCTACAATTTGAAGTTGGTTTGAGGCCTAAACAGTCCACAAGTAATATAATGTAAGTAGAGTTGTCGATCCCATGAGGAATAATCTAATAAATTAATTAATCATTCCAATTACCAAGCTTTGATTAGCCCAATTCTACTTAAACAAATGTATTTACCAAAACTAGCAAAATTAATTAACGAAGTTAGCTATGAATAATATCTATTAAAATGAATTATCAAGATTACAATTTTCCGCGATGATGTACCCAACTCATTCACTCTCTACTTAATTAATCAATTGTTACTATTTGCTAACCAAGAATTCATAAGTATTTATCTAACTTATTCCAAGATTAGATAAGTGTCCTCATTCCTAATTAATTCACTATATTCCTATGTGAATAATCAACAATGAAGCAAAAGTTACCAATTCTTATACAAGTTCATGCAACAATTAGGTGTAGTCCTATCCCTCTTGCAAATTGGATATTCACTCCTAAGAAGAATAAATCTAACACATGTACCATTTCCACACCCAATCTAGAATTAATATTTCCATATCATCTAGATCGATAGATTAATTGCTAGTCACACAATTATTACATGAAACACAAAATATGATAAACAATTTTGCAAACATTGTGACGCCCCCAAATTCGGGTCTCCAAATACCCGGATCTGGTCATCACGATCCAATACAAACATTCACCTCTAACAACATATGATATCTAAAAGTGCGGAATATATAAACATACGTTGTTCATTACAAGGTGTTACTAGTCCCAGAATACGATTAACCTTAAACATTTACACAATCCATACCCTAAATGGCTATCAGGGTTTAAATTTACGTTAACAAAAATTAACTAACACATGACTCTAAATTCTGCTACGAGAAGTTTATCATTTCATCTTTTCTTTCCCTTGTTCTTCTCTGACGTCTCGGGTTTAGCTGCAATAAAGTCATGATATAGCAAGAATGAGCAACGAGTTTGCCCAGCAAGTTTAAAGTGCAACAATAAGAATATATCATGATGAAGGGATATTAAAGGGATTTCAACAATAGAATAATCAGAAGCAAGAACAATAAATGCTTTTAGAACAATTGATAGTCAAATAGACTTTGAACGAAAACTTCCAGAGGAGTCAATAGCTGGTTGACCCTCTGGTTACTGGCTACAGAATAACGTACTTGAGGGGATCAGCCTCGCGTACCCTATGTATATGCATAGCATTTAATTCTGCTATTTGTACCTTATATACGGTACGTGGGGTACTCCCCTATAAATAAAGGGGTGTTCATACAGTCTAAGAATCCTTACCATTGATTGGTTCGGATAGCTTTTATAAATTCTCACAAAATTGTCTGACCGAACAAGGGTTCAGACTTAACCATGAATGGTTCATAAAACTTCTGAATTTAATTCAATATTCGAATTCAAATACATGAGTGCGAATGCCAATAAATACACAGATGTGGAATAATTTTAAAAGTAATTAGACCACTTATAGCATGCTTGGAGATAAAATTCAAGCTTAGAGAATACTTACAATAATATATACCTTTTGCATGAATTAAAATACTGCATAAGGTTTTAGAAGTATTGCTCAAGGTAAAAAGTTGAGTAAGGAAGAACTTGCAATAATGTAAGAAGTTTAGGGTTAGGAACTTGCCTGTTTGCTCAGCTACAATTAAATCTTAGCTTTAATTACTTGACCTTGGATAACCTATCAGGTGGTAGAGTTGGTCTATCCATTAGCATTGCGTAACTATACTTTACTCATGCTATTTATTTAGCAGATAAACAATTCACCGAATGCATTTAATTACTACCTAGCCATCAGTTAAACAGAATTTAATTTAATGGCCTCTAGCTATTATTTAAAATAAACAACAGTAATCATGGTTACCTATCATTTGAGTACCCTCTAAAGGTGGGTCAACATTTCTTATTACTAGCATGATTTAATAACAACTACATGATGGTTGAGATCTTACTTAATCTTTTATTTGTTAATCACTATTTATCCCAAGGGTAGCTTAGTAATTATTATACTTGTTCTTTATTCAACATCGATTTAATACTTGACACACTTAATATATTTAATTAATCATTAAGTGTTTATAATCATTATTTATTAAGGGTCAAGGCTAAATAATTAACTTATAAATCTCCCTTATACTTAATCATTATTTCCTTAATGATTAAGTAGCTAATTCCCTTCTTATTCAATAACTTTATTACTACTTAATTAAATAATAATTAAATATTTATTATTTTTATTCATACTCAATTAGTATCATTATTAAACAATAATTAAACATTTATTATCTTCATTTGTTATTTATTAAAAATAAGTAATTATTTTATTTACTTTATTCACATTTAATCATTATTGTTGTTAAATAATATTTATTATCTCTATTTATTATCTATTAATTAATAATAAATAATTATTCATTAACTTTATTCATATTTAATTATTATTATTATTAAATAATAATTAAATATTTATTATCTTTATTAACGAGTCCCTTCCCAACAGCTAGGTTCGATTCCCAGCCACACAAATAATTTAAGAAAATTTTGCAGAGTTTGTGCCATATAATGTACACCCTCCTGCCTCAACTTGCGAACGCACACTAACACACTCAATCCCCACGATTGGGACTCACACACAAGCTGCAATTACATACACTATCACATCCACTACCTACAGTTGGAACTCATAGCACAAGCTGTAATTAACACAATATGTACGCAACACTGATTTCACAGCCTATAACTAGCCCAACACAACAGCAACCCCCCATTCCCAGAGCATTCTAATACCAGATTTTCCAAAATAATCCAAACAAAATTTTACACCAACCGGTAACAGGTTTTAAAACCCCAAACTTATAATAAAGTTTCCAATTCATACCAATTACACTGTGTAATACAAATTAACCACTGCTAATACAGTCAGTAATACCAAACTAGTTATAGAAATTTTCAAAGAACCCAAACCCACAAAATCACAATACCAGAGCAATATGCCCTATACAATTTGAGTCACACGATCCAAATGTCGAACTAAGAAAGGAAAGAAAAGGAAACACAACACAAACCAATTATGCTACAACAATATGATACCCAGATTTCTCAAAACCCAGCAATGTTATACAGAACAACCATAAACTGAATACAATATTATAGGCCAACCCCATCGGCTACTACCAGAACACAACCATATCCCAACCTAAATAACCTAACCAAGTATACAATAAGAAATTCATACAAACCCAATACAAGGAAATTTTTGTCCAATTCCATACTCACAGTTGACTGCACAATTCGAGTATGGAGGAAAATTTATACAAAATTTACTAAGAAACCATCACACGGTAACCTATGGCTATACCTTGGGTTTGAGCGGCGGGTCGTTCTTCTCTGTCTACCGAAATAGGAAATGGAGCTGGACATTCTCAGCAACTGGAAATGCAATCCCCCAATTGATTTCCCCTGTTTCCTCTTCTCTCTGTATCTCCTTACCAACTTGAAACCCTAATTTCTAATTGGAAATTCTAATCTTTTAATTGAGAACAGAATCAAGGAATCGGCAGTTTCAAGGTTGGGGAAAAGGGTTCAATTTATAGGCAAATGATTTGGGCAATACCCTAATTGCTGGGTCAATGACTGACGGTAGAAAGAAGGTAACGGCCTGCGTCTGCACCACTCATCCGAGCTCAGCTAGACCATCACATCTTCGAGCGGCGCCTTCCCAGCGGTCAAATCGCCGATTTCTCGAATCCTTTGGTCCGATCGTTGAGCGCTCGGTTGTCGATGCCTCACCCGTTCTGCCCGTTGGTTGCTCGCACCATCGCCGGCGCACGCCTGGCGATGCTCCCTTCCATCAGTCGCGCTTGTCCCGTCCGATTGGATCGACGGTTTGGTTGACAGCTTGGGTCTCTCTTGGTTTGGCTTCGTGAGGGATTAGACTGGTATGATTTCCCCCAAATCGCACTTGCCGGCTCTAATATTCCCACCCCAATCAGTCGACCCGACTTTCATGACCCAACCCGGATGTAAATGCCATGACCCGTCCAAAAAGAAAAGGGCTCAGCCCAATTAATTTAATTAATAGGGAGTTCCCCACTTGGTCGGCCCAACAAGAAAATGAAAGAAAATTTGGGCTCAGCCCAATTGTTTTAGGTCATTTGAAATAAGTAATAAAAAGAAATATAGTCCAACTTAAAATTATTATGCTCTTAATATTTAATTTGAATTAAGTAACTCAGTTAATTAATAAAATTTATTTCACCAATAATTCCTCATTTGAATTATTTTAATCCGGTAATAGAATAAATTTGTTTATTAATCTTTTTCCAATTTCCTCCAAATAAAATCTTGGGAGTTAACCCATTAATTTAAATCGTACTAATAATGAGCCCCTTTAATGCAAGAAGTTTATTGGACCTATAATTATATAATTAAATAAACATTCTTACATGGGTCCAATTAAATTTATAAAATTATATAAAATGAATTTATTTATAACAATAAATTTGGTACAGTGTTTAAAATTTTCCGGACATTACATCCTCTCCCCCTTATAAAAATTCCGTCCTCGGAATTTCAATCTAAGGTTACTCGAATAACTGAGGGTAATTTGCTCTCATCTTTTCTTCGAGCTCCCACGTGGCCCCTTCCACCGCGTGATTTCTCCAGAGAACTTTCACCGCGTGAATGATTTTATTCCTCAGTTTCTGCTCTTTTCTATCCAGTATTTGAACAGGAATCTCCTCGTACGATAGGTCTTTTTTGACTTGAATTGGTTCATAGGAAATAACATGTTTGTAATCTGGCTTATACGGACGCAACACTGATACATGAAACACGTTGTGAATGTGCTCAAGTTCAGGAGGTAATGCTATCTCGTACGCCACCTTGCCGATTCGTCTCAAAATTTCGAACGGTCCTATGAACCTAGGGCTCAATTTACCCTTTTTCCAAAACGGATCTTTCCTTTCCAGGGAGATACCTTCAGGAACACAAAACTTCCAACTTCAAAGTCTCGTTTCTGGCGATGTAAGTCGGCGTACTTCTTTTGGCGATCCTGGACTGCTACTAACCGTTGTCTTATTACTTTAATGATTTCTACGGTTTGTTGTACCAACTCTGGTCCCAACAATCTCCGTTCACCCACTTCATCCCAACACAACGGCGTTCGACACTTCCTTCCATATAGCGATTCGTACGGTGGCATACCAATGCTAGCATGATAACTGTTGTTGTAAGCGAACTCTACTAGTGGTAAGTGATCGTCCCAGCTACCACTTAAATCCATCACGACTGCTCGAAGCATGTCTTCCAGGGTCTGAATTGTCCGCTCACTTTGACCATCAGTCTGGGGATGATATGCCGTACTCATTCTTAACTGTGTTCCTAGTCTCTCCTGTAGGCTTCTCCAAAAATTTGACGTGAAGCGCGGATCCCTATCAGACACAATAGATACCGGCACTCCATGTCGTGATACTATTTCCTTCACATAAAGTTTCACCAACTGTTCTAATTTGTACCTGATCTTGATTGGTAGAAAGTGGGCAGACTTGGTCAACCGATCCACGATCACCCAGATGGCGTCTAGACCCTTTTGCGTTGTTGGAAGTCCCACCACGAAATCCATTGTGATGTGCTCCCACTTCCATTCGGGAATCTCTAAAGGTTGCAACAATCCGCTCGGCCGTTGGTGCTCAGCCTTGATCCGTTGACAGGTTAAACACCGGCTAACGAATTCTGTAACTTCCCCTTTCAAATGCGGCCACCAATAATGTTGACGAAGATCTTGATACATTTTGGTGCTACCTGGATGTACCGAAAATCTCGTATTATGGGCCTCCTGCAAAATTTCTTCCCTTAGCTCTGGTACGTACGGTACCCAGATCCTTCCCTCGAATCTTAGCAGCCCTGTACTGTCAATTTTGAATTTCAACGTTTTCCCCTCCGATAGTTGTTTCTTGATGTCAATGCATTCCTCGTCAAATTCTTGAGCCTCTTTTATCTTATCCAGTAGAGTTGGACCTACTGTCACGGCGAACACCTTTTCGTCCACCTCCATTGGATACCTAACTTCCAGCTCCAGACGTTCAAAGTCCCGTATCAACTCCTCCTGGACTGTCAGCTGCATCAGTTTCACCTTGCCTTTCCTACTTAAGGCATCAGCCACTACATTTGCCTTGCCCGGATAATACAGAATTTCACAGTCGTAGTCCTTGATCAATTCTAACCATCGGCGTTGCCTCATGTTCAGCTCCTTTTGAGTGAAGATATACTTCAGACTTTTGTGATCTGTATATATCTCACACTTCTCCCCGTATAGGTAGTGCCTCCAAATTTTCAAGGCGAAAACTACCGCTGCTATCTCCAAGTCATGAGTCGGATAACCCTTCTCATAATCCTTCAGCTGACGCGATGCGTATGCCACGACCTTGCCGTGTTGCATCAGTACACAGCCAAGACCCTTGTGTGATGCATCGCTATACACTACGAAACCCCCAGTGTTGTCCGGTAAGGTCAACACTGGTGCCTGGCTGAGTCTCTTCTTCAACTCCATGAAACTCTCCTCACACTTCTCCGTCCAAACAAACTTGACTGTTTTTCCTGGTGAGATTGGTCAACGGCGATGCTATCTTTGAAAAATCCTGGATGAATCTCCGATAGTATCCCGCTAATCCCAAGAAACTCCGGATCTCCGTCGGCGTCTTCGGCCGTTCCCAGTTGATAACTGCTTCTACCTTTGCTGGATCCACCGAAACACCATTCTTGTCTATGACATGACCCAGAAATTGTACCCTTTGCAACCAAAACTCACGCTTCGAAAATTTTGCGTACAACTTCTCTTTCCTGAGAGCTTCTAATACAATCTTTAAACGTTCAGCATGCTCCTCCTCTGTCTCCGAATACACCAAGATGTCATCGATGAATACGACTACGAACTTGTCCAAGTACTGCTTGAACACTCTGTTCATCATATCCATGAATGCTGCTGGCGCATTCGTCACTCCGAATGACATTACCAGGAACTCGAAGTGCCCATAACGAGTCCTGAATGCAGTCTTCGGGATATCTTCCTGCCTCACCTTCAGCTGATGGTAGCCGGTTCTTAAGTCGATCTTTGAAAAGTACTTCGCTCCTTTAAGTTGATCAAACAGGTCGTCGATTCTAGGAAGCGGATACCTATTCTTAATCGTAACTTTGTTCAACTCCCGATAGTCGATACAAAGCCTCATTGAACCGTCTTTCTTCTTTACAAACAGAACTGGTGCTCCCCACGGGGACACGCTCGGTCTGATATAACTTTTATCTAACAGTTCCTGCAGTTGCACCATCAACTCCTTCATCTCTACAGGTGCCATTCGATACGGCGGCTTCGATGTTGGTGCGGTTCCCGGTGCCAAATCGATAACGAACTCGATTTCCCTGTCCGGCGGCAGTCCCGGAAGCTCTTCGGGAAAGACATCGGTGAATTCTCTCACGACTGGTATTTGACTCATCTCATCCCCTACTCGACGAGTATCAACCACATGGGCCAAATAACATTCGCAACCCTTCTTGAGTAATCTCCTTGTTTGCATCATAGTAAGACAACAAGATTGGCTTGGTGACTTACTGCCGTAAATTACCACCTTCGACTTATTAGAAGTCTTCAGGTGTACACACTTCTTCTTATAATCGATGACTGCTCCGTGAATCGATAACCAATCCATTCCAAGGATCACATCGAACTCCCCCAAACGAATCGGTATCAAATCCACGCTGAGCTTAAATCCTCGCAATTCGGCACAACAATTCCTATGAATGCATTCTACGGGGATAATTTCCTTATTTGCTACTTCTACGTTCATAGGGTTTTCTAACTTTTCACGAGGTAAGTCTAACATTTTAGCAATTCTTCAGAAACAAAAGAGCAGGTAGCACCCGAATCGAATAACACATAAGCATTTATATCATTGATTGGGATGATACCTGACACCACGTCCTTGGACCCCACGACATCCTTCCTTGTGACCATCATGGCTTTTCTGATCTTGGTTGTACTTTGTCAACGCTTTATTTCCTCCTCGGCAACGATTGCTTCCTTAAGTAACGTAGGAAATGTGTTGATCTGCAAAACCACAACCTTACTATACGCCCAGGGCTTCTACCCTTGATCAAATCTCTTCGCTCGCCTAGCTCCGGTGTCCACTTGGTGTGGATCAAACCTAGCTAGTTTGTTAAACTTCATTGCATACTCTGCTACCGACATATCATCTTGCTTCAGATCCAAGAACTTTATCTCCATACTTGCCTGCGTGCTTTCTAGAAAGTAATTTTCTTTTTTTTTTTGAAAAATAGCTCCTTAAAATGAGTCCACGCAGTCGCACCTTCCCCAGCTCGGCTTCTATTTGCCTTCCACCAGTAATTTGACTCACCCTTCCTCATGAAAGTGGCAAACGAAGTCTTCTGTTCCTCGGTCACTCTTGCGACCTCGAAAACTTTCTCCATTTCTTCTACCCATGTCTGAGCTTCACTCGAATCCATATTCCCACGAAACTCCGGTGGTCCTAGTAATTTGAAACCCGTAAAGTTTGCCATGTGATTTCATGGCCAAACAACCGCAATGGCTGGTCTGCCTTGCATCGTTTCCTCTAACAAGTTCGCAAAGGTCCTCTTGGGGTCAGTCTGACCCTCCTCGTTATTCACTGACTCTTCCACCCTCGTGTATCGGGTTGTCTCCTTGACGACATTGTTTGTTCTAAACAAAACCTTACATAAATCCTTCTTGTTTTACACATCGTGCAAAATTCTACTGATGTTATCATTTAAGAGTCAAGGCACAAATCGATCACAATCAATCATGTAATAATAATACCACATTTATATTCATACACCCCTTAGTGTGTCAAACACTTATAATTCCGGCATATTCCTATAAATGTTAACTATCCCATTAAGACACAAAAGATGGGATTAATAAGAACTCCATTCCCCTAGATCTGAAAAGTGGGGATGTATCATCATCATATCAACTCAAGGCACCTTTAGTAAATACTAATAAGCTCATCTTAGTACCTCGTACTACTTACATCATATAACATTCCTGATATCCACTTATCCCTCTGTTACTAACAACAAGATGGGATTCACATAACTACTCCACAACTTACACAAAATTGGGACTTACAACAGATATACTGCTCTCTGTACAAAAACTGAGATTCACATTTCTTACATGCATAGGTATACTAGTACATATACATTGACTACTATTCTTTATTCATTACGACTCACAAAGGTCTTATAACTCTCAGACTTAATCTTTCTTTCTTTCATTTCCTCCACTTATTCCTTATATTGGCTCCAATTGATCCTCCTTAGGGATTTCTATTATCTCATCATTCAGTTCCATCTCTAGATACTTTTTCCAGATCAGACACTAAATCTACCCTCGGTTCCTTTCTTATAATCTCTCCGTTGTCTCTCCTTTCTAATCATCAAAACAATCTAAATTGCCATCACTCATCTCTTAAATTTTTTTTTTTTTTTTTTTTTGCATATAAAATCATTCATCTTAATACTCTCAACTTTTGCTTAACAACTCTATATGAGTTCATTACCTTTGTCTCACCTGGCATTCCACCATAAAGCTTAATAACTTAACTAACACTTCAAAATATCGATATATTCATTATTTATCGAATTAATCATTTCCTTCTTGCAAACCTTAACCCAACAGATTCTAAGGTACCCTCTCTTCTTCACAAAGAAACTCTATACCACATCACTCCAATATCTTATCTAATGAATAGCCACAAAATTAATCAATAGCCACAAAATTGATCAATAACATCAAATGATTAATCTAATTACCTCGAATATCTATAACTCCAGCTTACAATGGATCGTCCATACTTAATGGTCTTCACTTTACCATATTATCTCATCAATACACATTCCTCAAATTATCCACAAGCTTAATAACACCAACGTATGATCCAAATCCTCAATTTTAAGATCATAATAAATTTCTACCCAAAAATAACTCTATATGAGTTCTATCCTCTTCTATTCCTCTATATTCTCTCAGGTTATAGCCTAAGGACTCTTTCTCCTAAGGGTTATAACCTATAGCTTTGATACCAACCTGTGACGCCCCCAAATTCGGGTCTCCAAATACCCGGATCTGGTCATCACGATCCAATACAAACATTCACCTCTAACAACATATGATATCTAAAAGTGCGGAATATATAAACATACGTTGTTCATTACAAGGTGTTACTAGTCCCAGAATACGATTAACCTTAAACATTTACACAATCCATACCCTAAATGGCTATCAGGGTTTAAATTTACGTTAACAAAAATTAACTAACACATGACTCTAAATTCTGCTACGAGAAGTTTATCATTTCATCTTTTCTTTCCCTTGTTCTTCTCTGACGTCTCGGGTTTAGCTGCAATAAAGTCATGATATAACAAGAATGAGCAACGAGTTTGCCCAGCAAGTTTAAAGTGCAACAATAAGAATATATCATGATGAAGGGATATTAAAGGGATTTCAACAATAGAATAATCAGAAGCAAGAACAATAAATGCTTTTAGAACAATTGATAGTCAAATAGACTTTGAACGAAAACTTCCAGAGGAGTCAATAGCTGGTTGACCCTCTGGTTACTGGCTACAGAATAACGTACTTGAGGGGATCAGCCTCGCGTTACCCTATGTATATGCATAACATTTAATTCTGCTATTTGTACCTTATATACGGTACGTGGGGTACTCCCCTATAAATAAAGGGGTGTTCATACAGTCTAAGAATCCTTACCATTGATTGGTTCGGATAGCTTTTATAAATTCTCACAAAATTGTCTGACCGAACAAGGGTTCAGACTTAACCATGAATGGTTCATAAAACTTCTGAATTTAATTCAATATTCGAATTCAAATACATGAGTGCGAATGCCAATAAATACACAGATGTGGAATAATTTTAAAAGTAATTAGACCACTTATAGCATGCTTGGAGATAAAATTCAAGCTTAGAGAATACTTGCAATAATATATACCTTTTGCATGAATTAAAATACTGCATAAGGTTTTAGAAGTATTGCTCAAGGTAAAAAGTTGAGTAAGGAAGAACTTGCAATAATGTAAGAAGTTTAGGGTTAGGAACTTGCCTGTTTGCTCAGCTACAATTAAATCTTAGCTTTAATTACTTGACCTTGGATAACCTATCAGGTGGTAGAGTTGGTCTATCCATTAGCATTGCGTAACTATACTTTACTCATGCTATTTATTTAGCAGATAAACAATTCACCGAATGCATTTAATTACTACCTAGCCATCAGTTAAACAGAATTTAATTTAATGGCCTCTAGCTATTATTTAAAATAAACAACAGTAATCATGGTTACCTATCATTTGAGTACCCTCTAAAGGTGGGTCAACATTTCTTATTACTAGCATGATTTAATAACAACTACATGATGGTTGAGATCTTACTTAATCTTTTATTTGTTAATCACTATTTATCCCAAGGGTAGCTTAGTAATTATTATACTTGTTCTTTATTCAACATCGATTTAATACTTGACACACTTAATATATTTAATTAATCATTAAGTGTTTATAATCATTATTTATTAAGGGTCAAGGCTAAATAATTAACTTATAAATCTCCCTTATACTTAATCATTATTTCCTTAATGATTAAGTAGCTAATTCCCTTCTTATTCAATAACTTTATTACTACTTAATTAAATAATAATTAAATATTTATTATTTTTATTCATACTCAATTAGTATCATTATTAAACAATAATTAAACATTTATTATCTTCATTTGTTATTTATTAAAAATAAGTAATTATTTTATTTACTTTATTCACATTTAATCATTATTATTGTTAAATAATATTTATTATCTCTATTTATTATCTATTAATTAATAATAAATAATTATTCATTAACTTTATTCATATTTAATTATTATTATTATTAAATAATAATTAAATATTTATTATCTTTATTAACGAGTCCCTTCCCAACAGCTAGGTTCGATTCCCAGCCACACAAATAATTTAAGAAAATTTTGCAGAGTTTGTGCCATATAATGTACACCCTCCTGCCTCAACTTGCGAACGCACACTAACACACTCAATCCCCACGATTGGGACTCACACACAAGCTGCAATTACATACACTATCACATCCACTACCTACAGTTGGAACTCATAGCACAAGCTGTAATTAACACAATATGTACGCAACACTGATTTCACAGCCTATAACTAGCCCAACACAAACAGCAACCCCCCATTCCCAGAGCATTCTAATACCAGATTTTCCAAAATAATCCAAACAAAATTTTACACCAACCGGTAACAGGTTTTAAAACCCCAAAACTTATAATAAAGTTTCCAATTCATACCAATTACACTGTGTAATACAAATTAACCACTGCTAATACAGTCAGTAATACCAAACTAGTTATAGAAATTTTCAAAGAACCCAAACCCACAAAATCACAATACCAGAGCAATATGCCCTATACAATTTGAGTCACACGATCCAAATGTCGAACTAAGAAAGGAAAGAAAAGGAAACACAACACAAACCAATTATGCTACAACAATATGATACCCAGATTTCTCAAAACCCAACAATGTTATACAGAACAACCATAAACTGAATACAATATTATAGGCCAACCCCATCGGCTACTACCAGAACACAACCATATCCCAACCTAAATAACCCAACCAAGTATACAATAAGAAATTCATACAAACCCAATACAAGGAAATTTTTGTCCAATTCCATACTCACAGTTGACTGCACAATTCGAGTATGGAGGAAAATTTATACAAAATTTACTAAGAACCATCACACGGTAACCTATGGCTATACCTTGGGTTTGAGCGGCGGGTCGTTCTTCTCTGTCTACCGAAATAGGAAATGGAGCTGGACATTCTCAGCAACTGGAAATGCAATCCCCCAATTGATTTCCCCTGTTTCCTCTTCTCTCTGTATCTCCTTACCAACTTGAAACCCTAATTTCTAATTGGAAATTCTAATCTTTTAATTGAGAACAGAATCAAGGAATCGGCAGTTTCAAGGTTGGGGAAAAGGGTTCAATTTATAGGCAAATGATTTGGGCAATACCCTAATTGCTGGGTCAATGACTGACGGTAGAAAGAGGTAACGGCCTGCGTCTGCACCACCCATCCGAGCTCAGCTAGACCATCACATCTTCGAGCGGCGCCTTCCCAGCGGTCAAATCGCCGATTTCTCGAATCCTTTGGTCCGATCGTTGAGCGCTCGGTTGTCGATGCCTCACCCGTTCTGCCCGTTGGTTGCTCGCACCATCGCCGGCGCACGCCTGGCGATGCTCCCTTCCATCAGTCGCGCTTGTCCCGTCCGATTGGATCGACGGTTTGGTTGACAGCTTGGGTCTCTCTTGGTTTGGTTTCGTGAGGGATTAGACTGGTATGATTTCCCCCAAATCGCACTTGTCGGCTCTAATACTCCCACCCCAATCAGTCGACCCGGCTTTCATGACCCAACCCGGATGTAAATGCCATGACCCGTCCAAAAAGAAATGGGCTCAGCCCAATTAATTTAATTAATAGGGAGTTCCCCACTTGGTCGGCCCAACAAGAAAATGAAAGAAAATTTGGGCTCAGCCCAATTGTTTTAGGTCATTTGAAATAAGTAATAAAAAGAAATATAGTCCAACTTAAAATTATTATGCTCTTAATATTTAATTTGAATTAAGTAACTCAGTTAATTAATAAAATTTATTTCACCAATAATTCCTCATTTGAATTATTTTAATCCGGTAATAGAATAAATTTGTTTATTAATCTTTTTCCAATTTCCTCCAAATAAAATCTTGGGAGTTAACCCATTAATTTAAATCGTACTAATAATGAGCCCCTTTAATGCAAGAAGTTTATTGGACCTATAATTATATAATTAAATAAACATTCTTACATGGGTCCAATTAAATTTATAAAATTATATAAAATGAATTTATTTATAACAATAAATTTGGTACAGTGTTTAAAATTTTCCGGACATTACAAACATTTGATCGTAATTAAAGAGAAAATAAATTAATTAAATCCAATCATCTGGTTCCATTGCAATCTTGAATAAAAATTTAGTTCATAAATAAGAAAAAGGACAATATCACATTATACATCATCATTTTAAAGTACAAGAGTCTAAAAGAAGGGTAAGAGAAAGAATCTGCAGCACGACTTCCGCTAAAATACTCCATATCTTGATCTTCCGTCTTCTTCCCCTTGTCCAAAAAGATATGCTGAATATAATGCTCTGCCTCCTTTTTTCTCTATATCTGATATAACTTTATATGGCCCTATGTATTTAGGTTAGCAATCTCCCTCTTCATAGCCTTTTGATGTGTATTTATAGCCTCTATGTATCTTGGTAAACATATAATCCAATTAGAAATCAATATGGTAAGTCCCAAATCAATTAGAAGTGGAAAACTCAGCAAAATCCGCTCCAGCACGCGACTAGTGTTGCGGCTCACCTTCTTAGCGCCGCGACTCTCCCTCTAGTGCCATGGCTCTCCTAATAGCAGCGCCGCGATGCTCTCCCCTCTGTCCAAGCCTGTAGAAAATTTTGTTAGCTTCGATTTGACAAGTGGGTCGTCCCGTAACTCTTCCCGAACAAAAAGTTATAGCCATTTTACTAATGGACGTCAAACCAACAAATATTCTAGCACCGCGACACCTTTGTAAGTCCAAATTGACTATAATGTAACCATTTTGATACTATTTTCTTTTCCTACATAAAAACATAAAAACACATAAAAAGTAATGGAAAATACCCAAGAACTCACAATTTTATAAAGCTAAAAGTACTCACTATTTCATAGTGGTCGTAGAGTATCTGGCTAGGAGACTCTACGATTGGCAAGCTCTACGATCTTCAATAAGCTCTATGATCTGTTGCAGACTCTACGGTCTTCAATGAGCTCTATGATCTCTTTTAGACTCTACGGTCTTCAATAAGCTCTACAATCTCAAAGTAGACAGCTCTACGATCTCTAGTAGACTTTGCAATCTTCAACTTGCTTTACGATCTTAGATTAGACAGCTCTACGATCTTTGATAAATTTTGCGATCTTTAACTTGCTTTATGATCTTAGAGTAGACAACTCAATGATCTTTAGCAAACTCTGTGATATTCACTATGCTTATTGCTAAAGTTCTACGATCATCAGTCAGCTCTAGGATCTTTGAGTATTTACTGCTATTGCTCTACGAACTCCAGCTTTTGAGCAGTTAACTCTATGATCTTAGACTGCTTCACTATCTTGCTCTATGATCATTTCCTGACTTAGTTCTATACTAAGTACTCACTCTACGAATATTGAGTATTGGATCAACCTAACAAGTTTGATCCCTATTCTAAGTCCTTTTACATTAATTTCATTATAAGGATTTCACAAAAACTACTAGTTACAAATATACATTATATCATCATCAAATCAAATATACATTGTCCTAACAGAGACTTATCTGCTCGAGTATTTATCCAGAGATGATTCATGTTTGCTTTATTGAGTATTCTCTGGTTATTAATTTGTAACATGCTATTTTCCCACAGATTAAGCTTGGAATTTTGACAAGTCATTATGTTTGTTTGGATATTCACATCATTTGCAACGTTCAAGTCAGCTCAAAAATAATTATTATCAACATGACTTAAAAACATAGTAAGTTAATGCAAATAAATAAAACCCTAGATGAGAAGCAAGAATTTTTGACAAATAGATTTTTATATGGATTTGTTTGAAAATCTTTCAAGCTTTAAAAGTATTATGTTTAGAAAAAAACGAGATCAACTTGGTGAAAAGTACTACAAACACATAAAAAATACACATGGATTTGCAAGAATTTTTTTTGAAGACTGAACATTTAATCGAAATTTTTTAATCAAAATACAACAATCGGATGAAACCTTAGATGCAGAATGAAGAAAATTCTAGAGATCGTCTGAGAAGAAGAGAGAAATCTTAGATTTGAGATGATGAGAGAGAGTGTGTGAACTACTGAAAATGAGGGTATAATCCTAACACTATTTAATTTATATTTACTTGAATCAGTGGCCAGGATTGGTTTTGATTTTGATGAACAACTAAGATGAAGTCTGACTGAAGAAGGTAATACGCTCAATTTGAAAATGACGTAGTTTTGTACAAAAATGTTGTCGTTTTGATAGGTACGCACCATGCGCAAGCAGCTAACTTTTTCTTTTTCCAATTTTGATTGAAATTGACTAATTTTGACTTTTAATTTCTTAATTAGTTTTTTTTTTCAGTCAATAACTTACATAAATATATATTTTTCATTTTGATTCTAATTTTATGTAAAATAACATTTTTATTTTAACTATTAAATATTACCTTGAGAAATTTATAAACTATAACGTATTTGTAATACCCGGTAAAAATAACTAAATAAATAAAATATATGTATATATATAATTAAAATATATTGTTTGGGCTTTTTTTTATTTGGGTCAAATTATTTATTAATTTATATGGGCTAATAGTAATTAGTAGATATCATTAATTTGATAAAATTGAGCCTTAAAACTAATTGAATTTAATTTATATGTGGGTAATATTAAATTCTATTATAATTAGGAGAATTAATAAGATAATTAATAAATAAAACCTAACCTACTCAAGCATTACATCTGACGCTAAGGGAAAAGAACGGAGAAATAGAGGCGACACTAAGTAGATGGATTTGAAAAAAAATCAGAGACTCAATTAATTCACATATAGAGAGAAGGCAATTAACAAGTTCATACTAGTATTACTATGAGGAGATAAGAGGTAAATAAATTCTTTGATTGGATCCTTTTTGCCACGTGTGTCTCTATTTATGAGTTGTTTATTAAATTGTTGATGGAGAATATTACCCATGCTAATAAATATTTAAGGGCTAAATACACTTCCGTTACACCAAGTACCACTATATTTATGATTTGGCCCGTAAAAAATTTTGGCTTATAATTTAATACATCAAGTCCTAATTACATACAATTTAGCCCTTAATTTCAGAATGGCGCCAAAATTAGTCGGAATACCTAATTTTCTAGCCAAATAGGAATTGTATACCGTTTGACCGTATAAAATACAGGCTAATAACACTTATGTTACATCAGGTACCACTAAATTCACAATTTACTACATCAAGTACCTAATTCTTATAAAATTTATATAAATACTTATTTTGACGTATTAAATCTGTAAAAGTCCTTATAAATAATTATTATATGTTAAATTATTAAAATTAAATATTAATACAAAGATTACCAAATACATTTTTTTTATTTTAAAATTAAAAAAAGACTTAATTACCAAAAAATCAATAAACTTTTAAACATACAAATTATATTTTTAACACGTTTAACATTAAACTTTTAAACAATTGACAAAAGTGTCCAAAATTTAATTAATTGAATAATACCCTTTTCATATTGGAAGAGAATACGAAAGGAAGAGGAAAAAATTGAAAAAGAAAAAAGAAAAGAAATGACCCATTTGTTCTCTCTCCTCTCTCCCTCTTCCCTAATCCGTCAAATTGTTTTGTTCCCTCAAATTTGGAAATTACAGCGTCTTGGATTCTGTCTAGTAGCTTTGATCGACTTAAGCAGAAAATAACTTGAAATTTTATGTTAATTCAGAGACTTTTCTGACGAAAAAAGTCTGATTATCACTATTGAAGGAGGAGAGAGATGGTGTGCAAAAAGTAAGTTTCAAAAAGGAGGAGAGAGAAGGTACATAAGACGACATAGGTAATGTATTTTGCATTTGGAAAGTGAGTTTTTTTTATTTAGTTAAAAGATTCTTGAAACAAACAGTAGTTAATTAGTTTATCCAACAACACTTTCTTTCCGTTCGTTTTTCGTTTTATTCTTCAAACAAATAGTAGATTATATATATATATATATATATATATATATTGTATTTATAAAACAAATTTAATTTTAAAATTGTATCTATAATTTAACAAATTATATGTATAAATTTTACAACTTAAATCTCACAAATTATAAATTTTACGTCTTAAATTTTACAAATTATATCACAACTTAAATTTTACAAATTGTATTTATATTTTTTTAATAATTTTATTGTATTTATAGTTTTTTTTTATAATTTTAATTTTTTTTTCTTTGGGGGCCGAATCATGAATATGGTGGTACTTGATGTAACGGAACTGTATTTAGCCATTTTTTAAATTAAGGTAATTCGTATATTTATACGGTTAACTGGTATTAAATACTTAAGATCCGATCGGATACTTGGACAGATCGGGTATTCTGGCCAATTTTGGCCGGATTATGAAATTGGGGGCTAAATTGTATACAATATGAACTTGATGTAGTAAATTGTAAGCCCAAAATTGTTTTAGGGCCGAATCATGAATATAGTGGTACTTGGTGTAACGGAAGTGTATTTAGCCCAATATTTAATTAATTAATGGTATCACATGATCAATCTAGTACATGCATGGTATATATACATATATGATTGATTTACTAAATAAGTGGTACCATTAATAATCTAGCATTGGACTCTGTTAGGGGTGAAAATGTTGAATAAATTATTATTTTAACTGTTCCGGTTCCTATATTAATGGCAGATGGTAAATTAGTATGTTTATTGTTGTCCAAAATTGGTATTGACAATTTACACGTAAATATATGTGGTCAAAAAGTAATAAAGAGTGAGTAGAGTATCGTTCTCTGATCAAAACATAACCCATTATATAAACAGTAAAAATAAAGGATAAAAGTTTAGTGTTATGGTGCCGCATGATTATTAAGGATTAAAATCCTAATATATATATTATGATGATGGGAAAGCCGAATTTAGTAAATAAATATTAAATAATATGTATAATTTTACTTAATTAAAAATTATCTCATTTCTTATAATTGAACGAGGCTAGCAAATTGTATTGGGATTTTTTTGGGGTATCACATTGTTTAACCCAGGTACGGATTCCATACTCCTTCAGCGATAATCCTTTTACTTTTGATTTGTTCGTTTTGCTTTTCGTTTAGAAGTTGGTTATTGTTTCACCTGATTGTTCCTTCTCAAATTCATGTGATAGTTTCTTCTTGGCATTGATACTTAGAACTTGTATTTGTACTCTTTGAACTAGTTTATCATGTTTAATATTTACTTTGATCTTTGTAGAAAAGTACATGTTAATATATTTTTGGATATTTTGTGTTGATGGTTCATTTCAGTTTAACATGTACGTATTAAAACCCCTTGTGTTGATATTATGTCGCATGTATTGTGACATTATATCTTTGTTAGAATATACCGTATACCTGAGCTATAACCACCTGGGGGGGGGGAGTACCACAAGCATGTCCTCTTGGCATTGGGACATGACACCTTCTATGACGGTGTGATTAGTCCACGACGTCTCAGTTTTGTACTCCGGTGGGAGTTGACCATATGGTGACTTTGTTGTGGGATGGGTCGACCATAGTTTTCTGTTCTGTTTTATTTTGCGGATTGGTGATGTTTGTGCCAAACACGCCTTCCGATTTTGCATTCATCTGGATTGCACAGTCCGATGTGTGATTTCATGTGTGATATTATTTTAATTGCCTGTGTAGCAAGGTATATTTCTGTTTTGTTCTGAGCTCGGTATGAAATAACAGCCAACCATTTGATTCAACCTATTATTTCGTTGTATTAGTTATGTTCTTTCAAGATCACTTCAATTAATTTAGTTAGTTATTTCATCTCATTATTTATGTACTATATATTTGTATTAGGCATTTGGCTCATGCTGTGTTTTTTCTTCCGGCAGGTAATCAAGGGGATCAAGGGCAAGTGTGATGAGAGTTCCATGCTTTCCAATGGTTTAGATATATTATGTTTAGGCTGTGATACATTAGTTTATTTGGAGTTGTAATAAATATTTTATATTGTGGTTTGAGCCGGTTTGACATTTAATATGGATTGTCTTTTGATATTTATTGGTTATGAAAACTATTCTTTTGTGGCTTAGAGTCTTGTTATAATTTCATTAGTTATGTTGTGTTTTTGTGCGTAACATCTATTTCTATTCAGAAATGGGGTCTCATAATATTAATATTTAATTTTCTAATGTAAGAAAATATGAGAGAGGAAAAGCTTTCGCTCCTTATCAAAGACGGGTCAAGATACCCAATCAGCCTAAAAAGGTGATATCAATCACAAAATATCAAATAAATTGAATAAAATGACTTTTAAACAATTGTTTTTAGTCACCAACATAATCTAATTAATTTTAATTAAGAAAAACATTATAAATACTCAAATTAAATGAGAAAATTAAAATAAAATTTGAAATTTTAATTTTTTTTAAGTTCATTCTTTAATTTTCAAAATTTTCAAAATTTGTTAGAGGAAAGAGGTTAATTATTCTTTCATGATAGACTCAAGTTCCAAATTTAATCATTTTGTAAATTCCATCACGCCTAAATCATGACGTAGTTTATAGAAACGATCATAACTTAAAGACTTTGTGAAAATATCAACAATATTTATGATTAGTGTCAATATGAACCATTTTTATATTACCTTTATTGACATGATCACGCAGAAAGTGATGTCCTACATCGATGTGTTTTGATCTTGCATGAAGAATATGATTTTTGCTTAGATCAATAGCACTTGTATTATCTCACATTATAAACACACAATAAAACTTAACATTGTAGTAAGTCAATGTCTGTCTCATCTAAATGACTTGTGCATAACATCTAGCTGCGGTAATGTATTTTGCTTCTGTAATGGATATAAAAACTGAAATTTGTTTCTTGGAGAACCAAGAGACTAAGCATCCGCCAAGAAATTAACAAGTACCACTAGTACTCTATCCATCAACTTTGTGACCTTCATAATCAGAATCAAAGAAGCATACCAATTCGAATGATTGACCCTTGGGATACCATATGCCAAGGTCAGAGGTTTCTTTGAGGTATTTAAAGATTCTCTTTACAATAGTTAGATATGATTCCTTAGGAGAAGACTAAAACCTTGCACACTTACAAACACTAAACATGATGTCAGGTCTATTAGCAGTGATATATAATATGTTAGAGTCTGCATGATTATTGTAATGATTTAATTTGATGATGAATATGATTAATGTATAATTATATGAGTAGATTTTGTACAGTCCTTAATAATGATTTGTTGATCCAATGTACAAGGACAAAGAATAGAAAGATCAAACTTGTTAGGTTGATCTCATTGAGTTGATCTGATGTATAGTTAATAGGCTCAAGATTAGTGTAAAGTTACTTTGCCTGTTCCTAATGTCAAGATGGATCGTAGAGTTAACTTATGATAACAATGCACCAGACAGATTGTAGAGCCTTAATTTGCATCTATCGTAATGTTCACCTCAATTTGCAAAAATAAATTTGTAAAATGAATAGGATCGTAAATACAAGCAAAGCTCACCAAGCAAAACTGAATGTAGAGTGCTTCAAAGAATCGCAAAGTAAAAATCAAATCGTAAAGCAAAGTTCTTTCATCAAAAGAAAGAATCGTAGAATCAGCTCTGGAATCATAAAACAGATCTTCGTAGAGTTGAGAGTAGTGTTCATTCGTAAAGGTTGAGCCTTATCGCAAAGCTATCTTCAGAAGTCTGACATGGAAGCGTTGCTGGTTGAAGGTCCCGATGCACGTACCAAACATCCTTAGCTAAAATCAAATATTAGAAGATGTGTCTACCAGCTAGTTTGGTGATAGCGACAACTCAATGATGTTAGGTGAAAAAGCAGAGTGATATGACAAACAAGCAAAAAGGAAGTTGACACATGAATATAAAAGTCAACATCAAAATCTCAGGATATCTGAAGCATTAAATACGCCAACGGAAACCTAGCAACGGGAAGAAATTCAGGCAGACTATAAAAGGCAACGGGGATCCAAAACTTAAGTAACGAACAACGATCTAAAAGCCTAAACTTTGCAAAATCAAAAAGATCATACTCTACGATTTGAAGGTCCAGTTCAAGCTGCTAAGTACCTGAGAAGAGAAGCATAATGCCAACTTAACAACACCTTTCAACAACATTCTTACAGCTGTTCGTTTTGGTCTTAGTGACCACACAAATTCCAAGTCTGCTGGGCTTGAAGAGTACTTAGTGTACTGAGTTGTTCCAAGTCCGCTGGGCTTGAAGTGGGCAAGAGTGTCCTTATCCAAGTGACTAAATATCCAAGTCTGCTAGGCTTAAAGAGGGCAAGAGTGTCCTTGTCAAAGTGACTAATTATCCAAGTCTGTTGGGCTTGAAGAGGACATAGTGTCCTGATCAAAGTGATCGAATTCTTAGTGAAATTCCTACTTGTTGAAGTAGAATAGTGGATTAGGAGTTGTTTAGTATCTGAACCACTTAAAACCTGCTTCTGTCATTTAGTTTCCTACTTTACATTATTGCATATTAATTATTCTGCTTGTGTGGCTTAGAACCAAATCTAAATCCAAAATTGAGATCTTACTATAATCTACAAGGGGATTTTCTAAAAATATATTCCACTGTGCTTAATCTAAATCTGATTAACAAATATTTGGTAATAATCTTTAAGTTGATTTTTTAAAGGAGGATCTATTCAACCCTCCCTCTAGATCTCTAAGTGCCTCTAGGAAACAACATAATATACTACCAATCATACCTTGGTATTTCTTTGTATCAACTAGCTTACCATGATCATCAGAAGTTAGTTTTTCAGTTGTAGACATAGGAGTGCCTATTGATTTAACATTTTTCAATCCAAATTTCTTAATCATTTTTTTGCAATATTTAGACTGTGATAAATGAATACCATTTTTCATTTATTTTATTTGTAATCCTAAAAAGAAGTTTAGTTCTCCCATCATACTTATCTCAAACTCTTTATTCATACTATCAGAGATTTCATTACACATAAGCATGTTAGTAGAGCCAAATATGATATCATGCATCAACATATATTTGAATAAGCAAGATATCATTTTCATGAGACTTAGTAAACAGTGTGGTGACAACAACACCTATTTTAAACCTTTTTTTCAAGTAAAAATTTACTAAGTCATTCATACCTAGCTCTAGGAGCTTGTTTCAATCCGTATAATGCTTTATACAATTTATAGACATGATCCAGATGTTCATAATCCTCAAAGCTAGGAGGTTGTTTTACATAAACTTCCTCTTCAATGAAACCGTTTAAGAATACATACTTAACATCCATTTGAAACACTTTAAAATTCTTATGACATGCAAATGCAAAGAACATTCTTATAGACTCTTCTAGCAATAGGTGCATATGTTTCATCAAAATCAATACCTTCTAATTGAGCGTAACCTTGTGTAACTAATCTAGCTTTATTTCTTACCACATTACCATGTTCATGTAGTTATTTCTAAAAACCCATTTGGTTCCAATAATAGAAGTATCTGATGGTTTAGGAATCAATTTTCAGACTTTGTTTCGGGTAAATTGGTCAAGCACTTCTTTGCATAGCTGATATCTAATCCTCATCTAATAAGGCTTCATTAGCATTCTTAGGTTCGACTTGGGATAAAAAAGCAAGATTACTAACAAGGTTATGAATTTGAGATCTGGTTTGTACTCTTTGTTTAGGATCACCAATAATATTTTGAATTAGATGACTATTCATAATTGAAAGCTCTTTTGGTAATTCAATAAGTTAAGGCTCAATTTTTTCAAGAGGGTTTGACACAATAATGTTATCTTCAAGTTTGGTATTGTCAAGTTGTCTGATGACTCTTTTAATAGCTTTAATTTCATCGATCAGTTCTTTGTATTTTGGTAGAGGTTTAGACTCGTCAAGGGTTACATTCATTAATTCTTCAACTACTAAAGTCCTTTTATTGAAGACTCTGTAGGCCTTACTTTTTAATGAGTATCCTATAAATATGTCTTCATCAGATTTAGGATCAAATTTAGTAAGACGATCTTTTGCATTTAAAATAAAGCATTTACTACCAAAAATACGAAAGTAGTCAATTCTAGGTGTTCTACCATAATACAATTCATATGGTGTTTTAAGCATGATAGGTCTGAGTAGAACTCGATTTAAAGTATAACATACAGTAGATACTGCTTCGGCCCAAAAATAGTTAAGTAAATGATATTCATTAAGCATAGTATTGGCCATTTCATGTAATGTTCTATTTTTCCTTTAAACTACCCCATTGGATTGAGGAGTGTAAGGAGCAAATAAATTGTGAGTTATTCCTCTTTCATCACAGAAATTTATAAAGTCAAAGTTATCAAATTCTCTACCATGATCTGATCGTATATAGGTTATTGTAGTTTCTTGTTGGTTTTAAATCTTTTGCATAATACAACGAAATACTCAAATGCTTCACTTTTAAATTTTAGAAACTCAACCCACATAAATTTAGAGTAATCGTCAACAATCACAAAAATATACAAACTTCCACTCATGTTATATTTTGGAATTGGTCCCACCAAATCCATATGTAGTAATTCAATTGGTCTTGATGTGGACACCATAAATTTAGCTCTATGACATGCATGAATTTGCTTTCATATTTCACATGTTTCACAGGTATGATCTTTTACAAATCGTAATTTTGGAAGCCCTCAAACATATTCTTTAGATGAGATATTATTAAGTAGTCTTATGTTAATGTGACCAAGTCTACGATGCCATAACCAAAGATCATCATGTATAGACACTAGACATACATTATTTTGACAGACACAAATGTTTAAGTCACATGTATACACGTTGTTTTCTTTTGGGCAATAGAGAACTAACTTATTAGATTGATCAAAGATAAAACAATGTGTTGGGCTAAACATTACCTTAAGACCACTATCACATAATTGACTAATGGATAGAAGATTATACATAAGTCCGGTAACTAATTGCACTTCCAATACCAGTAATTTTACCTCTATTGTTGTCTCCAAATGTGATATTTTCATGTAATCCTTTCTTGATATTGCTTAGAATGGAGCTGTCACCTATCATGTGTCTCGAACATCCACTATCAAGATACCATTTATTCTTTTTATTTTGAGCGGAGAGACAAACTTACAATTAAAATCAAATTAACCTTGTGGTACCCTTTTGTATATTGGGTCCTTGGGGTTAGTATTCTACTTCTTGTATGAAGTGCTTGTTCTTACATTGACAAACTTAGGAATAGGATAATCATACTAATTTTTAAACATATATGTTCCTTTATATGCATTATAAAATTTTAATCTCTCTTTTTGTGTATATTGAGGAGTTGAATTTTTATGATAAAATTTTTGAGGTTGTTTTTCCATTATCCTCGAATTTTGATTAGATTTACTCGATTCAACTTTGTGAGCTACAATTCCTTTTGGAACCCATATCATTTTGCCCTTGTAGTCACCATTTTTAGCTTTGCAAAATTGAACTAAATGTCTACTTCTATTACAGTAAAAGCACTTGGTAAATGGAGAAATATGAGTGATAGTTTCATTACTTCTAACGTGATAAAGACCCTTTTTAGTAGGTTCTTTATTTTTATTTCATATATCAAACTTTCACGATTAAATCCACACCTTTGGTAATTAAGCATAGCATCTAAGTTTTCTTTTCCTTTTTATGAACTTAATTACTGTTACTTTCAAATAATATCTTCTTTTAGTTAATATTTTTAGTTCTTCTTTTAGAGAAATCAGTTTCTTGTTCTTTTAATTTCAATATTTTATTTTTTAATTCAACTATCTCTATTTGAAGTTTATCTGTTTCTGTATATAGTTTTTCATTGCTTTTAGTCTTTTCAGTATTATGATGTTTGGTTAAATCATCAATTTTAATTTTTAAATTTAGAATTTCAACATATAAATTAACATTTTCTTTATTTAATTTTCGTTTTTTAGAAACAATATCTTCATTATTTAAAATTAAATTACAATTTTCTATCTCCATTTTTTTGTTAGTTTCTTTTAATTTTTCTAATTCCTTTTTAAAAATTTTCATATAAGTCATTATACCCTTCTTAGAATTCTTCAAGAGTGTATTCATCATCTTCTATATTTAATTCAGAGTATAGTTCAAGAGATACCTTAGTTCTTGAAGTAGATGTTTCACTATTCATCATGAGGCAGAGATTAACCATTTCTTATGGTTCAAGTGTCTCCTTGTCCTCACTGAGATCCCAGTCTGCTTCAGCTACGAAACTTCTTCCTTTGATTAATCGAGGACATTCTCTTTTGAAGTGTCCAGGTTGTTTACATTCAAAGCGCACATCTTGAGTTTCTAATGGTGATGGTTCAGTAGGATTATTTTTGGTCTGGTTATTCTTGAATTGGTTGGTATTTGTTTGAGGAGGGTTTATTTTGTTGTAGTTTGATTTGTAAAACTACTTGCCTTTTAAGTTATTGAATACTCTGTTGATGTTGTTTGATTTCAAGAAACCTTTTATGTACCTCTAAGCTTTGTTCTGAATGACTTTTTTGATCAGTATGGATAGAAGAGCCACTTCATGATCATCCAGACTTTGAAGTTCTTCTTTGAGATCTTCATCATCACTTTCCTGATTGCTAGGATAGCCTTGGGTGTTATTCCTTTTTTTGAGATCAAGATCATTTTTGACTTTTTTAGCAGCCATGTCTCATTCATGTGTTCGTGGATTCCCAAAGAGACTGTCTACTGGATAAGTACTGAGATCATACATTTCCTTGATTGCAGTGACTTTGATTTTATAGTTGGAGGGAAGAGCCTTGAGAATCCTTCGATTCTTTTCATTTGTTGTGTAGATTTTTTCTAATTGTTCTAATTCATCAGCAATTTTGGCAAATCTGGTTTTTATGTTGATGATGTTTTCTCCTTCAAAGAGTTTAAAGCTTTCATACTCTTGGATGAGAGTATCTTTTCTGGTTTCCTTGATATGGTTGGTGCCTTCATTTGTAATAATGAGCTTTTCCTATATTTCTTTGGCAATCTACAACAACACTTGTAAGAACCATTTCTGCTTTATCAATAATATTGATGATTTCTTCTTCAATGACTGTGAATTCATGTACTTCTTTCTCGAGTGGTTTTTCGTTTACTATTTTTGTAGGAACAATGACTCCCTTTTTAATTGCCATCTAGACTTTAACACTTTATGATCTGATATAGATTCTAAATCGATTCTTCTAGGTGTCAAAGTTGGTGCCATCAAATAGAGGTGGTCTGGACATAGAAAATCCTTCTCCACAACCAGTAGCATTTGAAAGGCCATTTGAAGGATATACTTTTTGTTGTATCTATAATCACTTAACAAACAAGTTAAAAAACACTATTCTGATACCAATTGTTAGGTCCAAATATGTAATAATTAATCTAGAAAGGGGGGTTGAATAAATTAATTTGCTTTTTGACAAATCTTGGCCTTTTCAATTTTTAACTCTATTTTCCTAAGTCATTTTTGTTTAAAATATTTATTTAAATATTTTAGTAAATCAAAGTAAAGAGATAAGGATAGAGAGATACCAAACAGATAACATAACGATATATCCTAGTTCACTATATATCTCTCTCTAACAGATATATATATATAGCTAATTCGGTCCTCAAACTCTTCTCTAGGGTTTGGGAATTTTTACTATAAAATATTTTAGCTCCTTATCTTAGGTGGAGAAACCTTTACAAATTTGATTCTGTCTTAGAATTACTATCCTCTAGTATTCTTCAAGAATGACAGATTGCCTTTCTAGAGCTTATTGTATTCCTTCTTCGGCTGGTCTTGGAACTTGATATCTTTTCTCTTCCTCACTCACCTAGAAACCCAAACGTATGGCATTTCTAAGATCTTGGTCTTGGAACAAGAATCACTCAATTCTTTACACATTAGAAGAACACTGAGCTCTACCCTTTTTGTTTGAAAAGATTCTTATTTGTCTTTAATTAATGCTTCTTGAATTAAGAAAATAGACAATATTAAAGTTTAGATATGTCAAATATTGTAAGATATAAATAATGACAATTTAAGAATAGTTCTAACAAAATGACCGATAAACCAATGATCACAAATAAATATTACAAGATATAAATAATGACAATTTAAGAATAATTCTTAATAAATGATAGATAAACTAATGATCACAAATAATATGATTGTTTATATATTATGATCAATTTGGTTGATATAAAACAATTTCAAAAGGTGAGATTAACACTTTGAATAAAGGTCAATTTACTACACTTTATAAGTCAAGTGTATATATATTTTGCTTATCACTCTCAAAGAGAGGACTATATACGAATCATCCTTTTATACACAAAAGAACAATTTTTCCCATATAAGAATTATAAAGATAAACTAGTTATCCAATATTGAGGGAGAAAATTTGTCTTATATCACTTTACTAGAAAGGATTACAGTTCACGACTTTCAAGTGAACCTATCATGTACATCTCATTCATACATAGTGGATAATTACCAAAGGTCAGATAACTTATTTTTCACTTTCTTTGAAAGGACTATGTATAAAATTCAGATTAATATATATAAGCTTTTAATTCAAGTGATTATAAACATAATCAATGATGATCAACTTGAATGTAGCATAATAATATGATAAATGCAAATGAAAGTGCTTTGTGTTTGTGGTGTTTAAAATGTATAAAATATAACAATAATAATAATATTAAATACAAATAAGAAAGTGATATGTTAGCACAAAATATAATAAAGTGTGTGTGCTAATTTGTGTAGAAGAGTAATGTATAAAATTTTGGTTATAGCAGTATGTTATATTTTTCTTGCTCTTTTTTTTTTCACTTTTTATCCCACTAGAATCTAGCTTTTTTGAGATTGAGAGAAAAGTGTGGGTAGAGTTTGGCTTTGGCTAGATTAAAAAAAATGAATGAAGTAAGCTTAGTATTTATAAGCCAAAATATTTGAATGAATGGCTGTAATTAGTTTGCTTCAAGTACTTATCCAATGGTCCATAATCCACCTAGCTTTTTCTTTCTCTCTCTTGCTTATGTGACCGAAAGAATGGGGAGGGTGATGAGTCACCAATTTAACTAATATGGTTATAGCACATGTCTTAAAGTTTCAGCAAACTTTATATGCTTTGCTGGGTAAAAATGAAGAAGGCTAACTTTTGTTATCTTTCATGCCACATATGAAAGCTATTACTATTTATGTTTTTTTGTCTAAATAGAGATGGAGAGAGAGAGAGAGAGAGAGAGAGAGAGAGAGAGAGAATACTTGCATTCCTTTTGTCCAACTCAAAAGTGTTAGATTTTGCATATTTAAATTTGATGATGAATGTGATTAATGTATATTTGTACCAGTAAGTTTTGTAAAGTCCTTAATGATGATTTGATGTACAAGGACTTAGTTTAGAAAGATTAAATATGTTAGGATGATTTTATTGAGTAAATCTGATATATAGTTAATAGGATAGTATTGGTCGTAAAGTTACTCTGCCTATTCGTAATGACAAGATGGATCGCAGAGTCAACTTGTCTTCGTAAAACATCAGATAGTTGATCTCAGAGCTATAGAAATGATTGCAAAGTTCATCTCAAATATTAAGGTAAAGATCAGTCTGTGAAGTGAACAAATGATTAAAAAGCCAAACAAAGATCGTTGTGTAAAGATTGAATATAAAGTACTCTCTGAAGTCGTAAAGCATCTCAAGAGTTGTTTAGAAAAGACAAGTTCGTAAAGTTAGCTCCAACTTCGTAAAGGAAATCCTCGTAGAGCTAATCATAAAGTTTATTCGTAGAGTTCTACACTCTTCGTAAAGTAAGCATCGTAGAAGAGCAGGATGTAGAGTAAAGTCTAAGATTCATCATCTTCATAGAGTACTTCATAGAGTAAGTCAATCTGACTACATAACTGACATTGGAGCGTTGCTGATCGAAAGTCCCGATATATTCACCAAACATCCTTGGTTTAAATCGAAGATTAGAAAATGTGTCTACCAACTAGTTTACTGAAAGCGACAACTCGTAGGTGGTAGGTGAGTTTGCAGGCTGATGTGACAAGCATGTCAAAAAAGAAGCTGACACAGTAGTTTAAAATGTCAACATCAAGGATCCCATGATATCTGGGCATTAAATGCACCAACGGGAACCTAGCAACTAGAAATTTTTCAACAGACTATAAGAGACAATAAATATTCAAATTAAAGAGAGACAAACTCTGATCAAAAAAATCTAAGCTTCGCCAAAGTCTAAAGAACTAACTCTACAATTTTGAACATCTAGTTCAAGCTGCTAAGTACTTGAGAAGAGAAACATATTGCCAACTTAACAATACTTCTCAATAACAACAATCAATCTGTAGAGGACTGAGTATCCTGGTCTTAGTGATCAAACTTTCAAGTCTGAGTAACATAAAGGAATCCTAGGGATTCAAAGGTCTGAGTGACCTAGTCTGTATGACCGAATTGTCGAGACTAAGTGACTCGAAGGAACCTAAGTGGTTCAGTTGTAAAGATCTTAGTGATCTGTATCCTTAGTGGATTTCCTACTTGTTGAAGTAGAAGAGTGGATTAGGAGTTATTTATTCTTCGAACCACTTAAAATCGTGCCTGTGTTATTTACCTTTATGCACTTACTTTCTGTTATTTAATTGCTTGTGTGACTTAAAGCCAAATACACTAAATTTAGAACTGAGATTTCTTTATTTCTTTAAAGGGTTTTTTTAAAAATATTCTGTTGTGCATAACTAATACTGATTAACTGATTACTTGGTAATACATCTTTGATTAGTAGAAAAGTTTTAAAGATCTATTCAACCCCCTTTCTAGATCTCCATTGTGCCTCTAGGAAACAACAAGTGGTATTAGAGTGTTCTCACGAACATAAAGCTTAGACTTTTAGTAGATCCATGGCACAAAATAAATAAGTTCTGAGCTTGGTGGTGGAAATAAACCACCCCTTCTAAATAGAGAAAAGTTAGCTAATTGGAAAGTGCGTATACAGGTATACATGGATGTTATTGATGATGATCTGTTTGACACTGCCCTAAATGGTCCATATGTTCTTACCAAGCTAACTCTTACGTACAACGGATGATCCCAACAACGTGGTTGTTAAGCAGCGTGTAGAGTGGACCAAGAACGAGAAGAAGCTGGTACAGCCGGATAAGAAGGTCAATAACGTTCTGTTCATGGTTCTGGAGGATGAACTTTTTGAAAATGTTATCAACTGCACTATTGCCAAAGAAGTCTGGGAAGCTCTGCTAGTAGTGCACGAAGGCACAAAGGAAGTCAGAGAGAACAAACATTCTCTCTTGACACAACAGTATGAGATGTTCTCCCATGTTCTTGGAGAGAACATCACTAAAACCTATGAACGATTTAATGTGCTCCTCAATTTTCTAAGATCCTATGGCAAGATCTACCCCAACAAAGATCTGAATATCAAGTTTATGAGAGCTCTGCCAAGCAAATGGGATGCCAAAACCACTGCTATTCGAGAATCCAAGAATCTGCACGAGATGACTATGCAGAAGCTCTATGATAACGTTCTTACCTACGAGCTTAAACTGAATCAATAAGCTGAGACTCTTTCAGAGAGCAAGAAAAAGGATAGAAGGCATTGCTCTCAAAGCTTCTGAAGCTACCTCCAAAGTTCTAGCTGAAACTGAAGAAGATAATGATCGAGATGAAGATGAAGATATAACATTGTTTGCTCGAAGGCTAAGAAAGTTTATAAGAAAGAACAACAGCTGGAAATCAAACAACTTCAACAAAGGTAGTAGTAACAAAGAACAAGATAAAGATCTGTGCTACAACTACAAGAAGCTTGGACATTACATTGCAGAGTGCAACAAAACTCTGTGAAAGGAACTTAAGAAGGATAAAAAGAAGTTGTATGGAAAGAAATAGTATAAAGGCTACAAGAAGCATCATAAGACAGAAATAGGCTTAGTAGTTGAAGGATCATGGAGTGATTCAGCAAACTCTAGTGATGATGAAGAACCTCAAGCACCAAATCTCTGCTTAATGGCAGTTGAAGGAGATTCTAGTGCAACCACTGATCGTCAAGAGATCGACATCAATGAGGTATTTGACTCTAACTCTCATGATGTGAATCTTGATGATCTTAGATTAGCATTGCATGATATAACATCTGATTTGCATCAATACATGAAGTGGTTCAGGGTTCTATCAAAGGACCATTCTTTTCTTCAAGAGGAGAAAGAGAAAGTGCAAGTAGAGTTGGAAACTACTCTACGAAACACTGCCTCTATATCCAAGCTTGAGGCTGAGAATAAGAATTTGAGAAAGATAACTAAGTCCAAAACACTGAGGGAGTCTGCTCTTACCTCTAGGATATAGGAGTTATAAAAGACGATCTCTATGTGGAATTATTCTTCCTCATCTATGGATTCACTAATCACAAGTCAGAGAGCTAGCTCTGATAGATCAGGTTTAGGGTTTGGAGATCTATCTTCTGCCTCTAATGTAAAAAAAATCAATGGAGAATAAAAATAATAACGTCTCTTCTTTCAATAGAGGCATTGTTTTTGTAAAATCCAAAGAAATTACATAGCCTATTATCCCAAGTTGTCCAATTTTTGTTGGTTAAATGGTTGTTCTAAAGAACAACATGTCACATACTGGTCCGGGTTTTGTAAAATCGAAGAGTAAATCTATGTCTACGATCGTATCTCAAAGGATCGTAAAGTTTGAAAAGTTCAACTCTACGGACTAACCGGATACACATCGTAGAGCTGGCTCTTACTCTACAAAATTTCAAAATCGTAGAACTGTGTGGAAACAGAGAGAGAGAGGTTCAGTTGAAAAGAAAGGCATATCCTTCACACAAGTTCCAAGTGAGAAGATATTCACACACACAATCACTCATGCGGTATATTAAATGTTATATCTATCATAAGGATAGTTACAAAGTTATATATTATTATTATAAGCATGCTACATATCGTAGACCCAAAGTCAGGCAGATTTAGGTCCCTAAGGGAACTAAAATTGCAAGACCCAAGAAAGTATGGGTACCAAAATAAATAATGATTGTGCATGCAGGTACCTAGGTTCACTGAATCGATTTGGTATCTCTATAGTGGGTGCTCAAGGTATATGACCGATAATAAGGCTCACCTGTCAGATTTCAAAGCTAAAGACGGTCAAGCAGTTGTCTTTGGAGACAACAACTCTAGGAAAATCAGAGGTTATGGTTTGATAAGCAATGCAACTATTTCATTTAGTAAGGTAGCCTATGTTGAAGGATTAAAGCACAACCTGCTGAGCATAAGTTAGCTATGCGACAAAGGTCATCAAGTTATCTTTTTCAACAACTAGTGTCAAGTTCGAGACTTAGAAACCAACTCTGTTAAGCTGACTGGATCAAGAGAAGGCAATGTATATGTGATCAATCTTGTTGAGCTAAGCTCTTCAGCAACAGCTTGCTTCTTAGCCAAAGCTTCAAAAGATGTTAGCTGGTTATGGCATCGAAGATTATCCCACTTAAACTTCAAGAGCATGTCAAAGCTCGTATCAAAGGATCTAGTCAAAGGTCTACCCAAGTTGAGTTTTGTTAAAGAAAGGCCATGTAAAGCATGTCGGCTAGGAAAGCATACCAAGAACTCATTCAAGAGCAAGGAAGTTAACTCAAATGCAAGGAAGTTAACTCAAATGAAAGGGCCCTGCAACTTCTTCATATGGATCTTTTTGTACCTGTTCCAACTGCGAGTCTTAGAGACAAAAGATACTCACTAGTCATAGTAGACGACTATACCAGGTTTACATGGGTATTCTTCATAAGCTCTAAAGACGAGACCAACACTCAGTTGATCAAATTCTTCAAGCTGGTGATGAATGAGAAGGGTGAGAAAATAAAAACAATAAGAAGTGATCATGGTAGAGAATTCGACTATTCTGAAGTAAATCTGTTCTGTGAAGACAATGACATTCAGCATAAATTCTCAACCCAAAAACTCCACAGCAAAATAGAGTAGCTGAGAGGAAGAACATAATGCTAATTGAAGCAGGAAGAATACTTCTAGCAGCAGTCCATCTTCCTGAATATTTCTGGACAGAAGTTGTCATCACTGCATGTTAAACTCAGAATAGATCCTTGATTCACTCTATGCTCAAGAAGACGTGTTACGAGTTGTGAAAAGGAAGAATGCCAAATATAAGCTACTTTTGTGCATCTGGCTGTGCGTGCTACATCCTCAACAATGGTAACAGATACCTGACGAAATTTCAGACCAAGTCAAATGAAGGAATTTTTCTTGGATACTCTATGGAAAACAAAGCCTATTGAGTGTTCAATAAGAGCTCCTTGATTACGGAAGTCTCTATCCATGTCACATTTGATGAGACTGGTCAAGGTGAACCATGCAAGGCAGTTCAACTTGAAGAAATTGTAGAGCTGGAACCTTAGATTGCAAAGCAGGAAAATCCTACGATCGATGAAGCTGAAGCAAATGAGCCAGATCCTACGATCGTAGTGCCGAACAAGGAGGTTATAGAGTCCTTAGTTCTAAATATAGGAACTCTGCGAATCAACGAAATTGCATAACCAAATCTGGAAGATCTCAGACAGCAAGACATTAAGACCGATGTTCCATTCGGAAGCAAATGGGCAAAAGATCACACTCAGAACCTGATCATTGGGGATACAAATGCCAGTGTCAGAACAAGATCAGCCATTCAAAATAAATGCTTCTACCCCAGCTTTCTCTCTTAATTGAGCCAAAGAAGATCGAAGAAGCTTTAGAAGACTCAAGCTAGGTTGAAGCCATGTAAGAAGAAGTAAAGCAGTTTGAAAGAAGCAGGGTTTGGAGGCTGGTACCAAGACCAAAAGATTATCAAGTCGTCGGCATAAAGTGGGTCTTTAGGAACAAAATGGATGAAGCTGGTGTGATCACAAGGAACAAGGCAAGGCTAGTGGATAAAGGTTATTCTCAGGAGGAAGGAATCGACTATGACGAGACCTTCACACCTGTTGCAAGATTGGAAGCCATAAGAAAGTTCCTAACATATGCAACCCACATGAAGTTTAAAGTCTTCCAAATGGATGTCAAGAGTGCTTTCCTCAATAGTGAACTTCAAGAAGAAGTGTATGTCAAACAACCTCCAGGTTTTGTCAATCCTACTCTCTCCAATCATGTTTATAAGCTAGAAAAGCACTTTATAGTTTAAACCAAGCTCCTAGAGCATGATATAAAACACTTACAAATTATCTTATGGTTCCACTAAAGGTAGGGTAGACACAACTTTATTTCTTAAGAAGCATAAGGATAAAATATTATTAGTTCAAGTTTATGTAGATGATATTATTTTTGGTTCTACTGACAAAACAATATGTGAGAGATTTATTAAGTTACTGCAGAATAAATTTGAGATGAGCATGATGGGTGAGCTAAATTTATTTCTTGGACTTCAAATAATGTAAACTGACGAAGGGATTTTCATTAATCAAGTCAAGTACATAAAAGATCTTCTTAAGAAGTATGGCTTAGATTCAGCAATCACCATGAAGACTCCAATGACATCTGCAACAAAACATGATAAAGATGAAAATGTTAAGAGTATTGATATTGCTCAATACCGAGGTATGATTGGATCTCTCTTATATTTGACTACTAATAGGCCAGATATTATGTACTCTACGTGTATTTGTGCTAGATTTCAAGTTGACCCTAAGGAACCTCACCTTATAGCTGTTAAAAGAATTTTCAGATATTTCAAAGGTACTCTATATTTAGGATTGTGGTATCCCAATGAGTCTCCCTTTGATCTAATAAGATATTTAGATGCAGACTTTGCAGGATGTAAAATTGACAGGAAAAGCACTAGTGGGACATGTCAATTTCTGGGCAACAAACTTGTCTCATGGTTCAACAATAAGTAGAACTTAATGTCAACTTCTACTGCAGAAGCTGAGTTTATTGCTACCGGTAGTTGTTGTGGTTAAATACTATGGATGAAGAACCAACTGGCTGACTATGGGTTTGATTTCAAGTATATTCCCATTTGCTATGATAATACTAGTGTTATCTCAATCACTCATAATCCTGTCATGCATTCTAGGACTAAACATATAGACATCAGATATCACATCATTAGAGATCATGTACAAAATGGAAATATCTCTTTGCATTTCTGAGCTAGCAGATGTGTTCACTAAACCTTTAGACGAATTCCGATTTAATAAATTGATAACTGATTTAGATATACTTAATTTGCATCCTTAGTACTATGTTCCTAGATACTATTAACAAGTGCAGGAGAAACTCATAGAACTGTCTAAGAAATAGACGAAATCGTAGAGTTGTTCAATGGTCGTAGAATGAATGCATTTCATAAAGCTAAAAGGAGATCGTAGAACTCTAAGAAGACCGCTAAGCTGAAGGACTTTCGTAGAGCTAATAACTTTTCAAAAGTTAATCTACGACATATGAATTTAAGGCGGGTAGTGTAAAAGCGCGTAAAGATCACGCTTAAAAAAAGCAAGTGGACTATTAAAGTTACTACATTACAGCTGTAAAAACGTAGTTTTGAAGCGACGTGCAATTAATCACATCTTCGCAAAATTAGAGGAAAGTGATATAAAATCATTTCAAATTTGTTTTGTTTGACCTTTGCGCTTTCATTTTTGCTATCTGAATTTAGAACTTTCAAACCCTAAAGAATTTTCGAGCCCTAGTCCTTCAAATCACCAGAAAACTGAAACATTTCTGTAATCATTTTAGTTGAATCGAATAAAATGGATGATTATCAAGTTGTGACCGGTATTCAACTATGCTCCGACAAGTTCGATGCTCAAGAAAAGAAGTTCAGAGACATCCTCAAACTGGTGTAAGAGGCCAGTTTCTTTGAATGTCTCGAGTTTAACACTAAAATATACACAGAGCCCATAAAGGAGTTTTATCTGAATGATGTGTATCATAATGGTAAACTGGTAACCAGAGTGATGTGATAAAAATATGTAACTGCAAGTGCACAGTGTCAAATTGAAGAAATGGCAAGTACAGGTCGAACCCACAAAGATTAGATTAATTTTAATGGATCCTTAATATCTATTTTAGGCGAATTAGAAATAAAGATTGAGAATCAATTAACTATAATTAAACTAACTAATGATAAGGAAGCAATCTAGGAATTTAAATCCATTAAATAATAAATATAACAATTAATTCAGTCTATTCTATTTTTATAACTTAATTATGATTTTGATCTCCCTTCCCTTTAATTTAGTAATTTTATAATTAACGTGGGCAAACATAGATTGTGAAAATTAAAGGATTAACTATAACCCATCAAAACTTCTTTGAGCAAGCATGGATTATGAAAAACTCATATCTTAACAATAATCTATCAAAACCTCTTAATTAATTTAAAATCACATAAGAACTATAAAACGAAGGTATTTTAATAATGAAACATGAAGGCGAAATTAATTAAACATAAAAGCATAAATAATAGAAGAGATAAAAAAAATATTATCATGAATAATTATTTAATTTCATCTTCATCCTAGATTAAAGAAATTAACTAGACATGAAAATAAATAAGCTAACTAAAATAAAGAAGAACAAGTAAAAAAATAAAAACAAAATAAGAAAACTCCCTTTAATTAATGATCATCCAATGAACGTACAATAAAGAAATAATTTAATTTACTTCTACTCCTAACCTAAACTAATACATAAAAGAAAACCTCCCTTCTCTCTGTGACGAACGAAAATTTTGTAATTTAATTTAAATATTTATTGAATTGAATAAATATTTTTCGATGATTTGATTGTTGAATTAATTGATTAATTGATGAATTAGTGGTAGATTAATTTAATTATATGTGTTACATTAGTAAAATTGATGTGGAGAATTTTTATATTCAAAGTATGTGTTTAATTGAGTTTATTTGATTAAATGCATTATTTATATAAGTATAATGTTATCTCTATTAATAATTAATTGGAGACTAAATGGTTTGTCATTATTAATAAATGATAATTTTAATCATGTGACTATGTGATTTAATGTGGTATTATTCTATTTTATTTAATTGATTTAAATGAGATTATTTAGTTAATTAAAAATGTGACATTAAACTATATTATAAGCAAGTTATTAAAATAAATTAGAAATGAGGAATAAATGAGTAACCAAACATGGCCTTAGTGGGAGTTGGTGCCAGTTATTAAACTGACACCATGTTCTGCCATTTAGTTTTTCACGTATTGTTACTATATGCACTACTGTTCATCACATTCTAAAAGTTTAGCCAGAGAGAAAAAGAGAGAATTGAGAGGAATTAGAGAATTGGGAAGAAATTTCATTCAATTGTTGCATAATCCAAGCACTAATCAAGGTAATTCCTTGATTTCAAACTTTAATTTATGTTCTTATGTGTTTTGTTCCATGAACGTACACTGAGTTCTCTGTAAACTGAATTTTTGGTTAAATTCTAAATAAATTAACGTTAGATGTTTGTAAGCATGCAAGCCCTTATTTTGACTCTTACGGTGAAACAATATATTTCTATCTGATTCACAAAATATTAAGCTAACCAATTAAGCCTCATATTCGCAAGCTATCATGATTACAATCCATACTCATATGTTATTTCTCAATTCCATACAAGCACTGAAATCGAATGGTGATCAAGCATTCATACATGCAAAACAATCATGATAGAAATTCCTTATAATATGCAAAACAATCTAACAATCAAGTTTATAATTAGACTACATATTAAAATCCATTAGAATCCCATAATGGAGATTAGTTCATGACTACCCAAAAGCCATTATGGGATCAAAATTACACATGAGAAAATAAATAATCAATTGAAGTAAGAAGAAGTAGATTGATCAAACCCAATTGAAGAATAAAATCCAAAGTAAAGTTCAACCCACATCAATATCCAGCACTTGAACAATAATAATCCACGGTAAAACTCCACAAAAAACTAACTCTAGAAAAGTAGAATAATCATAATAAAAGTCTCCAAGTTCCCTCTTAAGGTTTCCTTCTCTAAAACTCATCAACAAAAGTCCCAATCCTCTTCCAAATTGGCTTCCTTTTCCTCCTCCAGCAACAACTCAGCACCAAAAGTCGTGCCCTAGCGCCTCTGGCGCTAGCTTAGTACTAACCCTAGCACCTTTGGCGTTAGGTCATGCCCACATATTTACAAAAATGCCATTAAGTGTCCTTTAAGCTTCAAATTTACCCTTTTGCCCCTCCAGCTCCAATCCTACAATAAACAAACACAAAATTGAATAAAACAATACTAAAAACACTTAAAGACCACAATAATTAAGTCTAACAAGACATGATTCGTAGGTATAAAACCCACTCATCAATAATGACAAATATGCGCAAGTATACGCGGTCAACAAGTAATAAAGAGTAAGTAGAGTATCGATCCCACGATGAATTATTACTAATCTTTTCCAAGTACTAACCTTTTATCATTTCAATCTTATTTAAAGAATTGATAAATATTTTTGTTGTTTTACACTAATTAAGAAAAACAAGTAATCGAAGGACTACGGAAAACTTTGAAAATAAAGAAAGTCTAATATTAACAAGTCTAAGATCACAATTTCCCCTAATACTTCATTTAAATGTCCTAATTCTCTCTTTTCAACTAGTTAAGTCACAAGAATTGTCATCCGAGAAATCATAATTACATAAAAGCATCTATCGATGATCAATTATGATCTTCCTAATGCGGCATGTAGGTATATGTCTATCCTACATACTATCAAGAGACCAATATCAAGAAGAATTAACAAGACACATGTCACGGGAAAATCTCGTTAACTACTCCTTCAATTACCAACTTTCACATAGGAAGTCATTAAGGATAGATTCACAATTGGGTGCATACAGTATTTAGGTATATCTCTATCTTAAATACTATCAAGTTACCTATCATTGAGGATAATCAACAAGATATACGTCACTAAATCTTTATTAATCACCCACAACAATCTTTAACTTTCGTATGATATCATAACAAGATCTTAACACTATAATCCATTTCTCAATTTCATATAGGTTCTCAAGGTAATTACTAGCTAGGTAATTAATATATAAAACATAAATTATGATAACCAATTCACAAATAATTAACCAATATCAAAGAGAGAGCATTCAATTCAAATTATGTGTTGGGTTTCATTGAAATCTTAGAATAAAAGTTCCAGTTCATGGTTACTACATAAAATGTTAAATACAAGGTGTTCATCATGAAATAGAAATACAAAATCAAAGGAAAAGTAGAGATGATAAAACCCAATTTGAAGATATTTATATGTTGCTTGCTTGGTGGGTGATGAATTCTAGCTTTCCTGCTTGCATTGGTACTCATTTCTCCATTGGTTCCTTAGTTTTAAACTTATTTTCCCTTGAATTGCAACGCTTTTGCTCTTCTTGGTGATGTTTATGGTAGCTTCCCTAGGTCTAGATTTGCTTGTTTGAAGTGTTAGATTGTCTAAGTATGTCCAAAATGGAGGCTACATGTTCTAATTATAATGTTCCCCTGAAAACCCTAGCCTCCACTCAGATTTGGACCCAAAAATCTACTCAGATTGCACATTCTGCATTGTTCCAGACGAGCCCGCCCCGGCGCCAAAAATCAGCCTAAGAATTCGTGCCCCGGAGTAGGCCATTTTGGTCTCGCACCCAGGCGCCAAAAATACACTGAAAATCCACGGCCCGACGTAGTCATCTCTGCAGCCCGAATCAGTTTCGACGTCTATTGAAAAAATGACCATAACTTCTTCGTCCGAACTCATATTTAGACAATTAAAGAGGTTACAGAAAGTGAAGTAGTTCTACAGCTAACTGGAGTTCCAAGATCAACTGGGTGGAGCTAGGCTCAAATTGGCCAGGAAGCAGCTGCTGTGTAAAATGCATGTCAAATCCGATGGTAAAATGATCATAGCTCTCTTATAAGAACTTCAATTGGGATGATTCAAGATAATCCGGAAAGCTGAGGAGAATATCTACAACTTTCGTTCTTTGAGTTTTGAGAGATTCGGATTGGATCGAGGTTGAAATTGGGACGCAAATAGCTGTTATGCCAAATTCAAGTCGAAAACGCGAAAGTGGCAACACAAAACATTGATCCAAGGAGCTTTTATTTCAATTCCTACAAAACGAATTAAAAACACATAAAGGCATAAAAACACATAATAGCAATACAAAACTACACAATTCAACAATAAAGAAAAAATACATAAAAACCAAACGAAATAGCTAAAGATATACAAATTATCAAGCCAAAAGCACCTAATTTGTGTGTATAAAACACACTTATCACATGTCATTTATATCGAGGTATCCTGCAGCTTGGGTGCTATCGGCTTAAGCTCCTTTATATTTTGGATGTTGCCACACCATTCATCCTGGAGGTTTTCCTCCTCTTTTCCCTCTTCCTTTTCTTGTTTCACGATATGTAAGGCCTGAAAACAATCAATATAAACATATTACTACCTTTAACATACATTTAAAACCGCAAAAATTCTAGAAACTTAAACTTATGAAATAACTAAAATAAATTACAAATTGAGTTGTCTCCTAACGAGCGCTTGTTTTAAAGTCTTTAGCCTGACTACTCCCTATTTGAAGCTAGGTTTGCGAGGCTGATTGAGGTCTTTTGGCGATCTCCGTCACGACACCAATAGTGTTTCAATATGTGTCCGTTGACTTTAAAAGTTTCATTCGCATTGCGACCTAGTAATTCCATTGCTCCATGCAGAAACATTTTTAGATAGTAAATGGACCCGACTATCTTGACTTAAGTTTTCCCGAAAAAAGTTTCAAGCGGAAAGTAAAAAGTAAAACAGCTTGGCCTGGTTCGAACTTTCTATCAATAATCTTTTGGTCGTGCCACCTTTTGACTCTCTCCTTGTACAATTTTACATTGTCGTACGCTTGAAGCCGGAACTCGTCCATCTCGTTGAGTTGTAAGAGGCGCTTTTCACCTGCAACTTTCAAATCAAAGTTCATCTTCTTAATGGCCCAGTACACATTGTGCTCTAATTCAATTGGAAGATGAAAAGCCTTTCCATACGCTAGTCGGTACGGTGACATCCCAATCGGTGTTTTGTACGCTGTCCGATAAGCCGATAGAGCATCGTCTAGCTTTGTTGACCAATCCTTTCGATTTGGGTTCACCATTTTCTCCAAAATCCTCTTCATTTCTCAATTCGATACTTCTGCTTGGCCACTAGTTTGAGGGTGATAGGTTGTGGTGATCCTATGAGTTACTCCATATTTATCTAAAAGGGGCTGAGAAGTATCTATTGCAGAAATGATTGCCTTCATCGCTAATAATCGCCCGAGGTGTGCCAAACCTAATGAAGATGTTCTTTTGGAGGAAACTCAGCACAACTTTGGAATCATTAGTGGGCAATGCGGCTGCTTCTACACATTATTAAAGAAAGATGGAAACGGGCCCATAAAGTCGATACCCCACACATCTTAGCACGAAACAATTGGCATCCTTGAACAATGTAGGCCAGTAGAAACCTACTTGAAGTACCTTTGTTGTCGTTCTCTCTCCCCATAGTGTCCTCTATAAGGTGAATTGTGGCAATGATGTAAGATATTTTATGTTTCTTCTTAAGGTACGCACCTTCTTATCATCTGATCTAGGCATTGTTTAAACAAGAAAGGCTCATCCCATATATAGTACCGTACATCATGTAAGTATTTCTTCCATTGTTAACTTGTTAAATCTAGAGGAAGCACATTACTAACGATGTAATTGATGAAATATGCGAACCATGGCACCTCTGTTTTGATAGCAGACAACTACTTATCCGAAAAAAACTCATTAATCATTGTCTCATTCCCTATTTCCTGCTCCTTATTCTCTAACCTCGATAAATGGTATGCCACCTGATTTTCTGTACCCTTTTATATCCCGAATCTCCAAGTTAAACTCCTTAAGTAAAAGGATTCATCTAATCAACCGCGACTTTGCATCCTTCTTCGAAATCAAATACTTAATTGCAGAATGGTCCGTGAAGACAACAACTTTGGTTTTAATGAGATAAGAGCGAAACTTGTCAAATGCATAGACAACTGCAATGAGTTCTTTTTCGGTCGTGGTTTAGCTCAATTGGGCCTCCGACAATGTCTTGCTATCATAGTATATGGCATGAAAGACCTTATCTTTGCATTGACCTAAAACTACGTCAATTGCGCAGTCCCTAGCAGCACACATGAGCTCGAATGACAATTACCAATCCGGTGCAACAATAGTTGGGGTTGTAGTTTATTTCTTTTTCAGCACTTTGAATACTTCAAGGCATGCCTCATCAAACTTGAATGGTACATCCTTCTCCAATAGATTGCAAAGTGGCTTGGTGATTTTTGAGAAGTCTTTGATAAACTTTCTATAAAATCCTGCATGACCGAGGAAGCTTTGAATCCCCTTTATAGATGTCGGAGACAGTAGACTTTCAATCGTCTTAATCTTGGCCTTATCTGCCTCTATTCCCTTTATTGATACCTTATGCCCTAGAATAATCCCTCTTGAACCGTGAAGTGGCATTTTTCCCAATTCAACACTAGGTTAGTTTCCACGCATCTTTTCAGCACCATTACAAGATTCTCCAAACATAAGTCAAAAGAGTCTCCAAATACTGAAAAGTCATCCATGAACACCTTAACATTACGCTCCACTATATCAGAAAAAAATAGCCACCATACACTTTTGAAAAGTAGCTAGTGCATTACATAACGCAAAAGACATCCGTTTAAAAGCAAACGTTCTGTATGGAGAGGTGAATGTTGTCTTCTCTTGATCTTCGGGAGCAATAACAATCTGATTATACCCTGAATACCAATCCAAAAGACAATAGTACTCGTGCCCCGCCAATTGTCAAGCATTTGGTTAATGAACATTAGAGGGAAATGATCCTTGCGAGTAGCTTTGTTGAGTTTCTTGTAATCCATGCATACCCACCACCCGGTCACTGTCCTTATCGGAATCAACTCGTTATTTTCATTAGACACTACCATCATTCAACCCTTCTTGGGAACACACTGTACCGAACTCACTCATGAACTATCAAAAATAAGGTTGATGATTCCTGCATCGAGCCACTTGATAATTTCTTTCTTCACCACCTCTTTCATGATTAGGATTCAATCTACGTTAAGTGCAACATAAATAATTTCTTGTACTCCCAACGAATTCTTTACAACTTACTTTCCTGAAATTGGTTAAGTGCAGCAGAAATAATAACAAGTAGAGTAGATGAATCACCCAAATAAGCATACCTCAAGTGACTAGGCAAAGGTTTTAGTTCCAATGTTGGGGGTTCCTCCAATGATGATTTAGCACAAACAGTAGAATTTCCCGAATAGTCCAAGGTCTCAAATGATGGATTGAACTTATTCACTCTTAGCGATGCATCTAACACTTGCATGTACTCTAACAATTTCTGATCATCTAAATTTGTGTCAACCACCAAAGAAGTTTCTAAAGGATAGGCACCAAGTATACCCATGAGCTCCTCATCAATTGCCTCTTCAAACATGTCCAATCGAAAACACTCCTCAATGTCCTTTGGAAATTTCATTGCCTTGAAAACATTAAAGGTTACCTCTTGGTGTGACGCCCCCAAAATAGGTCCACACAACCCATTTTGAGTCACCAATAACATTCTACAAAATACAAATATAAATACGAATTTTTCCATTTACAACTAATAAGTGTCGTGCAAAATACGACAACACAATACAAATACATCTTAAATTCTTAATACACTTATTGTCACACTAATAATAATATATTAAGATACTTCTATTGTCTTGGACCATCACTCCATTCCCCGGCTAGCCTCCGCTACACTCTCATTTCCTAAAGAGAACAATGGAACAAAAAGGAAAAGGGTGAGCACAAATAGCCTAGTGGAAAATATCATGACTAAGATAATGAAGAATAAAATTATCTTTAGCCTTCAACAATAATAAATCAGAGATTTAAAGATATTATAATTGTTCAACAACAACAAACTATAACGGAACGAACAGTCCATTAGAAGAGTCAAGTAGATTATAGTATCTACCATCTTCTACAAATTAAAGGTTCACCACTAATATTTCATCCATGTAACACCAATCAACAGTTCCTGTTTATGAACATCAAAATCAACAATTTATATTCATCAACCTCTCTTTGCACTACGTACTAAAGATATTTAATTGTAACATCACCGGTCATGATCATGCCAAACGTCAGTTCATCTTTGCACTATGGGCCAAAGAGAACTTTCACCATATGCCTTTGTTTGTAACACCAAAAGTCATGATTATACCAATACACAATTTGGTCAAAATCATGTCACGCCAGTTCATCTTTGCACTACGGGCCAAAGAGAACTATCACCACAATTTAAGTATGAGGATGATGACAATGATATAAAATGAATACAGTGAGATCAAGAATAAGAATGAATGTTAAAGATTTATAATTTAATTTATCCAGTGTCGAATGTTGACTAAATTGGTAACATAATGACCAAATTGTGGAGTCAAATTCAAGAATGATATTCAAGAATAAAATTCACGATTCAACTATATTGTATAAAACGAAATAGAAAGATTTAGGTGAAAAGATATTAGATGAAGTACAAACTATTAAAGATATTCTACAAATTTTCAGGGATTTTCATCATTTACAAATAAGATTTTGGAAATAAATAGAGATTTCTTATCATAAATGGAGAAATGTGAAAGAAAAAGATATCCCTTAAAGAGTACAAAAGAAATGATACTTTATACGAGTATAAAAGAATATACGAAACTGCAAATGGATTTTCACCCATCATGTGGTAATCCGCGTAGACAGATTATTTCTACAAAAGATTAATAAGTAATGAATACGAAGGGTTATTCACCAGGCATGCGTTAATCCACATAGACAGGTTATACCCACATATTAATAAGGAATAAATGCAAATGGATATTCACCAGGTACGACACTCCGTACATACAGGCTATTCCCATAGAGTAATAAGGAATGAATACAAAAGGATATTCACCAGGTATGTGTCAATCTGCACGGACAGGTTATCTCCACAAATTAATACGGAATGAATAACAACCTTTATGAGTATAATATCACTTATGAACATAGAAGCAAATGATATTACATAAGAGTATGAAAGAAATGATATATCCTACCTTAGTTAACAAGTGACTGGATGTTACTTTCTATGAAGCTTACTAACTTGGACAGTACTTGTATTCTCACGAATACTCAAAATAGCCTAGCACACTTAGAGAACTTAAGAAATTTAGAGAGAAAGAGAGAGGAAGTATAAGTAAGGAAGGTGTGAAGCTTTCTTAAGATAATCCTTCATATTTATAAGACAATCAAGTTTCATTAATTGCACATTAAGGGCTCGACTTATTACACTTTAGTACCTCCATCTTTGCCTCTATTTTTAATATAATCCCTCAAGTATTATTAATCTTGCATAACATCCCCTACATATGAACCAATAGTTCCCTCATGTGAACCAATGGTTCCATCATGTGAACCAATAGTTCATTACATGTGAATTTCACAATTTCAATTAGGTACCCCTAAGTTAGACTCTACTTTTAATCCGTCAATAATGCTAAAATATCATATCAAATAATATGAGTTACACTGTCGTGACAAATAATAAAACGTACTATGTAGATGCTACTCTAACAATTATTGAATCAAAATACTGTGCAATAGCTACTTTATCAATTATTGAATCAATAATATAAAATACTATGCAACACCGTGTGCTACTGTGGAATACCGCGTGCTACTATGCAATAACGCGTTTTACTGTATTTTTATCACCGGGTACTTTAACAGTTAACGGTTAAAGTTTTACTGCCAATTTCTATCGCTTTCTATATATACCAGTTATTTCGTTGCCGGGACCGCCAATGATTGGTTATTCCAGTGTCGTACGTTACCGAATATAATATTGGTTATTTCAACAGCGTGGTCGTACTTTACCGAATATAATATTCCTCGACAGAACAAATATTATCTGATAGAAGGAATATTCCCCGACATACAGGTTTGACTTTTTGTATAAATGAATATTATATTTGTATGAATAGTACTTTTGTATTTATACCATATAATTTTCGTATCCAGCTTATATAAACGTTATGACGTAATTCGAAGATCGAAGAAAGTGTAAAAGCATTTTTAGCATGAATAGTCTCCCATGAATAGTGACCGCGTGAATAGTGACATAGCGTTATTACTAGACTTCTCAATTGTCACATTTCAGTAGTAACTTCTCAATTGTCACATTTCAGTAGTAAGTTCTCAATTGTTCTTGGACTCGCATGGTCAGCTGACCTTTCTACACATCAATAAGAGTCCTACCCATAGCTAAGAATGGTCTCCCAAAGATAATTGGTATATCACGGTTTTCCTCAAAATCCAACACAATAAAATAAGCTGGGAATGTAAACTTATCAACCTTGACTAGCACATCTTCTACAATTCCTCTCGAATAAGTCAGAGATCGATCAACTAACTACAATGTCACATTCGTATGAACTGCCTAATTCAAACCAAGCTGCTGATATATCAATAAAGGCATCAAATTTATACTTGTTCCCAAATCACATAGACATCGGTTGAAAAATTGACTCCCAATGGTGCATAGAATGGTGAGGTGACCCGGATCTTTGAGCTTTGGCGGTAACTTCTTTTAAAAAATTGCGTTGCACTCCTTTGTTAAGGCCACTGTCTCAAATCACCTAGCTTCTTCTTCCTTGATAAAATATCTTTCATAAACTTTGCATAGCCACTACAAGAAAAAGGTCCAACAGCGACCAAGACTTTCTGCGACCGCAGTATTCGGTCGATAATACCATTAACAACGATAGCTATTAGCGACCGCAGATACATGTAGTCACTATTATACATCAGCGACCGCATGCGGTCGCTGATATAATTTGTCACCTCAAATTTTGGCTTAAATAGGTGGTGGGAAGGCTTATTGCGATCGATGTATAACAGCAACCGCTTTGCGGTCACTAATATAGCCACGTCAATTAAAATCAGCGACCGCGTTCGATCGCTGATCCTTTTTCTTCCCAGGTAGTCGAACAGAACTAGGCAGTGAACAGAAGAAGGAAGAAAAAAAATAGAAGGAGGGAGAAGAGAGAAACATTGATCACCCACGCCGGCACGCCATCCACCCCACCGACCACCCTACGCCGCCGACGCCGCCCCATTTGATCGAGTTGTTCATGGTATAATGGGTTTAGCTCAATGGTTTGATTTTTTTTTTCTACATATTGGTTGGATGGGTTTATTATTTTATATTAGTTCTAGACAATTTGTTGGTTTTTCTATTTGTATATAACATATGTGAATGTTGCTTTTATTGCTCGATTTGACATGCTTGCAATTCTTCAGTCCTTAGCTCTTTATCAGTAATATTCTGCAACACTTATAATTATGGAGTCATCTCTCTTTTTTCCTGTTATTTTCATTTTCAGTATCCTACTCTTTTTTTCAGTTAACTATTAAGCTTTCCAATTTACAAGTCAGCTCACTGGAAATTGGCGTTTCACAGTAGAGGTAACTGTTCAGGCTTATACTTTTATTTTTTATGTTCTTTGTTCCTTTCATTTTTTTTTGTTATTCATGTATTGATTCTTAAATGATTGGCGTAACTGACTTACCCAACAAAAGGTTTCTCTATCTCATTCTTTCTCTTTTAAGGTTTTTAGAGCGAGAGAACTCTATATATTCAGTCCATTCCTCTTCCAAAGGTTAGTCTCTCTCTCTTTCTCTCGCTAATTTTATGCTTCTATGTAGTTCATATGTACCTCTATATAGTTTATACCAGTTGATTATATATATTATGTGTGTATATTTATATTTTTAGTTTAATGTTTCTGTAAATCAGCTTACCTGAGCTAACTAATCTGTAGTTAGTGTATGCTTTGTTGTCCGATAATTGCACTATTTATCGTCATATTTTGGAGTGACTTTGAACTTTCTTTCATGATGTTTTATTCAGTTCTGCAACGATAAATATAGTGGTTGTTTGAATCTATTTGAATGTCATAATGTATTAATTTAATATCTATTAGGAAACTTTGTAATTAGTAAGGATATATAATTTTCGTCCATATAACTTTAGAATAATTTTAGATATCTAATGCAGCTGATCTGTGTATATGTCGTTGTACATTATGACCAGTGAGTTAATTTGTCTGTGGCCACAATAACTTAACTACTTGAGTCATTATAAAAGTAACTTCTAATAATGGACTAATAGGCCCCTTGGCCTAATGTAATTCCATATAGAAATGAAGAACACATCAAATAGTAGTGGCCACTCCCACAACGAGTAGTGGCAATTGATACCTCAAGAACACATCAAATAGTTGCAAAGTTTCCACTTCTTTTCATTTTCCTGATTCGAGTGAAAAAACATTAGTAAGAGAACCTTCGACCCTGCGATTAACAAGCTATAATCTAAATTTCAAATACATCAATGATGTTCATGAGTTTCTCATACAACTGCCACTAAAAGTCATCTTAAACATTCTACACGAGATCAACATTTTTGGGTAGTGAGAATAATGAAAGCAGGTTTTATATTATGAAAGAGAAAGCATATATATTTGGTTGGAATATTACATATTCTGTTTAAACATACTAACTTTTTGAAGTGTTTTCAACTTCAAAGTCATTTTAATCTGTCTTTAGGAAATACAAAGACACAAAGACAGATTCATAGACACAAAGAGAAATTCATAGGGATATATAGAATATTTTACTAATGAAAAGTAAGTTTATAATTTTCTGGTACTTTTTACTGCTTTTGCATCCATTCGTTATAGGTTTGGTCTTATTATATTGGGAATTTGTATATTTCTCTTGGGTTATATCTTGGATGCCTACAAATGGCCATATATGCATGCCCTCGTGCATGTGGATAATCTATATTATAAGGGAGACTCTAGCGAATTTTTTTCATTGGTCGGGTAACTGAATAGAGGTGTATATTTATATTAATGATGTAGACTTGTCCTAATGCATATGCAGATCATGCATGACACAATGATTTATATTCCACCCCTAGGAATCTATTATCTTTAGGCTAGTGCAGATGTCAATTAAAATATGTAGGATGGCATAGGACCATACCTCATTCTAATTTAAGATCCAAAGTAATATATCATGTCTTTGGGTAGTCAATCTCATGTTGTGTAAATTGTTTTTAGTATGTATCCTCATTCCATTCCTGAATAAGCATTTATGATGCACACTCATGTTATATATGTACATATACAAATATATATTTATAAGCATCATAAATGACATTGGGTTGAATTGTAAATCTCTAACAAGGGGAATACAATAATTCTTGTCTGCAGTAGGTACCGTGGTATCATGGACCTCTATTCAGACCGTAGTTGGATGAGACGACAAAAGTTAAGTGCCCAAATAGGTGCTACAACTGAATTTAGAACTGGTTACCAAGTGTTTCTGGATTATGCGTATAGTCACCCGGAATGTGTGAATGGTCAGAACAAGATAAGATGCCCTTGTTTGAAGTGTAAGAATATAAATTATATGGACAGAGACATGGTAAACTATCATTTACTTATTTATGGGTTCATGAACAATTACGAAGAATGCTGATGGGCACATGGGCAGAAAAGATATAGTGGCATCGCACAAGTACACAATCCGGGCAGCAGTACCCATCGTATGAATGGTATGGTTCATGATATTGCAGGGCCAAATTTTGATTGGGAACAAGGCAGAGAGCAACCTATGAATTCTGATGCCAAAGCGTTCTTTAAGTTGTTAGACGAGGGTAGCGAACCGTTGTGGCATGGTTACACCAAGCACACTACATTGTCTGCAGTGGCGACATTACTTAACATCAAAGCTGATCACAATATGAGCCATTAGTGTTTTGAGTCCCTCTTGAAGGCCATTAAGAGTATGTTGTCTGACGGTGACAAATTGCCCGATAACTACTATTATTTTAAGAAAATGGTGAAGAAGTTGTGTCTTGGATACCAAAAGATCGATGCATGTCCGAACGATTGCATGTTATTTTATAAGGAAAAGTATACTACAATTCTAGTCCTGTTAGGAAAAGGGATAAATTGCCTGTAGATGGGCAAGTTGTAATTCATACTCCCGCGCGCAGTCGTGTCCAAGTAGTAGACAGAGAGTTCTACCAAGAGGAGATGGTACATAGACCTCCTATAATAAATGTGAAGGATAACAATGAAGTAATCCAGTTATAGGGTGGAGATGAACCTGATGAATTGGATCCCGTGTCAGTACATATGCCAGATGACATTGATATTGAGGAGGAAGAGTTATTGACTGACACTGACACTAAATCTGAAGAAGATGATGGTTATGAATCTCTAATACGTATACAAAATGATTCTGACTCAGACAGTGATTTTCATTAAAAATGTATATTTATTTTACTTGTATTACATACAATTACATACATACATGTTTTCTATATCCTTGTCATGTTTATGTACCTTTCAGTTATAGTTGTCGTAGTTAACTAGTTCATACAATTACCTGTTATTATTGTCATTTCATTTGTATATGTAATATTATATAACTCATAATAACATCCTAAAATTTTGTATTTATAGATGTCTTCTAAAGCAGCGCAAAAAAAGCCCGACTTGGGTCGGAGGCCTAATAATGTCCCGAAGGCCCCGGCTAATCCTGATGACCGAATTCTTATATAGATCAGACCTCCTCCAGACAGCACGTACGTTATCTAGCTATTATATATAAGCGTTTTATATTACCATTGTTGTAGATATAAACTAATGTAAATTACTTTAAATATTATAATAAAATTACTTATCTTTAATGTAAATTGTTATTTATTGTAGTCATTTTCAAGATAGCAAGATTGCGAAATGCATTTCATAATTATGCTTACAGAATTGGCCTACGCTAATGATTATGTGGGCAAGCACACCTTTCACCCACAAGAATGCAATTTAGGCTAAATTTCAGGTATATTTTAGTAGTGTTGGATTATGTTAATATCACTATTTTAATATTATTATTTTATTTGCAGAAAGGGTATAGATAGCACGACGCGCAGACATCAGTTAATCAGACACTGTTCTGGTAGAAGTGTGCCGTCCGAACCAAAGATAATTTGAATAAGGAAAGACAGAAAGCCCGGCATAATACAGAGATAGACCATCCAGGACAGGGTGAACAGTACACGCATAAGCATAGCCCCTGGTGGTGTGCACAACACATATAGGCTGAGATATGTGACCAGTTGAGAGCTGAGAGTTGGGTCAAGAGACGCAAGACTGCCGCCTCGAACCGAGCCTCAGGTGTACCTGAAGGCGACAAGGCAAAAGACACTTATAGGGGCGGCAATATATAACAATTATGCTGCCAGGGTAAGTATGAATAACAAGTTTGTTGGTTTAAATTTTTTTTATGTTTACTGTCATGGTTTGTAGAATATCACATGTTTACATATTAATATGAGAGCATGTTTTGTAAGAGGCTCAGTCTCAAGGTCAGCCTATCCATTGGTTGGATGTGTACGTGGCCACCCGCGATGGTCTACTTGAGGCTGTCTAGATAACGGTAATAAGTTTTTATCACTTTGATATGTTGTTTATAAATTTTTTCATCATTCTTTAACATTTTATATTTATTTTTAACTATTTAATTGTTAACATGATGACAGGACACTTATAAGAGCTTAATGAATGAGCGTTATCCTGAAGGCACCCCGCGTCTGTCGATTGATCAAGAATTGTGGGAGAGGGCGTCAATTGTGAAGAAGAACTACGTCAAAGGCTAAAGACAACGACGACGATCGACTATCAATGGCACATGCAGCTTTGCTACCCAGTTTACACAGTCATCGGGTCAACCAGCCTATCATACTCCTGCTGACTGTGTGAGAGTGATCTGTCGAGATCGTGATCTTCTTCATATACTGGGCGGACATCTGCAGTCTCTGAGTCCTGGTGAGTTAGTAGATGAAGTGGCGGCAGCAACACGACATCAGGATGGCGACGAGGTAATCTTAATACTTATTACAATCAAATTAGTCATATATATATATATATATATTGTTGTATCTTACTTAAGTTTAAATAATTCCTATTGTTTAACTTTCCCTCACTTTGCTTTGCATAAGTCATATCAGTATCAACATATATACTATATATGTAACATGTTTTATTCTTTTGTTAATTACAAGGTCATACTAATTTGGACGATGATGCATGAAGAGCTAGGCTTGTTTTCTAGATATTCATTCTTTGGACAATTGTATGTTATTTAAAGATGACATTTGTATATATTTCTTCAATTTGTATTGGTTTATTAATGTTTATATAGTTTATATTATGTTGGTTTATGTGTTTGCATATGGATGGATGTTTATATATACTGTTGTGCATGTGTTGGGATATAAAGCATGGATGGATGTTTATATATACTGTTGTGTGTTGGGATATAAAGCAGGTACAAAACAGGTATAGTTTTTTTTGGGAAATCTACAAAATAGGAATATTTTTTTTAAATTAAGTATCAGTGACTGCATGTGGTCGCTAATACATATCAGTGACCGCTGGTGGTATGAGGGTATCATCAATCACATCGGTCGCTACTGTTGGTCAGTGCCACGTAGGCCCCGTCATCCCTGAGACCTGACTCACCATGACTCAGATTAGTAACTGAGTCCGTCGCTAATGGCGATCGCCGATATTACGGTCGCTAATGGTGGTCGTTGGTGTCCACCCAGTGACCAGATTATGTGCGACTACTATCAGCGACCGCATTCGGTCGCATATGGGTATTAGCGACCTATAACGGCCGCTGATATGCGGTCGCAGATAAGCTTTTTTGTTGTAGTGAGCTAGGCATTTGTTCCAATGAGTCTATAAAAAGGATATTGATTTGCAACTTCTTGAATACCTATTCGAAAACTGCTTGTCAAGTTTTTGCTTTTGAAACCGCTGTGGGAATGGTACTAGTGGTATAATTGAATTTTGTTTCTCTCCCTTTAAGCTCACCATTGGACCTTCATCCATCTTACTTTTTGCACCTTTATTCTCATCTTCTTTCTCCGAATCACTTGGCACTTTCTTTTAATTTTCAGCATTAGTCTCCTTTAGCTCCTTTCCACTCTGAAGTTTGACAACTTTACACTGCTTCTTGCCATCACTCTTTGGATTGACTTCTGTATTCCTCGGCAAAGCTCCTTGAGGTCAACTATTCATCACATTAGCCAGTTGTCCCATCTGATTCTCAAGGTTGCAAATAGATGATGCCTGACTGTTCATATTCACTTTAACCTATGTCATGAACTTGGCTAACACATCCTCATGGTTTGATTGCTTTTCTGGCTGTGGAACAGGTAAATTCTGAAATCTGGGTGGATATGTTTGTCTTGGAGTAGAGTGTTGAGCCTAATTGTTGCCCCACGAAAAGTTAAGATGATTCTTCCGCCCCGGATTATAGCTATTCGGATTACTGTTCTGCTACCTATTATAATTACCCACATACTGCATTAATTCTGCATTTATAGTACATTGGTCACTTGGATGGCTTCTAACACACAACTCACATACCACTACCACATTTTGAGTATTTTGACCCCTAAGAGCGTCAATTTTCCTTGTGAGAGCTGATATTTGTACTAATAATGTTATAACTACGTCAACTTTAATTTTTTTGGGCTGCCCTTGGTTGTGCCATCCTAGCAGAAGGCCATTGATAATTATTCACCGCCATCATCTCTAGCAATATGTACGCTTCATCAAAGCTCTTTGCCATTAAAGTTTTCCCAACCGCCATATCAATACAAGTCTGTGTAGCACTTCACAATCCATTGTACAATGTCTGGACTTGCAACCACTTGGGAATTCCATGGTATGGATACCTTCGCAATAAATCTTTAAATCTCTCCCAAGCTTCGTACAACGACTCCAATCAAGTTGAATAAAAGAAGTAATATTGTTCCTCATCTTTGCAGTTTTAGCAAGTGGAAAGAACTTTGTTAGAAACTTTTGCACCAAATCATTCAAAGTAGTAATGGATCCCTTTGATAGTGAATAAAGCTAACTTTTTGCTTTATCTCGAAGAGTGAAAGGGAATAACCAGAGCCTAATTGCATCCTCTGTTACTCCGTTATACTTAAATGTATCGTAAATCTCCAAAAAACTGACTAAATGCTCATTCGGGTCATCATTGCCAATCCTCCAAACTGCACTGAATTTTAAATCATTTGAATAGTGCCCGGTTCAATCTCGAAAGTATTGGCTTGGATTGCAGCCCTTTGAATACATGACTGAATTTCATCAACTTATGGCATCGTATAGTCCCGTAGAGATTTTTACTCTTCGTTAGCCATTTCTTTTGATCTCGTGTTTCTTGGTAGAACTTTCGTAACTGTCATAACTTTCTTTTAATTTTGTTCTCGTACGACAACAGTTCATGCCCTTTTGATCGAGTTTGCATACACAAATCAAGAGCACCTGAAATAAAAATAAAAAATGTTTAACTAAGATTAATTTAGTTTCAATCAATATTGACAGATTATTAAAACAATTCCCTGACAACGGTATCAAAAACTTGTTGTCTAATTTTGTACTAGCAAATACACGCAAGTATATGTAATCAAATAGCAATAAAGCGTCAAGCAAGATATCATCCCACGAAGAATTGTGATTAATACTTATCAACTACTAATTTTGTATTAAATTAATTTTATTAAACAAATATCTCAAAGTGTTGAAATTTTTTTAAATAACTTAAACTAAATTAACTAACCACTAATTACCAAGAAATTGAATTTAAATTTAAAGACTTAAGATTACAACTTCCCTTGATATTTTGTTTCAATTTTATCACTTTCTGTTAAATTACGTAAACTATATTAGATTGTTAACCAAGAACTCATCAGTATTCATAAGCACTTCTCGATGATCTTACAAACAAATCTTCCCAAATTCATTAAAGAACAAAGTTAGAAAGAGCATCCTAGCTAATTAACTCACTATATCTCTATGTGAATTATAATTAACAAGGATTTCAAGCATGGGTTCTCATCATATTACATATGGCATATAGGTATATCTCTATCCTATACACAAATTATGAATTCTAGCTTAATGCAGAAAACACAATCATATGTTATTATATACAGGTAAATCTATACTTCATCTCTCAATTTCATATTGATTACCAAAGTAATTGTTGATCAGACAATTAATCAATTTAGTGCAAGATATAATAGACAATCCAACTATAATCGACAATAATCAACAAGGAAGCAATTTAATTTAATCACACATCAAGTTCCATTGTAATCTTAAAATAGAATTTAGTTCATAATTGAAATAATAAATATCATCGACAATTTATCCATCATCTAAGAATTACAAAATAAAAGAGTAAACGATAAGAAATAAAACTGGTTTGAAGCAATCTTGAATCTCCTCCTTAGTCTTCTATCTTGTTCCTCATTCGTGCTAGAGAAAGTGCTTCAAGTCTTTAAACTTGCCTCCAATCCTTAAGGTTAGAAAAAGATATCTTTTAATGTGTCTAATCACATATATTTATAACCCCTGACTGAAGTCTTATAGCTCCAAGAATCGCAGCCCTTCTTCAAAAATCTCCAAAACAAACAAATCTTCATGCCCAACCTGGCACTGTCACGCCAGGAATTTGCCTTGAAACGGCGCTATCGCGCCAACCATACAGGGAGTCTCCTGGGGCTCTAACGCTGCCGCGCCAGAAATATACTTGCTACCAGCGTTAGGGCGCCAGGCAGACAGAATCCTGCTGTTGCTTGGTTGTCCTTCTGCTTCCACTCCATATCATCCAGTCCCAATACCCATGCAATGCAACCTACAAAAACACGCAAAACACCTAAAAAGTAACAATAAACACTTGAAAATAAATAAGATTACAAGCCTAAATGCACCACATTTGTAGGTATAACACCCACTCATCAACTATTTAAAAAATACAACTAATTATAATGTTTTATTGTTATATAGTTGTAATATCATATCAATTTTAAATTTGAAACGGTAAGAGTACTATATATGATATTAATAGAGATTTGTGACAAAGATATATATAATAATTCTCAAAAAATTTATAGTGTATAATAATATATTATCGTGTTATTATAAATTTTTGATTTTATATATTATATTTTTTATTAGAATAAATAATCAAATGAGGGAAGAAAAAAAAAACCTTGCCTTGCAAGGGCAAGCATACTGGTTGCTATAATTGCAAGGTCAACACATGAATGACAAATCCAAAATTAATTGGGAGGCCTTTTTGCTCGCTTTATAAGTTAATAATCTACATCAATAATGCCTTTTACTCGCGTTTCAAAAAAAAAAGGTGTTATCTGCAGAATTTTTAAATTTAAGGATATCTTTTTATATTTAATATTAAACTAAAAAAAATTCTACCATTATTATGAGTTTTAGACCTTTAGTGTTCATTGATTTGATGTAGATCAATAATGCCTCATATCAATAAACACAACGTGATTCATGTTTGTGAGTGGTCAATTTACCACCTTTTCTCATACTAGAGTGTTTTTCCAGACGAGTGTACCGTCAAGGTTTTCGCATTTGGACTCCATCGAATCAAAAAAATATCGTATGAATGGATTACTAGTTCAACCAGTAGTCGAAATGTTATTAATCCAGTTGTAGACACCCAAATTTTGCACTTCCTATACTAACCATGACAGGAGGGCAAAATCGTCAATTGACCCGGCACACGAGAATAAAAGGTGGACACAAAGACGAACACTCAAAGCCACCACTACGGGATAAGATCGAAGCTGACACGACAACAAGTGAATGTCGGGAGTCGGTTACTGATCACTGCGCTTACCAGGATGACATAGCACGTTTCCCGGCGGTTTCCGGACTGCAGAATGCAAGCCCTTCAGCGGAAACCAATGGTACGACACGAAAATCGAGACGAGGTACGGAAAACGAGAAAATCAGCATAGTCAGCCGCAGATCAATCCACGGCCAAGGACGGAACTCGAGACAACACGGGACTTGAGCGCACGGGACTCGAGCACGGTTGGGGGGAGAACCAAGGGCTAGCCGCAGATCAATCTGCGGCCAGCCGCAGATTGATCTGCGGCTGCCCTCGGCAGTGCCTTATCAGGCCATTTTGCATACAGAAACAGGAAGAAGAATCCAGCAGCAGCAGCAGTTCGGGAGAAGGAGAAAAACAGCAAGAAAACAACAAAAATTAAGAGAGAAAAGAGTGAGAAATAGTGAGAAATTGTACCCATTTTGTGAGATTACACCTCATATTTTCTACTCTACTCAATACACAAATTCATACATATTGTGGAGATCATTTGCAAGGTGAAAAATCCTTTGTTTTAGCATTTTGTTATACCATTTTTGCCAAGCTTTTTGTCATCCGAATTATCTTAAATGTAGCTTTCTTACATGTTATTGTGAAACCATGGATTAGGGACTATTAGTGAGGGTTTCATCGGAATAAAATTCCCCCTTAATAGCCCGATAATGTCCGTTTCGTGTAAATTTTAGCTATTACGGTAATGGGTCATTCGTAGTGTATTTCAATTGTTATTGTAAGATATCCTAGAGCATTAGGCATCCCACGGTTGTTTATTTATGTTGTATCCATTTTGCGGTTGTGCAACAAGTTCGGATGTGAGCCTAGGAACGCGACCCCGTGGTCCAAATCCGATGATGGACATTTTTGGATGTATGTAATCTGGTAGATGCATTCGTCATTGTAAATATGTAATCGTCGGGCCTTAAAACGATACCAAGTCGGAGGTCGGGTTTAAGGCCCCGAAATAGTGAAACTTGTGATTGTAGGCGTTTGGGGTTATTTTGATGGTTTACATGCCCATGAATAGCCCCGACGCGCGGTTATGCTTGATTGGATTTTGTGACACGAAAAATGATTTCAAAGATTAAACGATGAAGGTTTTTCATTAAAATAAATCAAACTAGGTTATTAGCTTCACGAGGCTTAAAATTGGAAGTGCTAATGAATGTCGATTCCTATTCAAACGAGAAGGTTAAAAAATCGTTTTCAAACATCACCAAAAAATGGTTTTTATGAATAAACTAAACGTTTTATTAAACCTTTGTGCATAGGGTTAAAGAGATCCTAGAAGTTGCCCGTCATCTATGAAAGCGACGTATAGATCTCGATTCCTATTTTGACGAAGGTTTAGAAAACTCTTGTTTTTGCCAAAACGACACCTAATGAAAATCTCATAGTTTTGACAATTAAAATCAAACCTTTCTCATAAAGCTTTCTCGTATAAGCCGAAGGACATTCTAAAGCACTCCCAAAACACGACTTTCCATAAAAAACCTCAAATGATTCTTTCATACAAACTCACCACAATATTCACATAGGCACACACACACACGCGCGCACATATACACATTTCATGAATTAAAGGATAGGAAAGTATCAAGATTGTGGTAACCGTGTTTCACGGAAGTCGGGGGGTGCCTAACACCTTCCCCTCGCTTAAGCAAGCCCCCGAACTCTATGAATCTCAGTTCACAGACCAATTAATTCGGAGTCACATATGAGCCATCGATTTATAAAAAAACGAAAACTCGGATGAGTTGGTACATCCATTTCAAATATACCAACTGGCGACTCTGGTTAAATTGGCTCATCATAAAAAATGATCTTTCAAAACCCCGTCGACATCAATGCCGACCTTTTCCAAAAAATCATTTAATCAAAAGGCTAAAATTGGGAAAGACAAAAAACCGGCGTCGACAGCTGGTGACTCTGCTGGGGAATTAGAGGACTTAAGCCGCGTTCAAATCTTGATGCTATCCTATCCTTTAAAAATTCATGAATATGTGTGTGCATGCGATATTTTGATCTTTTGTACTTTTGTTGTGTGAATGTGTGTTTTGTCCAATAAATGAATATTTGAATGGAATGACTTTACTTTAAAGAAATCATTTGCATACGGTGAGGACGATGAATGTGAATGTATGTTGAGAGAGTACCTCCTCCTGAGGCGAACCTGTCGGTTGCTTATTACTGGACTCGAAGGGGCTGCTCCCCGGAGATGGCTCAGGAAACGCACCACCCAAATCCGCTCCAATCGAAAGGACTCAGACGAGTAGATTGCGAAGATTTGGGGACCTTCATGCCAAAAATCCCGCGAGAGTAAACTTAGGATAGGTCAGCCGCAGATTAACCCAACGCAGGAAAAGTCTCTTCATGCCTTTTTACGTTCGCTCATATAAATGTCATGACCCTATTCAAAATTCATATATGCCTCCCCTTCTGTCAAGAGAAATTACTAACCTTTGTGTTTGGTAGGGAACAACTGGGGAAGCATAATAAAGTCATGTTTAGTATTTGTTATTGCATTAAAGGACTACTAACTTTCTGTTTTACAGGAAAAAGATTAAAAAACCCAAAAACACAAAAGTTACAGCTTTAGCATGCATCCACAATTTTCATTCCCCAGGACTAAACTTCGAACCACTGTTTCTGTAGGATTGCTCCTCAAACGTGTTCGCAATCTAAAAGGGCTCAAAACTCTACATCTGAAATGGTTGATCTTCCACCTACTAATCCTGGTTCCATATCTAGGGAGGAATTTGATGACTTTAAAAAGCAGATGTTAGAAATGGCCATGATGCTAAAGGAACAATTGCTGCCTAGACAGGATCCACCTAAAGAGGATCCACCCCAACCTAAGGGCGAGCCAGTCGTCCCAAAGGCCATTCCTATGCCTAACAGGACAGTGATTACTATCCCTGAAGAAGGAGACACTGATGACCTTCGGAAGAAGATGAAACAAATGGAGGAAACTATCCAATCTCTGAAGGGCATAGGGTCCTTAGGCAGAGTTAATTACTCAGATCTTTGTGTCTTCCCCGGAACCAGATATCCAGAGAAATTTAAAATCCTCGAATTTGAGAAATACAATGGGAAGGGGGATCCTTATACTCATCTGAAAATATACATTGGGGAGTTGGGATCTTATGCAGAAGACGAGGGTCTAAGGATGCAACTTTTTCAAAAGAGTTTGACGGGAGAGGCGAGAATCTGGTATGCCCGTCTAGATAATGCCAGGATCCACAATTGGGAAGAGTTGGCCCACACCTTCTTAACACAGTATAGCTTTCAAGCACAAATGGCCCCTGATAGATATCAAATAACGAAAATCAAGAAGCAACCAAGGGAATCTTTCAAGGATTATGCACAGCAATGGAGGGGTATGGCAGCACAGGTGAATCCCCCAATGAGCGAGTCAAAGATGGTGATGACCTTCGTGGATATTCAAGAGGCTCCGTATTATGAGCGGGTTATATCAGGGATTGGAAGACCCTTTGCTGAGATGATTAAACACGGAGAAATGGTGGGTATGGGGTTAAAATCTGGCAAAATTCGGGATTTCACGGCTTTGGAAACAGCTGCAGAACAAATACAGAGTGGAAATTATGGCAGCACTTCCCGTAGGGTGCAAAAGAAAAAAGGAAGAGGATGTTTCCCTCATCCTTCAGGGATCATCTAGAAAGACAGAAAACAATCCTCCAGTACAGGTGCAGAGAGTGGGGCCATCCCGACAGCCTAACTTCACTGATCAAAGGGCGGATGGGCGAAGGAGATTCGAGGACTCGTAAAGTCGAGTATTCACCCCACTCGGGGATCCTCTTGAGCGGATTTTAGCGGTATTGATAGCCCAAAAGAAGATAGTTTATTTGGCACCCCCAAGTGACCCGAAGGGAAGAAGGTTTGACCCAAGCAAGCGATGCGCATACCACTCAGGTTCCCCTGGTCAAGATACGCAGGAATGTTGGACGCTGAAGCACAGAATTCAGAACTTGATTGATAGTGGGAAAATTGTGGTGGAACAGCCAGACTCCCCAAATGTTAAAATCAATCCCCTGCCTAGGCATGATGGAGGGGGTCAATGTGGCAGAAGCCAGTGAAGCTGAGGGGCCGCCAAAGCTGAATTATGTGAAGAAAATTGATGAAATGATCAACATGATAAGTGATCACGGAAGTGCACGGGGAGCACCCATTAGGTTGATGGGTGTAAAAAGAAATGCCACGGAGGGACCTGTAAAGTTGGCGGCTCCGAAACCCCTCATCCTTGCAGCGAGACCGCAAATCCCTGTCAGCAGTCTAAAGACGGTACCATGGAATTATGGGGGGTGTCAGAGGAAGCGGCCAGTTGTGCTTCTGTAACAACAAGGGGGAATCCTTTGTATCTTTCTGGGCGAGTCCTTGAGAACAAAACGAAGAAGAATGAAGAGATCTCCGAGGAGAAAGCCATAGAATTCTTGAAGGGGATGGATCATCCGGAAGCAAGAGGGATCCAGGTATTAAGCGAGGAGTCGACCCTGACATCAATCATGGACTTGGTGTTATCATCCAATGATCACTGCAAAACCCTGGCGAAAGTCCTGGAGGAGGCATACGTTCCCAAAGAAATTAGCAAGGAAGGTTTCGGCCATCTAGTGGACCACCTGTTGGAGAGTGATGTGATATCATTTACAGATGACGATATCCCCAAGGAGGGAAGGGGGCATCAAAAACCGCTACATATTGCGGTAATCTCCTCAGGTTATATCATTAATGGGGTGCTGATTGATGGGGGATCGACATTGAATATCTGTCCCCTCAGTACATTGCAGAAGATGAACATCAATCCCAAACGCCTACAGGCCAGTCATGTAGTGGTGCGAGCCTTCGATGGTTCCCGGAGGGATACAATTGGAGAGATAGAATTGCCAGTGGAAATAGGACCTTGTACTTTTGATATCTCTTTCCAAGTCCTAGACATTGCGGCAAGTTACAACCTGTTATTGGGGAGGCCGTGGATACACATGGCCGGGGCAGTTCCTTCCACGCTGCACCAACAAATCAAACTAATCATCGACGGGAATCTGGTAACGATCTCGGCAGAATGTGATGACCCTTCTCCTCCCAGGAATGGCCTGCCAGTGATTAATGTGGACGAGTCGGCGACACCTGCCAGTTTTCAGGCGCTGGAAATCAGCACTCCCCACTACCGATGCCTGGGGGCTCCAGCCATGAAACCTAAGGTCTCCCCAGAACTTACCTTTGTTGCAAAGGAAATGATGAAAATGAAATTCCAACCTGGACAGGGGTTAGGAAAGAGCAGTCAAGGAATTACCGAGCCCATCCAACTACCACAGCAGATAGGCAAAGCAGGGTTTGGGATATCATGAGGGCGTAGCACGGAGACACCGTCAAGGTGCGGCTCCGATTCGACTGGCTGGCAGTCCGGTGACCAAGGTCAACAATGAACAGGGGACTAGCGAGCCTGTGATTGGGTCGGGGAATGAAGAATTAACCCCCGCAAGTGATGAGTCGACCAAGAGGGAAAGTTTCCTACAGGAGGTCGCGCAAAAGTTTGAAACCAGGTGCTATATCCCCGGACAGTTAACAGGCAGTGAGGATGGGAAGGATGTTACCACGCCACCGGGAGCCCAACAAGGTGTGCCTGTCATCGATTGGGCAGGGCTAATTATTCCTGAAGAAGGTAGGAAGAGGGACTCAGGCGATGTAGCCGTAGTCATCAGGGAAGTGTCCGATGTGAGGCCCCCTTTTATCCAGCGCATTTCATCTGACCTGACCGTCGACAACTGGACCATGAAACTAGTGATATCCAAACAAGGGTAAAACCCGACATCAGGGTGGTAGACCCCAGAGGATGGGAGGATGAAGAAGTTTATTTTTGTTGTTTTGTATTTTGCATAATTATGTCGTTTCTTCATGTTATCTGAAAATGTGATCATTGTGGAAAATAACTTATATATGACAAGTATTTTGTTTCATGTCAGGTGTAGCAATTTGAGTAATCCTTGCCTAACAAACGGTCTTTCAAATTTGAATGATGATTATGATTTTGACATTGAGCTGGATTTCAATTTGATGGGCATTGAGCAAGACGAGACAGATTACGACGACGCGCTTGATGAGATCAAAGGATGGGTCGAGGATAAACCCAAACCCAACTTAGACCAAACCATCACCATAGATATCGGAACTCCGGACAAGCCAAAAGAACTCAAGATAGGGACAGACCTTACCCCTAGCCAGAAAGCAGAAATGACTGAGTTGCTAAGCTAGTATGAGGATGTCTTTGCCTGGTCTCATGAGGACATGATCGGTTTATCCACCGACATTGTGGTACACCGGTTACCCATCAAGGAGGGTTTCAGGCCTGTAAAGCAAAAACTAAGAAAATTGAAACCGGAGTGGAGCTTGAAGGTGAAGGAGGAGATCATCAAACAGTTCAGGGCGGGAATCATTATGGTGTCCACTTACCCAGAATGGCTGTCCAATGTAGTCCCAGTGGCTAAGCCTGGAGGGAAGGTGAGGGTATGTGTAGACTGTAGAGATCTAAACAAGGCCAGTCTCAAGGATAACTTCCCGGTGCCTTTCATACACATCCTGGTGGATAACACATCCCAGTACGAAATGTACTCTTTTGTGGATTGCTTTGTCGGGTATCATCAGATAATGGTGGCAGAAGAAGATCGGGAAAAAACCGCGTTCATCACCCCTTGGGGCACTTTCTGCTATAGGCGATTGGCTTTCGGTCTCACAAATGCGGGGGCTACTTATCAGAGAGCCATGATGGCCCTGTTCCACGACATGATGCATAAGGAAATAGAGGTCTACGTGGATGACATTATCGTGAAATCAAGGGTAGAATCTGACCATATAACCCATCTCAAAAAGCTATTCGACCGGCTCAGAACATATAATTTGAAGCTCAATCCAGCAAAGTGTGCTTTCGGAGTGCAGTCGAGCAAGCTTTTGTGATTCCTGGTTAGTGATCGGGGCATTGAGTTGGATCCGGCAAAGATTAATGCCATTGTGGATATGCCAGCACCTCACACGGAGAAGGAGATAAGAGGATTCCTGGGAAGAATAAACTTCATCAGCCGCTTCATATCCCACTTAACGACTACATGCGAGCCAATTTTCAAACTGTTAAGGAAGGGTGCTTCCCAAGAATGGAATGAGCAATGTCAGAAGGCTTCCAGACCATTAAAAAGCAGCTGACGGAGGCACCAGTACTGGTACCCCCGAAGGACGGGATCCCTCTGTTTATGTATATATCGGTCAATGCCATCGCGATGGGATGTATGCTGGGACAGAAGAATGAGGCAGGTAAAGAGCAGGCCATCTATTACCTCAGCAAGAGATTTAGCCAATGTGAACAGAATTACACTCCCATCGAGAAGACCTGTTGTGCTCTGGCCTAGGCTGGAGGGATATTACAGCACTACCTCCATGGGCATACTAATGATATCGAGGATGGATCCCCTGAAATATATCTTTGAAAGGCCCATGTTGAACTGTCGACTGTCAAGATGGCAGTTAATCTTACAACAGTTCGACATGGTATACGTAACTCAGAAAGCCATGAAGGGGCAGGGAATTGCGGATCAGTTGGCAGAAACGCCATTAGGAGGGATGGAGCCGTTAGAAACTCCTCTGCCGGGCGAAGATATATTTTGGGTATTACACACGAAATGTGATGACGAGGAGCAGTTCTGGAAGCTGTATTTTGATGGTGCCATGAATGCTGAAGGGACAGGAGCCGGAGCCGTCCTGGTCTCTATCACCGGAGAGCAATACCCTGTAGCCACTAAATTGCAGTTCAGCAATTCGAAGAACACGGCTGAATACGAGGGATGTATATTGGGACTCCGTTTTGCCCGCGATATGGGAGTGAAGAGACTGGCGGTGTTTGGGAATTCGGAACTGGTAATCAGACAAGCGATCAGGGTGTACAACACTAAAGAGCTTCGGTTACTTCCATACCATTGTTGTGTTACCCAGTTGATGCAAGAGTTCGAAGATATCGCTTTCCGCCATATTCCCCGGGGACGGAATGATTTTGCGGATGCATTGGCAACTCTGGCTTCCTTAATCCATATAATCAAAAGAAAAGATGTTCCACATATTGAGATAGCAGTGCAGAATACCCCAGCATACGAGGAACATGTTGCAGTATTATCAGACGAGGTGGTTCTGCGAAAACAGCCTTGGTATCACGACATAAGGGAATATCTGAGGGATAGATCCATTCCCGACCAAGCAAGCCGAACTGAGAGGATGAGAATTCAAAAGATGGCAATGAAATTTTACCTGAGTGAGGATTCACTCTACAAGAGGGATGCTGGGTTGGGACTGTTGCAATGCGTAGATGAGACACAAGCCCAAAGGATTATGAACGAAATACATGGTGGAGTGTGCAGGCCACACATGAGTGGACCGATGCTGGCCAAAAAGATCTTGAGAACGGGGCATTATTGGTTAACGCTGAAAGCTGACTGCGATGATCATGTCAAACGGTGTTACCAATGTCAGGCACACGGTAATATGATCCATATGCCTCCCAATGAACTGCACTGTATGACTTCCCCTTGGCCATTCTCAATGTGGGGGATGGATGTAATCGGACCGATAGAGCCCAAAGCAAGCAACGGACACCGATTCATTTTCATCATGATCGATTACTTCACCAAGTGGGTGGAAGCAGCTTCTTTTCCCAAAGTAACTCAGGAGGTCATCGTCGGGTTCATCAGGAATAATGTCATTTGTCGATACGGGCAACCTGAGGTTTTGGTCTCCGATAATGCCAAGAATTTGAACAACGCCCTCATGAAGGGATTATGCGACCAGTTTAAAATCAAACACCTCAATACTGTCATTTACCGTCCTAAGATGAATGGGGCAGTGGAGGCTGCAAACAAGAACATCAAGAAGATCATGGCGAAAATGTCTGCTAATCATCGGGGATGGCCGGATTTGCTACCCCTCACCCTGCTAGCATACCGAACGTCAACGCATACTTCTACAGGGGAAACCCCTTACGCTTTGGTGTATGGAATGGAGGCTGTTCTGCCAGTTGAGGTTGAGATGGCATCCCTCAGAATAGTGATTGATGCTCAGATAAGCGAGGAAGATTGGATGCAAAGTCGATACGACCAATTGGCCCTAATTGATGAAAGGAGGATGGCTGCTGTTTGGCACGGTCAGTTATATCAACAAAGGATCTCTCGATCATACGACAAAAGGATAAGACCTCAGAAGTTCAAGGAAAATGATTTGGTGCTAAAAAGAGTCATGCCTTGTCAAGACGAAGCCAAGGGGAAGTTCGCCCCGAACTGGGAAGGACCATTTGTGATTAAGAAAGTGCTATCCGGAGGAGCCCTCATGTTGCAAGAAATGGATGGTGAGGTATTTCCACAACCCCTCAATTCTGACTCGGTGAAGCGGTTCTACGCTTGAATCATCAGTTCCCTTTTTTCTTTGAGGAACGAACTACGTGGGACATGATCTCCCAACTTGTGGGGGTACGTAGGCAGCCATCATGGCACGGTCCGATTCCTTAAAAATAATACTTTCCCTAAACAAAACCAATTCCCAACAGCCAGATAAACCTTCCTACACCCTCAAAACCTTCCCGAAACCAGCCGCCTAATCTGCTTCATCTCAGATGACATAACTCTGATTCCACCAAAACAGTTAGCCAAAATTTGAGACCCAGTCCGATGAAATCAACAGGGGTACGACAATATCTGTCAGATCTCCATCAAGACTTGAGAAGAGAAAGAAAACGAAATGTCAAAATCATGGTCAGCTGGATAAAATGAGGATCCAATGAAAGGCAACGATGCGACAAGAAGGGAAAATGACTAAATTTAAATGCATGTCTGTATATATAAGTCATTTTGTTACAAGATTTCTCTTTCGATAACCGATGAAACTGACATAGTCTATGCAGGAAATAAAATAATCTACAAATCTGAAACTAGCTGAAGCAGTATGGATAAAGTGGTGGATAAATCTGAAGCATCAACATCCCCTGCAATCTATTGCCCCACCGTGTTGATGCGGCCCAATAAAGTAGTGGCTCGACTGACAGTCTCAGAATGAGCGTCTATAACTGCCCTGGTCCAGAATATAATGGCGTCTCTGTCAGCAATGGCAGCATCTCTAGCCCGAATGACATCATCTCTCTCGACGAGAGCGGCATCCCTCTCAGCCCTAGTGGTAATCAAGGCCAGGCGGAGTCGGGTATCCTCAGTAATCTGACTTGGGGTAGAATCAGCTGAGATGGAATGATCTGTGGTATCATCTGGGAAAATCACTCTAGAGTCATCAAAGGCCCCAGTCTGGCTCAAACCAACCGGATCCGAGTCTCCGCGCAACCACTGCACGTAAGCAAATGTCTGGATGTGGCGGCCCTCACTATATTCGGCAAAGATCCTGCGAGACCAAAGATCGTATACCCGTAGTAGATCCCTCTCTGTCTGGGATGATATAAGGAATCGGTAGGCGGCATCGCCCATGAAGGGGTGAAAATCATGTGTCTGATCAAACTGCCCCGTAACCGCCAAGGGATGATAAGTCGTCACGCCCCTCAAGCCAACAATAGGGATGAAATCCAAGGTGGGTACGTGAGTCAAAAAGTGCCTAAAGGAGCAATAACCCAAGTAGATCAGGAGATGAAAAGGATCCTCAATAACCGACAAGAATTCTACCCAGGAAGCCGTATCAATACAGCTCACGGGACGAAATGAAAACTGTGTGGCTATGTCATGGCTGAAGCAAAACCTTTGGCGACGGAAATGGCCGATGGGACTGAGATGACTCATGAACCACACATACAATAAGGTCGAGCTCCCTCTGAATACTCTGCCTCGGAAAGACTGACAATATGAGGCTGACATGTAAGTATCTGCCAATATCATGGGAAGGACGGTGTGACCCTCCTGAAGGGCTCTAACGGCCGCGACAACTCGCATATCTAACTGATCGGGTCCGGCTGGCAAGTACAAAACTGAAATGACACATGCCATCAAAATGGCTACTCTCGAAGCACCCCAGCGCTCCTCGGACGCGGAAAAATCACCCAAAAATAGGTGAAAACTGTCGGGTGAGCTGAATCAGTCAATCAAAAAATGTAGGGAAACTAGATGATCTGATGTGATCACCAATAACAAAACTGTCCTCCGCAAACCGGTGAAAGTCAAGAACTGACGGCGCATGGAACCAGGTGTGACCCTGGCACAAGGACCATCCAAGGACAAGCCGGTAAAGCGGGCATACTCCTCGAGAGTGGGGGTCAGGTCCACTTTCCCTAATCTGAACACCTGACGGGCAGGCGCCCAATAGCTCAGAATACCCTCCACAAAGACCGCTGGCACCTGAAAGGATAATAAGGACCAAGAATGTCCCAAAAGACCATCTGCAACGACCCTGTCGGCCGGCGATAAACCGTCCAACCAGCGGAGGAGACTGCTGACCAACCTTATGGGAGGAATGGGATCCAAACGTACCACGACATCTGAGGACGACATCTGTGAAAAATAGTATCAAAAAGACTGTACAGTGGTCATTCTCTATACATGAATAAAAAGCATGCATCGTACAGATAATAATAAAACAAGTGAATTTCATAAAGATAAAAACTGTGCATAAATGAATAAAAAGTTCAATACATAGTGCATGAAATGGGAAAAGAAATCTAAACAGGTGCAGGTACAAAAGCCATATCCTAACCTAATCTAGTCAAAAGTAAGGTCATCCAAGAAGGCGGGATCCTCGAACTGATCCCCTGGAGTCGTCAAAGTCGGAGGTCCAAAATTCATGTCAGGAATGTATGGCTACGCTGTGGCATCAGATGAGCTCGGGCCTGCATCATAACCCGCACTGTCAGGATCGTAGGCATAAGCGTCCTCTGGGGTCCGGCCCAACACCCGAAGATATAAGGACAGCTGCTCCACCTGACGGGTCAGAGTGGCGATCTGCTCAGTATGGGTGGGACTCCGAACGCATGTGGCCCAATCAGTCATCATCACCGAGCCAGGAACCATATCCCCAAGAAAGAATGTGGCCCGAGTCTGAGGACCGATGGTGCGGGCCACCCACCAGATGCGAAAGGCCTCGCTCGTACTGGGACCCGTAGAAAGCATCCGGCCATCCTCCCCCGCGAGCATGATCTCCGAAGGCTGAGAATTCAACGGCCAGGAGGTAGTGAAAGGACGAGAGTGCGGGATGCGGATCTCTCCAGTCACGCATCTAAATGCGCGCTCTCCCAAATACATCACCCATCCTTCGACACTCTGCAAAGTGAGACGACGGGTGGAAAGCGTGAACTCTGGGCCGGAAGGATACCCATCTATAAACCCCACAGCCAGATGCTCCGAAAGATAAGGAGTCCAGACGACATCTACAGTGGTGATCAGCTCTAGCTGAATGCGGTAGTGTGCAAAGCTGCCAGACACCGGAACCTCCTCCAAGGTGTTGTGGTGCCACCGACGACCCCTAGGATAAGTGTCCAAGTCGAGGGTCGTGACAGGCCTCAGGCATGGAAGTCGCTCGTAGGCCCAGAACTGTGAACAGAAACAAGGCAAGAGTAACTGTCAAAATGCAGAAAAGAGAAGTAAAATGAAGAGGAATACAGTAAGAAAAGAGGAAGAGAGGGCTCACCAGCAAGAAGTGGTAAAATCCAAGCCAAGCATCTGTCTGTCCCTCCGAGCGTAGGCGAAGACCGTGGACGAAGTAGGCGAAGGTGAAGGACCCCCAATCATAGTCACCAATCCGATCTACGTCCCTGACAGCTCCAACGACGCTGAAATGAATGGTAGAGGAGTTGTTCCCTAGGAAACAACCCCTCATGATGGTCAGGAACAGGCGTCGGAGCAGGATGTCACGGGTAGCTCGATCTGCTGGAATAGGCAGTGCATAGATACCTCCGACAGCATCGACAGCTAATGCCCCAGACCGAATACTGCGGACCTTGAAGACCCGGTCCTCGGCAGGAAAGCCCAGTAAGGAGCGGACCTCCGCTGGAGTGATATCAAGATCAAGAGGGACACGGGATCCGGTGAACTCTATACCCGTGATGTACCTCCAGTCCCAGGGAGTCAACACAACCTCGTAGTCCAAGAGGTGAAGGGACTCGGTCTGGTGAAACCATCTCTCGGACAGAGCCCTCATATAACCTCAGGGGCACTGGCGGGAATAATGGTGAAGAAATGACGAAAGCCCCAAGAATCCACCACCGCTTGGTAATCACTGTGCAAAGCGGAGTAGATGTTGAACCAGTTACCCCTCGGCTGAGTAAACTCGGGTACCTGTGGCAATCACCAATGGGTCAGTCCAGATAGAACGAGAATTGAGAAATTGAGAATAAAATCAGAGTAGAATTGAATGTACCTCATTAGCCACGAAAGATGCTGAGGAGTGACGACTGAGATCCCGACCCAACAGATCGGGTATCTGAACAGAGGCGCCAGATAGGGCACGATGAGAAGGGGGAGCTGGTGTGCTAGAGGATGGCCCCTCTACCGCAACATCCGGGAGAACAGCCTCCTCAACATCGGGATGATCATGCCAGATGACAGCCTCCGCCAGTCGGCGAGCCTGACGGGTCCGAGGAAGAGCGGGGGCAGGTGCAGCCCTACGGCGGCGAACGCCCGAGGTCCGAGACGCAGAGGAGCTACTAGGAGCGTCGGGATCCATAGTTGGAATAGAACAGGCAAGGAGGAAGGTAAGTTCCTTTTTTTGAATTATGTCACAAATAGTCCAATACTCATCGTAGAATTAATGCAGCATGATGCATGTTTTACTATAAAAAAAAATCGGCAGAGTTTCGTCTATAAAATGGACATCCCATGCATAGCCAAGCATGTTTTTTTCAAAGAACCCAAGCCACAACAGATCAAAATTGCATTTATATGGATAATTGCATCATGAAAAAAGACCCTAATGCATGATTTTCTTCAAAAAAGAAACAACAAGTATATGGGACCGCATCATGAGCATAAAATGTGACTTGCGCAGTTCATACATAGCATATACATGCAATAATACATGGCATAGCATTTCAAAGCATACATTTATATCTCTAAACGTGCAGAATAGCAAATGTATAGCAAAACATTGACGAAATTGAAAAACAATCGGTCAAAGTGTTACCTGTAACGCGTAGATCGATCTAACCGGAGCGGTTTTTGCAAAAAAGGTTGAAAAACTCGACAAAAGGGCGTGCAAAGGTCTGAAAATCGCGTGGGGTACGAATGAAAGTGACAGATCTGGGAAGCGGCTGGCCGCTTATAGCCCCGATCATGGCCGCAGATCAATCTGCGGCTGGCCGCAGATCCATCTGCGACTGGGCCCAGTGGCTCCTCCCCTGTCCATTGCAGGCTTAATCGATTCTAATGCCCGTTTGACTCATAATGTGGTAATAAAATACGAGATTTTGATGAATTGGGTGTCGAACACGACTTCTCGATTCGACCGAGCGACCGGAGACGAGACCCGGCACTCCCAAAACGATCGACCGGCGACGATAACCGACGATTACGAGATGGGTGACCGGCGACGAAACCCGGCCCCGACAAGACTATCGACCGGCGACGATAACCGGCGATTACGAGATGGGTGACCGGCGACGAAACCCGGCCCCGACAAGACGATCGACCGGCGACGATAACCGGCGATTACGAGATGGGTGACCGGCGACGAAACTCGACCCCGACAAGACGATCGACTGGCGACGATAACCGGCGATTACGAGATGGGTGACCGGATACGAGACCCGACCCCGACAAGACGATCGACGGGCGACGATAACCGGCGATTACGAGATGGGTGACCGGCGACGAAACCCGGCCCCGACAAGACGATCGACCGGCGACGATAACCGGCGATTACGAGATGGGTGACCGGCGATGAAACCCGGCCCCGACGAGACGATCGACCGGCGACGATAACCGGTGATTACGAGATGGGTGACCGGCGACGAAACCCGGCCCCGACGAGACGATCGACCAGCGACGATAACCGGCGATTACGAGATGGGTGACCGGCGACGAAACCCGGCCCCGACGAGAAGATCGACCGGCGACGATAATCGGCGATTACTAGATGGGTGACCGGCGACGAAACCCGGCCCCTACCAGACGATCGATCGGTGACGATAACCGGCGATTACGAGATGGGTGACCGGATACGAGACCCGGCCCCGACAAGACGATCGACCGGCGACGAAACCCGGCGATTACGAGATGGGTGACCGGATACGAGACTCGACCCCAAACGAGATGATAGATTGAAAGACTGAACCCGATGACTAACAATGCGACCAGGGATGGAGGCATTAACACTTTCACGAATGTTTTGCATACTTTACATCTTGTGTTGCATCATGAGTTACATGTGTTGCATCATGTATGTACTGTCATTCTATGCACTGTCATTCATGCATCGGGTGTCTATTTCTTTATCATGTTCATTTCATTCATCATTTCATAAACATGATAAAGAGGGGCAGCTGTAGACACCCAAATTTTGCACTTCCTATACTAACCCTGACAGGAGGGCAAAATCGTCAATTGACCCGGCACACGAGAATAAAAGTTGGACATAAAGACGAACACTCAAAGCCACCACTACGGGACGAGATCGAAGCCGACACGACAATAAGTGAATGTCGGGAGTCGGTTACTGATCACTGCGCTTACCCGGATGACATGGCACGTTTCCCGGCGGTTTCCGGACTGCAGAATGCAAGCCTTTCAGCGAAAACCAACGGTACAGCACAAAAATCGAGACGAGGTACGGAAAACGAGAAAATCAGCACAGTCAGCCGCAGATCAATCCGCGGCCAAGGACGGAACTCGAGATGATACGGGACTCGAGCGCACGGGACTCAAGCACGACTGGGGGGAGAACCAAGGGCCAGCCGCAGATTGATCTGCGGCTGCCCTTGGCAGTGCCTTATCAGGCCATTTTGCATACAGAAACAGGAAGAAGAATCCAGCAGCAACAGCAGTTCGGGAGAAGGAGAAAAACAGCAAGAAAACAGCAAAAATTAAGAGAGAAAATAGTGAGAAATAGTGAGAAATTGTACCCATTTTGTGAGATTACACCTCATATTTACTACTCTACTCAATACACAAATTCATACATATTGTGGAGATCATTTGCAAGGTGAAAAATCCTTTGTTTTAGCATTTTGTTATACTGTTTTTGCCAAGCTTTTTGTCATCCGAATTATCCTAAATGTAGCTTTCTTACATGTTATTATGAAACCATGGATTAGGGACTATTAGTGAAGGTTTCATCGGAATGAAATTCCCCCTTAATAGCCCGATGATGTCCGTTTCGTGTAAATTTTAGCTATTACGGTAATGGGTCATTCGTAGTGTATTTCAATTGTTATTGTAAGATATCCTAGAGCATTAGGCATCCCACGGTTGTTTATTTACGTTGTATCCATTTTGCGGTTGTGCAACAAGTTCGGATGTGAGCCTAGGAACGCGACCCTGTAGTCCAAATCCGATGATGGACATTTTTGGATGTATGTAATCGGGTAGATGCATTCGTCATTGTAAATATGTAATCGTCGGGCCTTAAAACGATACCAAGTCGGAGGTCGGGTTTAAGGCCCCGAAATAGTGAAACTTGTGATTGTAGGCGTTTGGGGTTATTTTGATGGTTTACATGCCCATGAATAGCCCCGACGCGCGGTTATGCTTGATTGGATTTTGTGACACGAAAAATGATTTCAAATTTCATTAAAATAAATCAAACTAGGTTATTAGCTTCACGAGGCTTAAAATTGGAAGTGCTAATGAATGTCGATTCCTATTCAAACGAGAAGGTTAAAAAATCGTTTTCAAACATCACCAAAAAATGGTTTTTATAAATAAACTAAATGTTTTATTAAACCTTTGTGCATAGGGTTAAAGAGATCCTAGAAGTTGCCCGTCATCTATGAAAGCGACGTATAGATCTCGATTCCTATTTTGACGAAGGTTTAGAAAACTCTTGTTTTTGCCAAAACGACACCTAATGAAAATCTCATAGTTTTGACAATTAAAATCAAACCTTTCTCATAAAGCTTTCTCGTATAAGCCGAAGGACATTCTAAAGCACTCCCAAAACACGACTTTCCATACAATGATACATTATAGCTACCAAGAAAAGAAAACATAATAATAAATTTTTTTTTTCCAGCAGTGATTCTCGTCGGGGCGAGAATTTACTGAACAAAACGCTCGTCGGGGCGGGGATTTACAGAACAAAAATTCTCGCCGGGGCGAGACTTCGTCGGGGCGAAGATTTCATCACATTTTCTCGCCGGGGCGAGATACTCGACAGTCATCTTCCCCAGCTCGCGAACCAGTGAAAACTTAGGCCAAATTTTTCGAATTCTACCATCCAGAATACAAATTAAACATACCCAGACATCATATATGATATAAAACATTTACCTAACATGTTCTGTAAACATTTTAATCATTCTAACACATAAACAACTAGTTTAAAACCAAAAATTCACTGTTAAAACCAAATATTCAAGTTTTAACCATTCTCATGAAATTAAACTCTGTAAATTCATTTTTCAACCAATTAAAACCATTCTTCTTGCATTATTCATGTTTTTCATCACATAATCATAAACAATTATTAATTCACCGATTAATAACCAAATTGAATCATCAATTTTCATACAAATATGTCATACATGAAATAAAGCTCTGTAAAACTAAGAACTCAATTCTAAAGCATGTTTTCATGAATTAATTCTTCAAACTAGTTTATAATCACCACATAATCTCTAATACATGCTTACTAACAATTATAACCAAGTAATTCATGTATTTGGCATATAAATTCATATACAGTGAAGTAGAAATCACATACAGAGAAGTAAAATAATAAAAATATAATTAAAACAAAACTAATAAGAATTATACCTTCAAGTTATGTATATAATTCCTTACTAGCACTTCCCTTCCTTCTCTTTCTCAATTCACAAACTCTCAATTCTCTCTTTTCTCTCAACTCTCAAACTCACAGAGCTCTATTCTTTTCTTTCTCTCAAACTCTGTGTTTCTTCTTCTTTCTTTTCTTTTTCTTAACTGACGTAGTTTAAAAATATAAACTGATAAAATAAGAATAAAAACTGATGAATAAAAACTGATGGAACGTATAATCTAATTAAATCATCAGTTATAAAAATTCAAAAGCCATAAGTCTTGTTTGGCAAATACAAAATAAAATAACCCATTATTCTAACTAAAGGTCTTAAGGCCTTGTTTGGTAAAACACAAATAAAATAACCCACTATTTTAACTAAAGGTCTTAAGGCCTTGTTTGGTAAAATACAAATAAAATAACCCATTATTTCCAAACAAAGATCATAGGGCCTTGTTTAGTAAAACTGAATTAAACACTTACTCATTTATTTTAATAAATCATTATAACATATAGTTTAAAATGTCACACTTCTAATTTAATTGAACTTATTATTACATAAATTCAATTAAACCTTACTAACTAAATTAATAATTTATTTAATCAATAATAATAACACCAAATGAATTATATTATTCAAATAAATCATTTATTCAAATAAACCTTTTCATCATCTAATTTAATTATTAAATTAAATTAGAATAAACATAACAAATCACATTCAAATAACATTTAACATTATTAAACTCAACATATACCCACTTCACAAAACTTAATAAATTATTCATTTAACTCAATAAATTAATAAAAATATTTATATAATTGTAACACCCCAGTCCCACATCGAAAGATAAGGGAAACGTTTGTCTGTATATAAGGAATTGAGTTACTATCAATAGTACCTTCAAGTCATAACCTTTTGGGTGAGCCTGTGGTGGGCTAAGATGACCCAAGAAAATACTATTGGGCCAGTAATTTAAGGCCTTGTTTGGATGGATTCAATTCGGACTTGGGATTTGACCCAAGATTTGTTCCGGACTCGGGATTTTACCCGGGTTGTTACATATGGTATCAGAGCCGACTTTCGAAAGCTCGGGTCGGGTCATCCGATCGGGTTACCAGAGGTGGGGACACGAAGGCTGGTGGTATTATCCCACAATGGAGAGAAAGAGGTCCGGAGGTGGGGACACGAAGCCAGCCGGTATTATCCCACAATGTCTAGAGAGGCAAAGATCTGTGGACCGTGTGTGTGATCGGTTCTGACGAGGACGTCAGAAATTTAAGTGGGGCAGATTGTAACACCCCAGTCCCACATCGAAAGATAAGGGAAAAGTTTGTCTGTATATAAGGAATTGAGTTACTATCAATAGTACCTTCAAGTCATGACCTTTTGGGTGAGCCTGTGGTGGGCTAAGATGACCCAAGAAAATACTATTGGGCCAGTAATTTAAGGCCTTGTTTGGATGGATTCGATTCGGACTTGGGATTTGACCCAAGATTTGTTCCGGACTCGGGATTTGACCCGGGTTGTTACATTTATAACATCACCGGTCATGATCATGCCAAACGCCAGTTCATCTTTGCACTACGGGCCAAAGAGAACTTTCATCATACGCCTCTGTTTGTAACACCAAAAGTCATGATAATACCAATACACAGTTTGGTCAAAATCATGTCACGCCAGTTCATCTTTGCACTACGGGCCAAAGAGAACTATCACCACAATTTAAGGATGAGGATGATGACAATGATATAGAATGAATACAGTGAGATGAAGAATAAGAATAAATGTTTAATTTATCCAGTGTCGAAGGTTGACCAAATTACCAACATGATGATCAAATTGTGGAGTCAAATTCAAGAATGATATTCAAAAATAAAATTCACGATTCAACTATATCGTATCAAACGAAATAGAAAGATTCAGGTGAAAAGATATTAGATGAAGCACAAACTATTAAGGATATTCAACAAATTTTCAAGAATTTTCACCATTTAAAATAAGGTTTTGGAAACAAACAGAGATTTCTTATTATAAATGGAGAAATGTGAAAGAAAAGATATTCCTTAAAGAGTACAAAAGAAATGATACGTTATACGAGTATAACAGAATATATGAAACTGCAAATGGGTTTTCACCCGTCATGCGGTAATCCGCGTAGACAGATTATTTCCACAAAAGATTAATAAGTAATGAATACGAAGGGTTTTCACCCGTCATGCGGTAATCTGCGTAAATAGATTATTTCCACAAAAGATTAATAAGTAATGAATACGAAGGGTTTTTCACCAGGCATGCGTCAATTCGCACGGACAGGTTATCCCCACAAATTAATACGGAATGAATAACAACCTTTCTGACTATAATATCACTTATGAACAAAGAAGCAAATGGTATTACATAAGAGTATGAAAGAAATGATATCTCCTACCTTCGTTAATAAGTGATTGGATGTTGCTTTCTATGAAGTTTACTAACTTGGACAATTCTAGTATTCTCACAAATACTCACAATAGCCTAGCACACTAAGAGAACTCAAGAAATTTAGAGAGAGGAAGTATATGCAAGGAAGGTGTGAAGATTTCTTAAGATAATCCCTCCTATTTATAGGAAAACCAAGTTTCATTAATTGCACAATAAGGGCTCGACTTATTACACTTTAGTACCTCCATCTTTGCCTCTACTTTTTAATATAATCCCTCAAGTATTATCAATCTTGCATAACATCCCCTAATAGTTCCCACATGTGAACCAATAGTTCCCACATGTGCACCAATAGTTTACAGCATGTGAATTTTAAAATTTCAATTAGGTACCCCTAAGTTAGACTCCACTTTTAATCCGTCAGTAATGCTAAAATATCATAACAATAATATGAGTTACAGTGCCATGATAAATAATAAAAAGTACCATGTGAATGCTATTGTAATTATTGAATCAAAATACTGTGTAATTGCTAATTTATCAATTATTGAATCAATAATTTAAAATACTGTGCAATACCGTGTGCCTGTGAAATACCGCGTACTACTGTGGAATAACACGTTTTACTGTTCTTTTTATTACCGGGTATTTCAACAGTTACCGGTGATAATACTGTTGACAAAATATTGTCGCTTTTAGTATCTGACAATGGGGCCCACTATCGTTGACAATATTGCCATTGTGGGGCCCACTAATATTTTGTTATTTCGGCGTCGTACGTTACCGAATATAATATTCTCCGACAGAACGAATATTATCCGACAGAAGGAATATTCCCCGGCATACAGGTTTGACTTTTTTTGTATAAATGAATAGTATATTCGTATGAATAGTACTTTCGTATTTATACCGTATAATTTTGTATCCAGCTCATATAAACGTTATGACGTAATCGAAGGTCGAAGAAAGTGTAAAAGCGTTTTTAGTGTAAATAGTCTCTCGTGAATAGTGATCACGTGAATAGTGATTTAGCGTTATTACTAAACTTCTCAATTGTCACATTTCACAGTAACTTTATCATTATCGATTTAACACCTTTCTGTTTAAAATAATAATGAGAAGAAAAATAAATTCTCTTTGTTAAAATTATCGGGGTCTTACAATCTCCCATCCTTATGAAATTTCGTCCCCGAAATTTACATAGGTACTTGGCATATCGAAGAGGTGAGGATACCTTGCTCTCACTTCAGATTCTAACTCCTAGGTTATTTCCTCTATATCATGGTTTCTCCATAAAACTTTGACTCGAGGTATAACCTTTAATCGTAGAATTTGTTCCTTCTTATCCAAGACCTTGACAGGTATCTCTTCGTACGTCAAATCTTCTACTATCTTGTCTGGTTCTAATTCAATAACGTGGTTCAGATCTTCACATATTTACGTAGCATTATAAATACAAGACATGCTTGGTGGTAAGGCGAGTCTGTAGGCCAAAGTTCCTACTCGATCGAGGATTTCAAGTGGGCCGATAAATCGAGAGTTGAGCTATCCTCTCTTTTCGAATCTTGTATCTCCTTTCCATAGAGTAACACGTAAGAATACATGGCCTCTGATTTTGAATTCATCATCCCTTCGATGAAGATCAACATAACTCTATTGACGATCTTGTGCTGCTTATATACGTTGTCATCTTCACGTGGGTTCGTGGAGTCTTTAACTCTATATTCATCCTTTGTAAGTTATCCAAAATGGGTATTTACGTTGTTAGCATCGTACTCGTACTTGCATACGTTCTTCTACGCAATGCGTCAGCTTCTAGGTTCGCCTTTCGTAATCTTTCAACAGCTCGAGCCAACGTCGTTGTCGCATGTTGAGTTCCTTATGGGTGAAGAAATATTTGAGGCTCTTATGATTTGCATAGATTTCTATTTACTCTCATCTTTCTTCTTTACGAATAAAATAAGAGCACCCCAAGGCGAGGTATTCAAACATATGAAGTCGGTATTTAACAACTCCTGTAGTTGAATTTTTAACTCCAAAAAAATTCAATAGGAGCCATACATATGGGGTCTTAGAAATGGATTTTGTATTGGGTTCAAGGTCGATACAAAAAGTTGATTTGACGGTCTAGGGGTAGGCCAGGAAGTTCTTCGGGAAATACGTCATAAAACTTTTTAACAATAGAAATATCATTCAAATTTGATGTATTTTTGTTTAAATCAGTGACATGGGCTAAGAAAGCTTGACATCCGTTTTTCAATAAACGAATGACTTTATGGATAGAAATGACAGTTATTGATTTCAACGGTTTGGTTGTTTGAATTCGCATAATAGGTTGATTAGGAATATGAAAACTAATGACCTTACGAAAGCAATCAATTTTAGCATGATGAGTAGTTAACCAATCAAATTCATGCATGTTCAAGGAGATAAGATCAACAGGTAATGTGAGGGTGCCGATTTGAACAAAGTAAGATGTAACGAATGTTTGTTCCAATGGTGTTTCAACAGATAAGTCAAAATTTAATTTCTCAGGGGTCAAGTTTAAATGTTGAGCACGAGTAGATGAAATAAAAGAGTGGGTAGAACCAGTATCTAATAAGGTATAGACTCGCAAGAGTTTATAATTAGCTCACCGGTTATGACGTCATCTAGTTGTAGTATTTCTTTCTCCTGCTCCACTAATTGAGCCCTATCCACGACATCTGAATATAGACAAATTTTATGAGAATGAGATATTGACGAATTTTTGTTTTCAAACCTCGTAAAAATATTCCCGTCATTCGTTCCTCAGTGTCCACCAAATGGGATGCAAATTGAGACAGCTCGGCAAACTTGGCTTTGTACTGCGACACCGTCATGTTGTTCTGTTCCAGTTTGATGAATTCTACCTCCTTTATATGGCGAATACTCTCCAAAAAATACTTCTCGTTACATAATTCTTGGAACTCGACCTAAGACATCTCGAGTGCCGAGTGATTGATACGTTTCACGGATTCCCACCAATGATCCGCTTCTCCTCGTAGCATAAAGGTAGCGAAAGGAACCTTTTGTTCGTTAGCGCAACGTAATACATCAAATATCTTTGTTAATTGTTTAAGCCATGCCTCTGCCTTGAGTGGATCTGGCTTGCCGAAAAATTCAGGTGGCCCCAATTCTTTGAACTACTTGGCAGTGATCATTCGTACATTATCTGTGTTTCTGCCGGTATTGTAGACATGAGCTCTCCTTGTCTTATTCTGCATGTATTGCATGAAGTTCCAAAAAAATTCATCATTCATCCTGTAGTTAGCATCATGATTAGCATGATGTGGTTCTAAGTTTGCACCCGTATTATTTGTAGCTTCCTGATTTTCAGCCACAATTGTCTCATAGTGAATCTCTTGGTTTTCAGATGCCATTCTAAAATTTGATCACAAAACAAAGATTAATTAAAGAAATAGACATACAACATGTTTTTCCTATAACCAAACCAATTACTTAAATAACAAAAATAGCTTAGGTAGGACACACTAGCGAAGGATTTTACTCGTCTCTCCCCTCCTAGTTCTAATTCCAGATCTTTACTAGAGATCATATCCCTAAGCTCTGATACCAACTATGATGCCCCTAAAATAGGTCCACACAACCCATTTTGAGTTGCCAATAACATTCCACAAAATACAAATACAAATACAAATTTTCCCATTTACAACTAATAAGTGTTGTGCAAAATTCGACAACACAATACAAATACATCTTAAATTCTCAATACATTTATTGACAAACTAATAATAGTGTATTGAGATACTTCTATTATCTCGGACCATCACTCCATTCCCCGGCTAGTCCCCGCTACACTCTCTTTTCCTGAGGAGAACAATGGAACAAAAAGAAAAATGGTGAGCACAAATAGCCCAGTAAGAAATATCATGACTAAGATAATGAAGAATAAAAATTATCTTTAGTCTTCAACAATAATAAATCAGAGATTTAAAGATATTATAATTGTTCAACAACAACAACTGCAGCGGAACGAACAATCCATTAGAAGAGTCAAGTATATTATAATATCTACCATCTTCTATAAGTTAAAGGATCACCACCAATATTTTATCCCTGTAACACAATCAACAGTTCCTGTTTATGAACATCCAAATCAACAATTTATATTCAACAGCCTCTCTTTGCACTATGTGACAAAGATATTTATTTATAACATCACTAGTCATGATAATGCCAAACGCCAGTTCATCTTTGCACTACGGGCCAAAGAGAACTTTATCATACGCCTTTGTTTGTAACACCAAAAGTCATGATAATACCAATACACAGTTTGGTCAAAATTATGTCACGCCAGTTCATCTTTGCACTACGGGCCAAAGAGAACTATCACCACAATTTAAGGATGAGGATGATGACAATGATATAGAATGAATACAGTGAGATCAAGAATAAGAATAAATGTTTAATTTATCCAGTGTCGAAGGTTAACCAAATTACCAACATGATGATCAAATTGTGGAGTGAAATTCAAGAATGATATTCAAAAATAAAATTCACGATTCAACTATATCGTATCAAACAAAATAGAAAGATTCAGGTGAAAAGATATTAGATGAAGCACAAACTATTAAGGATATTCAACAAATTTTCAAGAATTTTCACCATTTAAAATAAGGTTTTGGAAACAAACAGAGATTTCTTATCATAAATGGAGAAATATGAAAGAAAAGATATTCCTTAAAGAGTACAAAAGAAATGATACGTTATACGAGTATAACAGAATATATGAAACTGCAAATGGGTTTTCACCCGTCATGCGGTAATCCGCGTAGACAGATTATTTCCACAAAAGATTAATAAGTAATGAATACGAAGGGTTTTCACCCGTCATGCGGTAATCCGCGTAGACAGATTATTTCCACAAAAGATTAATAAGTAATGAATACGAAGGGTTTTTCACCAGGCATGCGTCAATTCGCACGGACAGGTTATCCCCACAAATTAATACGGAATGAATAACAACCTTTCTGACTATAATATCACTTATGAACAAGGAAGCAAATGATATTACATAAGAGTATGAAAGAAATGATATCCCCTACCTTCGTTAATAAGTGATTGGATGTTGCTTTCTATGAAGTTTACTAACTTGGACAATTCTAGTATTCTCACAAATACTCACAATAGCCTAGAACTCAAGAAATTTAGAGAGAGAGGAAGTATATGCAAGGAAGGTGTGAAGATTTCTTAAGATAATCCCTCCTATTTATAGGAAAACCAAGTTTCATTAATTGCACAATAAGGGCTCAACTTATTACACTTTAGTACCTCCATCTTTGCCTCTACTTTTTAATATAATCCCTCAAGTATTATCAATCTTGCATAACATCCCCTAATAGTTCCCACATGTGAACCAATAGTTCCCACATGAGAACCAATAGTTTACAACATGTGAATTTTAAAATTTCAATTAGGTACCCCTAAGTTAGACTCCACTTTTAATCCGTCAATAATGCTAAAATATCATAACAATAATATGAGTTACAGTGCCATGATAAATAATAAAAAAGTACCATGCGGATGCTATTGTAATTATTGAATCAAAATACTGTGTAATTGCTACTTTATCAATTATTGAATCAATAATTTAAAATACTGTGCAATACCGTGTGCCTGTGAAATACCGCGTACTACTGTGGAATAACGCGTTTTACTGTTCTTTTTATTACCGGGTATTTCAACAGTTACCGGTGATAATACTGTTGACAAAATATTGTCGCTTTTAGTATCCGACAATGGGGCCCACTATCGTTGACAATATTGCCATTCTGGGGCCCACTAATATTTTGTTATTTCGGCGTCGTACGTTACCGAATATAATATTCTCCGACAGAACGAATATTATCCGACAGAAGGAATATTCCCCGGCATACAGGTTTGACTTTTTTTGTATAAATAAATAGTATATTCGTATGAATAGTACTTTCGTATTTATACCGTATAATTTTGTATCCAGCTCATATAAACGTTATGACGTAATCGAAGGTCGAAGAAAGTGTAAAAGCGTTTTTAGTGTAAATAGTCTCTCGTGAATAGTGATCACCTGAATAGTGATTTAGCGTTATTACTAAACTTCTCAATTGTCACATTTCACAGTAACTTTATCATTATCGATTTAACACCTTTCTGTTTAAAATAATAATGAGAAGAAAAATAAATTCTCTTTGTTAAAATTATCGAGGTCTTACAACGCTTCTAATGAATTATGTTTTGTGCCTCTTCATAGGAAAATTTGTTGTTGTGTATTTCGACGATATTCTGATTTATAGCAAAAACATTGGAGAACATGCAATGCATTTAAAATCTGTTTTAGATGTACTTCGTGAGGAAAATTTGTGTGCTAACATGGAGAAGTGTACATTTTGCACGGATAGAATTGTGTTTCTTGGCTTTGTTGTGAGTTCACAGGGAGTCCAAATTGATGAGGAGAAAATACGTGCAATTCGGGAATGGCCGAGTCCAACTAATGTAAGTCAAGTTCGAAGATTTCATAGACTGGCTAGTTTCTACTGACGATTCGTGAGGAACTTCAGTGACATCACAGCACCACTAACGGAAGTAATCAAGAAGAGTGTAGGTTTTAAATAGGGTGATGAACAGGAAAAGGCATTTAAATTGATTAAAGAAAAATTGACCAATGCACCTTTACTTGTTTTCCCTAACTTTGCTAAAACCTTTAAAATTGAGTTTGATACTTTAGGCTTGGGAATTGGAGTTGTGTTGATGCAGGAAGGAAAGCCCGTGGCGTACTTTAGCGAAAGACTAAGTGGGCGGCTTTAAACTATCCTACTTTTGACAAGGAGATGTACACATTGGTTCGAGCGTTGGAGACATGGCAGCACTACCTTTGGCTTAAAGAGTTCGTGATTCACACCGATCATGAATTATTGAAGTACTTGAAGGGTCAGCACAAATTGAACAAAAGGCATGCACGGTGGATGGAATTTATCGAGACGTTTCCATATGTCATTCGATACAAACAAGGTAAATAAAATGTCGTTACAGATTCTTTATCTCGTAGGTATGTGTTGTTAAATACTCTTGATACGAATTGCTTGGTTTTAAACGAATTAAGGAATTATATGTTGATGACCATGATTTCTGTGAAGAGTTTAAAACTTATGGAAAGAATATTATAGGTAAATACTTCAAAGTTGATGGATTTCTATTTCGTGAAAATAAATTGTGTATACCTGTATGTTCTTTACGTGATTTGTTGGTTAAAGAGTCACATGGGGGAGGTTTAATGGGTCATTTTTGTGTTAATAAAGCTTTATCTATTTTAAAAGAGCATTTTTATTGGCCTCATATGAAACGAGATGCGGAAAGAATTTGTGATAGATGCATTACGTGTCGTCAAGCTAAATCTCGTGTGCCTATTCCTAATGAACCTTTGATTGACTTGTCTATGAATTTTGTGTTAGGTTTACCTAGGTCTAAGCGTGGTCATGATTCTATATTTATAGTCGTGGATAGGTTTTCAAAAATGGCACTTTTTATTCCATGTCACAAAACAGATGATATATCCCGTGTTGCTAATTTATTCTTTAAAGAAATTGTGCATTTGCATGGCATGCCTAGAACCATTATTTCAAATAGAGATGCTAAATTTTTTAGCTATTTTTGGAAGACGTTGTGGTATAAATTGGGTACTAAACTGTTATTTTCAACTACTTGTCATTCACAAATTGATAGCCAAACTGAGGTAGTAAATAGGACTTTATCTGCATTGGGAGGAGTGTTTGTCGCATGTTGAGTTTGCATATAATCGATCTATTCATTCTGCTACTCAATTGTTGCCATTTGAAATTGTATATGGTTTTAATCCTTTGACACCGTTGGATTTATCACCATTACCAGTTTTTGAGTATTCTAACATGGATGGAAAGAAAAAGACTGAATTTGTTGAGCAGATACATGAGAGGGTGAGACTCAACATTGAAAGGAGGACGGAGCAATATGCAAAACAGGCCAACAAGGGTCGACGTCAAGTTATCTTTGAACCATGAGATTGGGTGTGGTTACATATGTGGAAAGAGAGATTCCCGACTCAAAGACAGTCAAAATTGCTTCCAAGAGGAGATGGGCCATTGTTGTCCGATTTATATAACAACAATTTACGCGCAAGTATATGCGGTCAACAAGTAATAAAGTGTAAGTAGACTATCGATCCCACGAAGAATTATTACTAATCTTTTCCAAGTACTAACCTTTTATCATCTCAATCTTATTTAAACAAATGATAATTGTTTTTGCTGTTTTATACTAATGAAGACAACGAATAATGAAAGAACTACGGAAAGCTTTTAAGATAATAAAAATCTAATATTGACAAATCTAAGATCACAATTTCCCCCAACACTTCATTTAAATATCCTAACTCTCTCTTTTCAACTAGTTAAATCATAGGAATTGTTATCCGAGAAATCAAAAGTATATGCAAGCCTTTCTCGATGGTTAAATACGTATTTCCTAATGCGGAGTATAGATATATCTCTATTCTACACACTTATAAGAATCCAATATCAAGAATAATTAACAAGATACATGTCACTAAAAATCTCATTAACTACTCTATCAATTACCAACTTTCGCAATAAAAATCATTAAGCATGGATTCTCAAATGGATACATGTGGTATTAAGGTATATGTCTATCCTATATACAATCAAATTATCTATTCAAGAGGATAATAAATAAAGCACACGTCACTTAGTTTTATAAATTACCCATAGGAATATCCAATTTTCACATGAATTCATAACTAGGTCTCAACAATATACTATATTTCTCAATTTCATATACGTTACCAAGGTAATTACTAGCTAGGTAATTAATCCATAAGCATGGGTTATGAAATCCAATTCACAAATGATTAACCAATAATAAAGAGAGATAATTCAATTTCAACTATGTGTTGGGTTCCATTGAAATCTTAGAATAGAAGTTCTAGTTCATGGTAACTAGAAATAACATCATAATCAATTTATACATCATGTTAGATTACAAAATAGAAGGGAAACTAGAGATAAAAATACTTTTGAAGATATTTCTTAGTATGCTTGTTGGGTTGATGATGAACACTAGCTTCTCCTCCTTGATTTTGCGATCCTTGATGCTTTAGCTCCTTGGCCTTGCTTGATGTAGCTTGATTTTAGCACTTTGGCCCTCTAATTTGATGTATTGTGTAGCCTCCCTCTCTCTAGATTTGATGTTTCTCTCCTCCTTGGACTTTGCTGAAATTGCCTTGTATTGCAAAATTATCCTCTCTAATTGATGTTATGTGTAGGCTCCCCACTCTAGAAGTGATGTTAGTAGTGTTAGATTGTGTAAGAATGCCTATTCCAGCTGCCCCTAAGATATTATAAGAGTTGGGTATGAGAAACCCTAGCCTAGCCATCAAATTTTGACCAAAAATTGCGAAATCCGAACTGCATCCAGGGAGTTCCCGTCTCGGAGCCAAAATAAGCCTAAAATCCGTGCCCCGACGTTGAAATTGTACTGGAAATTCGTGCCCCGACGCTATTTGGAAAAATAACCATAACTTTTGCATTTCAACTCGGATTTAGACGATTCAAGAGGCTACTGAAAGCTACGACGTAGCTCTACAACTCTCCTAACTAGAGCTCGTCGAGATATTGATCTGAGCAAGGCTCAAATTGAGCCCGAAGCAACTACTGTGTAAACTTCATGCCAAATCCGATGGTAAAATGACCATAACTCTCTCATACAAACTTCAAATTGGATGATTCAAGATGTTATGGAAAGCTAAGATAAAGATCTAAAACTTTCGTGCTTTGAGTTTTGAGAGATTCAGATTGGATCATGGGTGAAATGGAGAAACAAGAAGCTAAAATGCCAAATTCAAGCCGAAAACGCATTGATCGTAGGGGCCTTTATTTCAATTCCTAGAAAACAAAGTAAAACACATAAAAGCATACAAAAATATATAATAGAAATACAAAACCACACAATTCAACAATAAGAGAAAAATACACACAAACCAAACGAAATAGCTAAAGACTCAAGGTCAAAAGTACCTAATTTGTGTGTATAAAACACACTCATCAAATACCCCCAAACTTAAATCTTTGCTTGTCCTCAAGCAAAACACACAAACTATAAACATTAAACACTTTTAATAAAAACATATCTTGAGCAATGAGTTAATTAGTTTGAAATAACGGCCTCAAAGATGCTAAAACATGAAACTCTAGAAAAACTTTCAATAGGTCGCAAGTCAGGAAATTCAAATAGTTAGTCATATCTTGCTTTAGATCCTTGTCGTGTGTGTGAGTACCCAATAGCACTAAATCAATTATAGCTTGGATGAGCTTATGCAACCATATTACCTTATGAAATAGATCAAAATAAACTACAAAAACTACATGTTTAACACATCACTCAACGCAAAAGTATACAAATCAAAATTTCCAAAAATTTGAAATCAAAAGACTCTAGGTAAGTGCATTTTATGCTCCATCTTATCCTAAGTCCACTATTGTGGGTAAGTGCGTTTTACGCTCCATCTCAACCCAACGCAAGAGTTGATAAACGTAATTGTCTTACTTTTATCTTCATTTCATAGGAGAGTGTGTTTTACGCTCTATTTCTCTTAATCATATGTTTATGAGTGAGTGCGTTTTACGCTCCATCTCGCTCACCACATGACCAATAAATCAAACTTGGATACATTTCTTCGACTGATGTTTAAACGAGTTCTAGAGCTTAATGATAACTCCCACAAGCATTCGGTCATAAAAGTCATCCAAATCATACAACTAACTCAATACACATGGGTACCTGTATAAAGGTGCAAGGATTCGTAAGCAAAACAATAGCTAAGAATTACGTTAAGCACATAGACTAAGCAACCTATGTCCATTTTCCATGAGTTAAAAACTATTCAATCAAGTTCTTATCATAAACCATGGATAGAAGTTCAAAACAGATTAAAACAATGCTTAAGAGACACATCCTAAAAAAGAAATAATAATTTTTTTATTTAAAAAAATAGCATACAAACATTAAAATACACAAATAACTAACATATGCAATGTAACTATGATGCCAATGCTAAATTATCCATCCCCAAACTCAAAGTGAACAATGTCCTCATTGTTTATAAGATAAAGAATTGAAAATTGAGAAATTCCCTAATTGAACAAGCGCCATGCTTGACCATAACCTCCTAAGCGTCTGAGACTGATGGTGGATAAACTGGTAACAGTTGTGGCTCAGGAACATGCACTGGGATGGTACTTGGATAAAAATTAAGCAATTCCTTACCAAACAATACTCAATCAGGCCAACTTTTCTTTAAGACATTCCGTCGAATACGTGGTGTGCGTTGATTGAAATTCTTCTACAAATACCTCCCCTAAACTCAGTTTCAACAGAAATTTCCAAGTTATTGTAATATTCAATCAAATCATAGCAATATATAACCCAAAATCCTCCAATTGAGCCAACACAAACTCAATTGGGTAATCAATTTAAATTTATCCAAATTCAACATTGTATGATTACCCAATGCAAATCCAAGTACAACAGTTTAACTAACCAAGAATACCCATCATAATTGAGAAATTTATTTTACTTATATGCACAAATTGGAGTGAGTACCTTGCTTTGTGTTGGCAAAATAAGTTGTTTATTAGTACCTTCAATTTGGAGATGAATCCTTTTGAATGCTCAATGGGTTGAAGATGAATCCTTTTGAATGCTCAGTGGGTTGAATATGAATCCATGTGGAAGAAGGGAAGAATGAGTTTAGAAGTGTGGTTGTAGAGCTTGGGGTGTGAATGAGATGGAAAAGAGTGAAAAACGATCTACCTAGAAGAGTTTGTTTTTTATAAAAAAACTAATTTTCGCGTTTCCCGCCGGGGCGCGAAATTTGCACTGATTTTTGTTGCCGGAGCGAGATCGGCGCTGGGGCGCGAAAATATGTCTGGATTTATGGCCAGGGCGAGCTTGACACCGGGGCGCAAAAATATACCTTGAAACTGGCGTCGGGGCATGAACCCCCTATATCCCCAAAACTTGATTTTTTACATCCAAAGAAGTAACCAACCTCAAAACACCAAACTTAATACAATGCAACATACCAAGCATACATTAGACAATTTTAGAAAAGAATGGGCCTTCTGAGCAAATAAAACTCACAAGCTAAACTAACAAAAACAAATGCATTGAAAACTTAGAAACTTGAAAATTTGAAACTTGCGTAATTGAAATATAAAAACTAAACATAAATGATACAGATAGAGATAATGGGTTACCTTCCATCAAGCGCTTGGTTTACAGTCCTCGGCCTGACTAACTCCTTGTTTTTATCTAATTCCCCTTCGATAATTGAGGAAACCACCATCCATTAATAACCATGTAGCTTTAAAGGGTATCTCTTCAGTAAGGGTCATTATATCAAGTTCACCTAGCTTGTTTCTTTTTGGAACAATCTCATTCAAGAGATTCACATAACTAGGCGATTGCTCCATTGTGTTTGTGAAAAGAATGTTGAATTGAAGCTCTTCAAACACAAAAGAATTTTCAGCTTTCTTCTCTTGGACCCCTAATTCATCCCACCATGGGTTCAAATTTATGTTAGCTCCATTGTCACATAGAACCTTGCCTAAGACATGACTACCAATTGGGCACGGGACTGCAAAACTGGCCGAATCCTTGAGCTTTGGTGGAGAAGGCATATGGGTCATTATCAAAATTGGCTCATCTACGTTGGAACTCAAGGCTGGGTCTTCCTCGGCCATTATTTCCTGCTCCCCATTTGTCTTCTCCCCTATAGTATCCACATCTAATGGCACATCCGGTTGTAGCTCTGGTTTTTCCTCGATATTAGAATTCTTAACAATTAGCTCGAGAGCTCCATCAGTCTCGGGAACCATATCACTGGGACATTCATCTTGAGGGCGAGTGTTAATGGCGATGGTAAGTTCTCCAATTTGGTTCTCAAGATTTTGAATCGACATCTCTTGACTTTTTATAATCTCATCATTCGAAGCCATGAACTTATACAAAAGTTCCTCAAATTTGACATTGTTTCTGCTTGAGTAGGAGCTTGATCCTGATATTCAAGAGTATATGATGCGCTTGGAGCAAGAGTTTGAACTTCAATGTTGCCGCTCTAAGAAAATTTTGGATGATACCCTACATCCTGATGATAATAGTTGGGATAGGTGTAGTAGTTGGGGTAGTCGCCGAAATTGCCACCATACAGTGTAGCCTCAAAATTGATGGGGCAAATATGAATCACAAATCACCGCCATATGTTGAATATTCTGTGCTTCTAAAGTCTCAATGCTCCTCAAAATTACCTCCATATGTGGTGATACCTCCTCGAGCCCATACCTTTATGCCGCACTTGGTTGAGTCATTGTATAAGGCCATTGATCATTATAATTATCCATGGTGTACCTCGCAAAGAAAAAAGCATTAAAACAGAAAAATAAATGATAAAATAAACTAAAAACAAGTTAATAAAAATTTTAAATTAAGATCAATTTGATTGTAATTAATATTGAAAAAACACTAGAAAACTAAGTCCTCGGCAACGGCGCCAAAAACTTGTTGTCCGATTTATATAACGACAATTTACGCGCAAGTATACGTGGTCAATAAGTAATAAAGTGTAAATTGAGTATCGATCCCACGAAGAATTATTAATAATCTTTTCCAAGTACTAACATTTTATCATCTCAAACTTATTTAAACAAATGATAATTGTTTTTGTTGTTTTATATTAATGAAGATAGCAAATAATGAAAGAACTATGGATTATGAAATCCAATTCACAAATGATTAACCAATAACAAAGAGAGATAATTCAATTCAAACTATGTGTTAGGTTCCATTAAAATCTTAAAATAGAAGTTCTAGTTCATGGTAACTAGAAATAACATCATAATCAATTTATACATCATGTTGGATTACAAAATAGAAGGGAAACTAGAGATAAAACCACTTTTGAAGATATTTCTTAGTATGCTTGTTGGGTTGATGATGAACACTAGCTTCTCCTCCTTGATTTTGCAATCCTTGATGCTTTAGCTCCTTGGCCTTGCTTGATGTAGCTTATTTTAGCACTTTGGCCCTCTAATTTGATATATTATGTAGCCTCCCTTTCTCTAGATTTGATATTTCTCTCCTCCTTGGACTACTGAAATTGCCTTGTATTGCAGAATTTTCTTCTCTAATTGATGTTATGTGTAGTCCCCCCACTCTCTAGAAGTGATGTTAGTAGTGTTAGATGGTGTATGAATGCCTATTCCAACCGCCCCGAAGATGTTATAAGAGTTGTATATGAGAAACCCTAGCCTAGCCATCAAATTTTTGCCAAAAATCGTGAAATCCGAACTGCATCCAAGGAGTTCCTGCCCCGGCGCCAAAATAAACCTAAAATCTGAGCCCTGGCAAGCTCGTGCCTAGGTGCTGAAATTGTACTGGAAATTCGCGCCTCGACGCTATTTGGAAAAACGACCATAACGTCGCCGTTGCAAGGATTGATTGGGAATTTTTCATATCCGGTTTAAGGTAGGGGATCATGGACTAGATAATAATGACATGGACATAGATTAAATAATTCTATATAGTGAATTGCCTCCTTCCTGTACCTCTGGTCACAACCTATTTCAAACAAAAAGTTATGGCTGAAATTCAATTCCTATCTATCCTACCACTATTTCCTAATAGGGAGTCCAACTGCCAAGCAGAAGAAGTTATCCTACTGGCTAGGTAGAGTGGAATCGCATTAGGCCCCCTCTCACCTTTCGGTGATATTTTTTTGCCTTATCACAAAAGGAGGTAGACTTCCCGAAGGCTTTTTGGGAAGCCCATTCCCACTGCGCTCACGGCCCGGCTGGCCTGCCAGCTTCAATCTAGGAATGCTACTAGCTAGGAATGGATAAAGCGGAGTAGAGGAAGATAGGAGGGTGTAGTTATCTCTTACACTGAATATTGGCCTAGATAGAGGAGCGAGTTCTAACGAGCGACCGATGGGGGAGATTCGAACCCATAACTGATGATAAAACTAGAATAGATATTTTTTGTTTCCTACGCATAAGAACTCAGATTTATGCGATTCAAGAGGCTACAGAAAGCTAAGACGTAGCTCTACAACTTTCATAACTGGAGCTCGTCGAGATATCGACCGGAGCAAGGCTCAAATTGAGCCCGAAGCAACTGCTGTGTAAAATTCATGCCAAATTCGATGGTAAAATGACCATAACTCTCTCATACGAACTTCAAATTGGATGATTTAAGATGTTCTGGAAAGCTAAGACAAAGAACTATAACTTTCATTCTTTGAGTTTTGAGTGATTCGGATTGGATCATGGGTGAAATTGAGAAACAAGCTGCTAAAATGCCAAATTCAAGCCGAAGACGCATTGATCCTAGGCGCCTTTATTTGAATTCCTACAAAACAAAGTAAAAACACATAAAAGCATACAAAAACATATAATAGCAATACAAAACCACACAATTTAACAATAAGGAAAAAATACATACAAACCAAACGAAATAACTAAAGACTCAAGGTCAAAAGTACCTAATTTGTGTGTATAAAACACACTAATCAGCCATTTCAAATTCTTGAGCGCATTAATGACAATGCCTATAAATTGGATTTACCTGGTGAGTACAATGTTAGTGAAACATTCAATGTTACTGATCTAAGTCTGTTTGATGCAGGTGATGACTTGAGGACAAATCATTTTCAAGATGAGAGGAATGATGAGGACATCCTTAGCTCAGGAATGCATGCCAACCATAGAGCGGATTCAGTGCAAGGTCCAGTGGGACCAGTGACGAGGGCTAGAGCTAAGCATTTTAAGGAAGGATTACTTGTTCTTATTTAAGCTGCTTGGAAAGAGAAAGGAACGAGTTTAGAAGGTTTGGAAGTGGAAACTAAGTTCATGAATATGCTAGGAGTGATGGGACAAAACAATGATCTTAGTCGTAGCAATATGCCAGTCCAAAGCCAAGAAATCGAAATTCAGAGTTTGGGATTCTACGAATTCGCCCCGACGGATTCCCCAAGCCTAATAAATTTGCCCCGACGAAGTTCCCTCTGCCGAGTTCGCCCCAGCGTGGCGCTCTGGCCCAAGCTTCTCTGTCGAATTTGCCCCGGCGAATTCCCACAGGTAAATGAACTCGCCCCGACACAAATTCACAGGTTTTTCAGTACACTGAATTCGCCTCCGCGCATTGGGCGGATTTCAGCAGACGCGTATTTCCATGATTTTGAAGCGGATTTCTTTAATTAAGGAATTATTTTTCAGCATGTTTTCAGATTTATAACGTATCTAGGATTAGTTTAGATAGGAATTTGATTCCAAATTGATTATTATTTCCTTTTTAAGATTCAGGATTACATAGTTAATATAAATAAATTTTATACTTTTAATTCAACAACAATTCAATATTATTCAGGTTTATCATATTCTCGTGAGTTAAATTCTCTACTTTTGGTTCTTTAAAGAATTCCTGAGTATTTTCTTAGTTTTTTTTTAAGATTCTAGTTTGACTTATCATACAACAATACATAATTGTGTGTGGTGTCTTTTACCGCATCAATCGTCGATTGTATTGATAATACTACCTCAATATAAGCGAGGGGTGAAAGTGTCGTTGGTGTCCATTCAACGTATATTTCCAAACGAAAGAAATTGTATGAAGATTATCGTCTATATATAGGCGAGGGGTTAAGGTGTTGCGAGTAATTCACCATTCAACTTTGCTAAAAATGATCCGGGTGACGACCAACTCACGTAAGCGTGTCGTGGAGTCTATTACGCATTAGGGTGTAGGAGGATAGATCATATGTATTATTATTATTATTGAGTCTCTTACTGGCAACTCCGGAGTAGGATGAAGTACTATCCAGCAGAGTTGGGTTAGACCCGCCACACTATTAGTAGGGACCCAGTATCATATATGATTTTTGAGGAGTATGATAAGGTCATTAGGAGAGGCCTATTAGATTTTCCTATATATATATATATATGTATATATAGTGGTTGGTAGGGAATGGTAAGACCATGTAAGATATGGCAGTTGTAAGATAGGAAATCCCAAATTTTGATGTATAGATATGGGATACGTAAATAGCAGGTAATATGTAAAAAGAAGAAGAAGAAGAATAAAGAACTAACTGATGTACAAGCATGATGTTTATTAATATAAATGTGCTATGAGTATTATATGTTTTGTCAAATTATATCGTAGCAACACTGTGTTATATTTATAGAACAATGCCACCACAAGGATGACCTCGCATGAGATTAGTTAATGAGGAGACAAATGAGCATCGTGAGCCCAATCCCCTACAACAATTTACAGATTTATTAGTGCAAGCTTTACAAAATAGACCTATTAATGTGAACTAGCAGCACCAATAACTATATTTAAAGAATTTAAAATTGTAGGACCTTTAGAATTCAAAGGAACTACTGAGCCAATTGAGGCTTAAACATGGATAAAAGAAATAGAAAAGACGTTTGAAATAGCTAGAGTTGGGGAAGACCAAAAGACGATATTCGCTACCTATATGATGAAGGGGGAAACAATATTTTTGTGGCAGGCAAACCAAAATAGGGTTGGAGAAGGAATAATACTTTGGAGTAGGTTTAAGGAGTTATTCTTCGAAAATTATTTTTTGAGGAGCATGCAAAGTCGCATGGAAATACGATTCTTAAAACTAAAGCAAGGGGACATAATTATACCCCAATATGTTGCTAAGTTTAATGATTTGGCGAGGTTTGCTCCACATCAAGTTGATATAGAAGAGAAAACAAGGAGATTTGAACAAGGATTGAAACATTGGCTATAAAATAGGTTTTCAATACTAAAGATAGATAACTTCGCAACAATCTTAGAAAGGTAGTGAAACTTTAATGAAGTTTAATCAGGAACAGAAGAAGAAAAAATAATAGACGAATATAAAAGGGATAAAGTAGTGGTGAAAATAATAATAATAAAAGGAAGTGCAACAGCAGTGGTGGTAGAAAAGGGAATTCAAAGAAAATTATGAAGGCTTACAAGAATTGCGGTAAGAACCACATGAGGGCATGTTTAAAAGGGAGGAATATATGTTACATTTATGGGTAGCAGTGCCATATTGGTCCCAACTGTACCAGTGCAAGTAAGAATTAATGTGTGTTTTGTATATGGTGCTCTGGATCACAGGCACAAAATTGTCCAAAAAAGGATAGATGTCGGAGGAAGACGTAAGAGTAACAATAGTAATAAACTACCAATAATAGGACCGACTGCATCGAGTCGCCCAATAGTAAGAACTTTCAACATAATAGTCAAGAAAATAGTTGCATTAAGGGATATGGTGTCAAGTATAATACGATTAATTCTATAGATGCATACGTACTTTTTGATTAATGTGATACTTCCTAATTTATATCGCATGATTTTACCCATCGTTTGAATTTAATCCCTGAAGACTTAGAACATTCCCTGAATATAGAAGTTGCTAATAAGGAGATAATTCTTGTTAATCGAGCGCATAGAAATTTTTGCGTAGAAATTAAGGGTCCAAAAACTTTAGCCAACCTCATTCCAATTCAGTTAGGGGAGCTTGATGTTATATTGGGGATGGACTGGTTAAATGACCATGAAGCGATGATTGACTGTCATCGAAAGACTGTGAACTTTAGGATTTCTAACAAGTCGAAGGTGGTGTATTACGGTAATCGTAACCCTAGGCAGTTTAGTTGCATAACAATGAAGCAAGCAAAAAGACTACTTATAAAATGGTGCATTGGATATCTGGCTTATGTGGTGGACACCCAACAGAAGGAATCAAAGTTAGGTCAGATACCGGTGGTGAGATGATTTGCGGACATGTTTTCGAAGGAATTAACTGGCCTATGTGATCAGAAGATATAATTTGTGATTGATCTCGTTCCCCGAACTACTCCTATTTCAAAAGCTCCCTATCGAATGACTCCAGTAGAGATGAAGGAATTGATGGTGAAACTACAGGAACTTCTGGATAATAAATTTATTGGGGCGAGTGTGTCTCCTTTGGGAGCACCAATGTTATTTGCTAGGAAAAAGGATGGACTGTTATGATTATGTATCGATTATCATGAACTGAATAAAGTGACAATTAAGAATAAGTATCTATTGCCTAGGATTGATGATCTTTTTGATCAATTGAAGGGAGCCAAATATTTTTCTAAATTTGACTTACGATCGGGATATATATCATCAGTTAAAGGTAAAAGAAGAAGATGTGTCGAAGACAGTGTTTCGAACTTGTTACGAGCATTATGATTTTTTGGTGATGCCCTTTGGACTTACGAATGCCCCAACAACATTTATGGATTTGATGAATAGATTTTTCAAGAATTATTTGGACAAGTTTGTCGTGGTATTTATTAATGACATTTTAATTTATTCTCGGACAAAGGAGGAACATGCTAAACATTTAAGGAGTGTATTTGAAATATTAAGGGAGGAGAAATTATACACAAAAGTTTCAAAGTGTGAATTTCGGTTGGAGAAGGTGCAATTTTTGGGTTATGTAATTGACAAAGAAAGAATTTCTGTATACCTAACAAAAATAGAAGTAGTAGTAAACTGGGAACAACCAAAGACCCCAACGAAAGCTAAGAGTTTCTTAGGGTTAACAGGATATTATCGGCGTTTTATTCAACATTTTTCAAAGATAGCTGGATCATTATAACAAATTTGACTAGGAAGGGTGTAAAGTTCATATGGCCGGAGAAATGTGAAGAATGTTTATAGGAGTACAACACCAGTTTTATCTCTACCAGATAATACTAGGGGTTTTACGTTTTATCACTACAAGAAAAAAGGTTATTTTCAACGGAATTTTCCGTCAGAAATAAGCAAATTTCGTCAGAAAATTAGCTTCTTTTCGATGGAAATATACGTCAAAAATTCGAAGAAAACATGCTTGTCGGAATAAGTCCGTCAAAAATTCTGTCAAAAATAGTTATTTTCGGCAGAATAATTCCCACGGAAATTCCGTCGGAAATAAATTATTTTCCACGGAATTAAGTTATTTACCACGAAAAATTCCGTCGGAAATAACCTTTAAAAAATTATAAAAAAATAATTATGTTTTCTTTTTTCCCTAGGTTTTCAAATCAATTCATGCCCACCAATATCTAACACATTTAAATAATAATATCCAACACAAACAAATATCACAAAGATAGTCTTGTATTAATCTCTTGGGATTAGATATTACAATAATAAGGAAGTAAGTTTTTGAAATTTAGAAATCATAGAAATAAGCAGAACTCATTTAAGCTCATAGAATCTATATATACCTTAATGAGACAAAATTTATGTCAAAAGTTTAGCAGTACCATCTGAACTCATTAGCCAATCCAGAGCAAAAGTTCTACCATCGGATGAACGAAATAGTTCTCTGAAATAACATACACAGGTATTGTTAGAAAAGAAACGTTAAGTTTTATGTAAACTTTGTAAAAGAATTTAGCAATGACACCAATCAATTACATTAATATATATATATAAGAGTGTGTCTGTGTACAAATAGAAAGACACTAGGGAGGCGGAGAGAGAGAGAGATGCGTGAGTAGAAAGAAACGAATGAAGTTCATAGAAAATAAATATCAGAGATTAGACCGAACCTATATATAGAAATCCCCAAGAGATGGGAATAATTCAATTTATAATTTTTGCACATTTTGTTTTTTTGGTAAGTCAAATTTCTATATCTAAAATAACTAATAAATTGCCTTATTGACTATCCAAATCAAACAAAGTCTAACACTAATCTGTTTATTTAATATGTCTAAGGCATACCTTCACTTAATGACAGAATTAAGGAGCCTTCTGGAGCAACATCAATATACAACAATATAGTCACCATAATGTAAGTTAACTACTACATGCTAAAGAAAATAGTATCCATTGAATGAAACAATCTTCTTTGCTTTTCATGGAAGTTAAAAGGATTCCCAAATCTCAGAAAAGTAAGGCCATCCTTAATATTTTCTAAAGTTATGACAAAGGAGAATATAACATTATCCAACAAATTTAAAGTTTCAAACAATCAAAAATCACCAGGCAACCAACAATATACAATGACCCACGTTAATTTCTAATTTCTCACATTACGTTACAGTTATTTGCTCCTTTCAAGTAGTAACATAGTTTCACTAGTTTGCAAAAAAATCATCACACTACTTAAAGATAGGTTGTAAGTAACCAACATATTATATGAGACCTATTCATTTTTTTTAACTAATAAAATATACACAAAAATAAGGAGACCAAAATGTGGTGCCATTCTAGTACACGCAACATCAAAAGGCAGGAGGATACAAAAAGGACAACCTGCAGTAAGAGACCCCTATAAAGCCTTATGAGAGTTCTTCATAAGTAAGCAAGACGTTTCTTTTTATAACAGCTATTAGATAAAACCTATTAAAAATCAAGACATTGATGTCCTTCAGTTTGAACATAGTACGTTGCAAAATAAGATGTTTAAATATTTGTTCAAACAGTACCAATTATTAATGTTTATCATTTTTACCTTCCCCCTTTGTAGCTCCAAATTATATTGACTTCTAATAATAAACAGGTTTACATCCAATATAGAAAAACTGTAATTAGAAAGTATAAATACAGATATATACCATAAATGCCAAATAAATAACGCCACCTACCTTTAATTTATAAAACACTTGGTCTTATATAAGCACAAATTTATGATATGAAATACCTTTTGTAGCTATTGGGGCGTAATTATTTGGGCTCGAATGAAAGTAGTATGCACACAAGTCAATCATATTTGATATGATGTAGCATATACTTTGTAATCTTATTCGGTTATTAAAGGCATTTTTTATTATCTACATGATGCTGTTATATTAATATGTGATAAACCCATAGTTTTAAGCAATACTTTTAGAATCATGATGATGATCATGCTAATGAGATCTAAATGCTTAGATAGCTTAAAACTAAAATCGTTCCTAATCGATTGGATTAATAAAAAGGAGATTAATTAATCCGGATAGATTAATACATACGTTACTTGCTCTTATGAAGATGATGATTGATCTCATAATCATTTGTGTAGAGACACTAAAGCAAATATGTAGGTGCTCATTGGACAATAAGTTCAGTGAACGTGAGTCGCTAAGGAATACCTAACAGAGTTTTACTCGTCTGTTAACAGGAATTCCTCTGGTGATAGTAGTACAAGTGATCCTTGGACTTGAGATCATCATACTATCTTGTGTATGATGAGTTATACTTTGACATGTCCCTTAAGACCTTTAGGGTATATCGAATGGTATGCTTGGGTATAATGAGTTGTACATGGAGATAGGTGAATGATCAACAAAGAATTTACCACATCTAGTAAAAGATGTGAATATCCTATGCGATTCGATAAATGACAATTCAGTAGTCCTTGGCCAAAGCAAAATGAAATTAGAAAGGAGTTTCTAATTTGCATTATTTAGAGTTGTGCATTTAAGAATCGAAATACATATAATTAAATAAAATAAGACTTGACAGTAAATCCATGTCTTATATTTGATTGGGACATTGTATGGTAGAAGGATTGAATTATATGGTAATTATTCACTGAAAGGTTCTTTTGTAATTAATGTTGAAATCTATATTATCTGGAAAGTCATTGATCGCTAAGGAAGCTTACCCTTATTGTAGAATAAATGTTATTTATTTAAATGAATTAAATAATTTAATTTATTTATTTAAATAAGATTAGAATTATTCTAATTGATTTATTCACAACCAGTTTATATATGGAAAACCTAAAGGATCACACCGCAAAAGGAAAATATTTGCTTAAGAAGTAAATGACATAATTGTAATAATAAGTTAAGTGTATTTAATTTAATCTATGGAGATAGAATAAATTAAATAGCTTAATATTTATTATTTATTATTTTAAAAATATTAAATATAAATTAATATGAGGAGTCTTATTATTATTATTATTATTACTATTATTTAATTTCTAATAGGGATTGAGGATTAATTAATAGAAGTACTCTCTCATGAATTCCTAATTAGATTAGGAGTTTAATTAGAATGGAAACCCTAATCCTAAATAGTTTAGGGAAGAGTTTTCCTAAATCTATAAATAAGAGAAGTCTTATCATAGATTAAGGTTACACACTCTTGTATAAGAATTGTGGAGAGTATTTACAATTTTTATAGAGAGAGAAACTAGTATTTTGCCAATACCCATCTTCTTGAACAAGTATTATTCTTTGTGTTAGGTTTGTATATAGCGCGAACATACAATAAAATTACATAAATAATGCGGAAGCACAATAAAACGGATTTTAAAATTTTATACAAACCATCACCATGATCAATCTATGTGCTCAATTAACGATATAAACGAAAGAGACAGGTATATAGAATTATACCCTCGTGAATCAAAGCTTCCTCAGGTACAAGTTCACTTCCAATTCCTTCGTGTTCTCCTTGAATTCCACCGATTAAATTCTTTCTTTTGATCAACGTTAGCCACCCAAGTGTTTGGCCTCTAGAGGTGATCCACCAAGGAATAATAGTTGTTCAAGAAGATGGGTGTTGGCAAAACCTAGTTTCTATCTCTATACAAATTGCAAGTACTCTCTCTCTCCAATTCTTATGGAAGAGTGTGTAACTATCTAACCCTAAATCATGATAAGACTCCTCTTATTTATAGATATAAGGAACCCTCCTAACCTATTTAGGATTAGGATTTTTATTTTAATTAAACTCCTTTAATTAATTCTGCTCCTAATCCAATTAGGAATTTATGAGAGAGTACTTCTATTAATTAATTCTCAATCCCTATTAGGAATTAAATAATAGTAATAATAATAATAATAAGACTCTTCTTATTAATTTATATTAAATAATAAATATTAAGCTATTTAATTTATTCTATCTCCATAGATTAAATTAAATACACTTAACTTATAATTAAAATTATGCCATTTACTTCATAAACAAATATTTTTCTTTTGCGGTGTGACCCTTTAGGTTCTTCATATTAAACCGGTTGTGAATAAATCAATTAGAATAATTCTAATCTTATTTAAATAAATAAATTAAACTATTTAATTAATTTAAATAAATAATATTTATCCTACAATAAGGGTAATCCCCCTTAGCGACCAACAACTTTCCAGATAATATAGATTTCAACATTAATCACAAAAGAACCTTTCAGTGAATAGTTACTGTACACTTCAATCCTTTTACCATACAATGTCCCAATTAAATATAAGACATGGATTTACTGTCAAGTCTTATTTTATTTAATTATATGTATTTCGATTCCCAAATGCACAACACAAAATAATGTAAATTAAAAACTCCTTTCTAATTTCATTCTGCCTTGGCCAAGGACTGCTAAGTTGTCATTTATCGAATCACATAGGACATTCACATCTTTTACTATATGTGATAGATTCTTTGTTGATTATTCACCTATCTCCATTTACAACTTATTATACCCAATCATATCATTTGATATACCCTAAAGGTCTTAAGGGACATGTTAAAGTATAATCATCATACACAAGATACTATGATGATCTCAAGTCTAAGGATCACTTGTACTATTATCACTAGAGGAATTCCTATTGACAGGCGAGTAAAACTCCATTAGATATTCCTTAGCGAGCCACGTTCAGTGAACTTATTCAACAATAAGCACCTACATACTTACTTTAGTGTCTCCACACAAATGATTATGAGATCAATCATCCTCTTCCTAAGAGCAAGCAACGTATGCACTAATCTATCCGGATTCATTAATCCCCTTTTTTAGTAATCCAACGATTAGGAACAATTTTAGTTTGTGAGCTATCTAGAATTTAGATCTCATTAGCATGATCACCATCATGATTCTAAAAGCATTGCTCAAAACTATGGGTTTATCACATTTAATATAACAACACCATATAGATAATGTAAAATGCCTTTTAAGAAAATCAATTCTTTTATTAATAAATGAATAAGATTACAAAGTATATGCTACATCATATCAAATATGATTGGCTTGTGTGCATACTACTTTCAATCTCCTACTTGCATTAAAGTCAATCGCCATGGTATCTAATACCCATCTTCTCTAAGTGACGATCAAACTATTGTTGTGTTAAAGCGTTAGTAAATGGATCTGCAATGTTGTCTTGAGAGTCCACACGCTCTAGGGTGACATCTCCTCTTTCAATGATTTCTCTAATCAAATGAAATCGCCGCAACACGTGTTTGGATTTCTGATGAGACTTGGGTTCCTTAGCTTGCGCAACAGCTCCGTTGTTGTCACAGAATAAAGGTACGACTCCTCTAATGCTAGGAACCACTCTAAGTTCAGTTATGAACTTCTTCATCCAAACAGCTTCCTTTGCAGCTTCACTTGTAGCTATGTACTCTGCCTTTGTCACTGAATCAGCAACTGTTTGCTGTTTTGAACTTTTCCAACTCACTGCGCCACCGTTTAAGTTAAACACATACCCTGGAACAGATTTACTGTCATCTTGGTCCGTTTGAAAACTTGAGTCTGTATAGCCCTCTAGTTTCAATTCAGGCCCACCGTAGACAAGAAATACATCCTTAGTTCTTCTCAAGTACTTTAGGATGTTTTTCACTGCCCTCTAGTGCTCTTCTCCTAGATTCAACTGATATCTGCTCGTTACACTAAGTGCATGAGCGACATCTGGTCTAGTACATATCATACCGTGCATGATAGATCCTATTGCGGAAGCATAAGGAATCTTACTCATCCGGTCTCTCTCCTCAGGTGTCTTTGAGGCCTGTTTCTTGGAAAGATGCATTCCATGGCTCATCGGTATGAGACCTCTCTTGGAATCTTTCATGCTAAACTTCTTTAGCATCGAGTCAATATACTTTCCTTGGGTCAAGCCCAGCATCCTTTTAGATCTATCTCTATAGATCTTTATCCCCAAAATATAGGATGCCTCACCCAAGTCCTTCATGGAGAAGTGCTTAGATAACCAAATTTTGATCGACTATAGCATAGGAACACCATTCCCTATCAGTAATATTTCATTGACATATAATACAAGGAATGAAACAGCGCTCCCACTAACCTTCTTGTACACACAAGGTTCATCCTCATTTTTGATAAAATTAAACCTTTTGATTATCTCATCAAAACGGATGTTCCATCTTCGAGAAGCTTGATTCAATCCATAAATGGATCGTTGTAGCATACAAACTTGGTTTGTTCTAATCGTTGAAACAAAACTCTCTGGCTGTATCATATATACATTTTCCTCAAGCTCTCCATTGAGGAAGGCCGTTTTCACGTCCATTTTCCAGATCTCGTAATCATAATAAGCTGCAATTGCAAGCAAAATCCGAATGGACTTGAGCATAGCTACTGGTGAGAAGGTTTCATCATAGTCAACTCCTTGTCTTTGTTTGAAACCTTTTGCAACCAGTCAGGCCTTATAGGTCTCTACCTTGCCATCTACTCTAGTCTTTCTCTTAAAGACCCATTTACACCCAATAGGCTTAATGCCCTCAGGTGGTGAAACCAAAGTCCGTACTTGGTTTTTATACATGGAGTCCATCTTGGATTTCATGGCTTCTAGCCATTTCTCTGAGTCTTCACTACTTATAGCCTCTTCGTAAGTCAATGGATCATCATCATCTATGATGCGTACCTCATCATCATCCTCTATGATGAATCCATACCTATCAGGTATCTTCAGTACTCTTCCAGATTTACGAATAGGTAGTGGTACAGTAGGTTCTTCTACTTGGTCAGGTACCTGACTTTGATCCGTAGTATTTTGTGATTTTTGAACTTCTTCAAGATATATCTTACTCCCACTAACCCCTTCAAGGATAAACTCCTTTTCCAAGAAGGCAGCGTGTTTCGCAACAAACACCTTTTGATCAGTAGGATGATAGAAATAATACCCCGATATTTATTTATGGTATCCCAGGAATCTACATTTGTCGGATCCAGTCTTTAGCTTATCATGCTCAAACCTTTTAACTTAAGCTGGATAACCCAAATCTTAATATGCTTAAGATTTGGTTTCCTCCTTGTCCATATCTTATATGGAGTCTTTGGGACGGATTTGGTAGGTACCTTGTTAAGTAGGTATGCAGCCGATTCTAGGGCATAACCCCAGAAGGATACTGGAAGGTAGGTAAAACTCATCATGGAACGAACCATATCCAACAATGTTTGATTTCTCCTTTCAGATATACCATTCAACTGTGGCGTCCCTGGTGGAGTCCATTGTGAGATTATATCATTTTCTTTGAGACAACTTAGAAACTCATTAGTCAAGTATTCACCTCCTCGATCCAGTTTGCTTCTCTACTTCACTTCTGAATTCTTTAAACTTTTCAAACGATTCAGATTTGTATTTGATTAAATACACATATCCAAATCTAGAATGATCATCAGTGAAAGTAATAAAATAAGAATACCCTCCTCGTGCATTCGTTGTCATAGGTCCACATACGTCTGTGTGTACTAATGCTAACAACTCTGTAACTTTTTCTCCTTTTCCACTAAAAGAAGATTTAGTCATCTTACCCATGAGATAAGATTCACAAGTTAGATATGATTCGTAATCAGATAGCTCTAAAAGCCCATCTTTATGCAACTTAGTTAATCTTGTTTCATTGATATGACCGAGTCTATAGTGCCACCTAAAGGTATAATTAATATCATCTCTTTTTCTTTTCTTAGCTTGTTCAATTTGAAGTATATTTTCATGCAAGTCAAGTATGTAAAGTCCATTCAGTAAATTGCCAACACCATATAAAACATTTTTATTATAAATAGAACAACTATTGTTCTTTATTATAATATCAAAACCATCCATATCCAATACAGAAATTGAAATAATATTTCTAATGAGTGTTAGAACATAATAACAATTATTTAAACTAATGAACTTGCTCAAAGGCAGTGCTAAACAATAAGTCCCTACAGCTAATGCAGCAACCTTTGCTCCTTTTTCCACTCGTAGGACGACTTGATCCTTGTTCAGCTTTCTACTTCTACTTAGTCCCTGCACATTATTACATATGTGAGAACTACAGCCGGTATCTAATACCCAAGTAGAATTTTGACTTTCAGAAAAATTAATTTCAATCATGAACAAACTTAGATCGGAAGTCGAAGCTTCTCTAAGCTTCTTTTGGTCCGCAAGATACTCCTTGCAGTTCCTCTTCCAGTGTCCCGGCTTATTACAATGGTAGTAAATTCCTTCGCTATCTGGATCAGGTTTCTTTTTATCCTTTCTCTTCGCCTTGCCCTTAGCCTTCTTGTTTTTCTTCTTTTCAGAAGATACATTGGGCCTCTTCCTTTTCTTAGAAGAATCATCCACTAGTAAGACTTGGTTCTTGTTGGATGAGAAGTGACCTTCAGTAGTTTTCAACATGTTAAGTAACTCAAGCAAGCTGACGTCCAACTTATTAATGTGAAAATTCACAACAAATTGTGAGAAGGTGTCCGGGAATGACTGCAAGATCAAATCTTGACTTAACTCCCCATCCATCATGAACCCAAGCTGTCTAAGTTGTTCAATCAGATGGATCATATTAAGGACATGAGTCTCAACAGCAATGCCCTCGGTCATACGATATCGGAAGAGCTCCTTAGATATATAATATCTAGCAGTCCTACTTTGCTCACCATACAACTCCTTGAGGTGCAACAATATAGTAGGAGCATCTATAGTTTCATGCTGACGCTGAAGCTCGTTACTCATGGATGCGAGCATGATGCATTGAGCCAAGATTGCATCATCTTGCCACTTTCTAAAAGTAGCAATCTCTTCCTCAGAGGTTGTTTCTGCAACATTTACAGGGACTGGCGAATTTAGGACATAAGAAATCTTTTTAGCAGTGAGAAAAATTCTCAAATTCCTTAACCAGTCCGTGTAATTCGGTCCGGTCAGTTTGTTAGCATCAAGTATGCTACGCAGTGATAGTGAGTTTGACATTTTTAAATTCTGCATGCGAAATATGTTAGGTTTGTATATAACGCAAGCATGCAATCAAATTACATAAATACGGCAGAAGCATGATAAAACGGATTTTAAAATTTTAATACAAACCATCACCATGATCAATCTATGTGCTCAATTAACGATATAAATAAAACAGAAAGAGAATAATAATTATACTCTCGTAGATCAAAGCTTCCTCGGGTACAAGTTCAACTCCTAGTCCTTCGTGTTCTCCTCGAATTCCACCGATGAGATTCCTTCCATTGATCAATGTTAGCCACCCAAGTGTTTGGCCTTTAGAAGTGATCCACTAAGGAAGAATAGGTATTCAAGAAGTTGGGTATTGGCAAAACCCTAGTTTCTATCTCTATAGAAATTACAAGTACTCTCCACAATCTAATGCAAGAGTGTGTAACATTAATCTATGATAAGACTCCTCTTATTTATAGATGTAGGAATAACCCTTCCCTAAACTATTTAGGATTAGGGTTTCTATTATAATTAAACTCCTTTAATTAATTCTGCTCCTAATCCAACTAGGAATTCGTGAGAGAATATTTCTATTAATTAATTCCTAATCCTTATTAGGAATTAAATAATAGTACTAGTAATAATAATGATAAGACTCCTCTTATTAATTTATATTTAATATTTTCAAAATATTAAATAATAAATATTAAGGTATTTAATTTATTATATCTCCATAGATTAAATTAAATACACTTGACTTATTATTACAATTATGCCATTTACTTCTTAAATAAATATTTTTCCTTTTGCGGTGTGACCCTTTAGGTTCTCCATATTAAACCGGTTGTGAATAAATCAATTAGAACAATTTTTATCTTATTTAAATAAATAAATTAAACTATTTAATTAATTTAAATAAATAATATTTATTCTACAATAAGGGTAAGCCCCCTTAGCGACCAACAACTTTCCAGATAATATAGATTTCAACATTAATCACAAAAGAACCTTTCAGTGAATAGTTACTGTACAATTCAATCCTTCTACCATATAATGTCCCAATTAAATATAAGACATGGATTTACTGTCAAGTTTTATTTTATTTAATTTTATGTATTTCGATTCCCAAATGCACAACTCCAAATAATGTAAATTAGAAACTCCTTTCTAATTTCATTCTGCCTTGGCCAAGGACTACTGAGTTGTCATTTATCGAATCACATAGGACATTCATATCTTTTACTAGATGTGGTAGATTCTTTGTTGATCATTCACCTATCTCCATGCATAACTTATTATACCCAATCATACCCTTTGATATACCCCAAAGGTCTTAAGGGACATGTCAAAGTATAACTCATCATACACAAGATACTATGATGATCTCAAGTCCAAGGATCACTTGTACTACTATCACTAGAGAAATTTCTATTGACAGGCGAGTAAAACTCCATTAGGTATTCCTTAGCGAGCCACGTTTAGTGAACTTATTCTCCAATAAGCACCTACATACTTGCTTTAGTGTCTCCACACAAATGATTATGAGATCAATCATCCTCTTCTTAAGAGTAAGCAACGTATGTACTAATCTATCCAGATTCACTAATCCCCTTTTTAGTAATCCAACAATTAGGAAGAATTTTAGTTTGTGAGCTATCTAGAATTTAGATCTCATTAGCATGATCACCATCATGATTCTAAAAGCATTGCTCAAAACTATGGGTTTATCACATTTAATATAACAACACTATGTAGATAATATAAAATGCCTTTTAAGAAAATCAATATTTTTATTAATAAATGAATAAGATTACAAAGTATATGCTACATTATAACAAATAGGATTGGCTTGTGTGCATACTACTTTCAAAATAGACAACATTTTAGCATGCATTCATTTAATTAATTACCAAAATAAATTAGGTCTTTATTTTAAATTGGTATCTCTCACTATTTCATCAAACTATATTACCCTCATTATATAGTTCGGCAATTCTAATTATAGATTTACTAGTGAGACTAAGGATCCCATTTCAAATGTATATAGCCTTGTGGTGACACAACAAACGATATATAAATAAATAGGTAAACAACTATTGTCAATTACATCACTATGTAACTCCTTCTATTTTGCCTCTTAGATTATTTTGATCAAGTAGTGACACATCCGAATCAAAATTATCCAAGTTAAGAACAAAATAGCACTTCCATATATGTGAAGAGAAAAATACCGTCCTTGTGGTGACATAACAAAACAGTAATGTTCAATTCCTTAATAAGCATCAAATGTGATAATGCAACATCTTAAATATTTAATACTTGCCTTGTGCTGACACAACAAACTCATATTAAATATTCAATACTCTATTGTTTTACCATGCTAGAAGGCGGCGTTCGATATTCCAAATATCTTTGAACGCTTAGGATTTAATATAATTTCTTTGAAGGGTTTGTTATTATTAGTCCCATCTTGTTAAGCGCGCATGCACATATATATTTATAAAATACGCGTCAGATTATTTAACATGCGAAGCATGTTGTATAATATATAATATATATATAGTAATCATGCACGTATAGAATACTATATTTTACCCAGATTGATTATGGACTTTTATTCTAGTTTGGTTCACTAGAGCCACCAAGTGAACCAAAAGGTCAAACCTAGGGTGCAAGAATAAAATTTAAATATAACTATTACATTTAAACCCGGGCTACATTACAAACGGGTCTTCATGCGCTCCTTGCTCCTTTGTCTCCAATTCTTCAAAATTAATTCTAACTAGTCCTATTACAAAAACTATTTACAATAAATAGAAACCTTGATCAGCAGTCAAGGGGAAGTACATAGGAGGGAGATAGAATTTTACATTAAGAAAAATTAGAGAAGACGAGGTACGCAGACCCCATTTATAAAAAACCCATACATTCAAGCATCCTCTAAAATAATTCCAATCACACATTGGTCAATAGTCCATAATCAATCCCTATTTATTATCATACATATCTCTATATGTATCAATAAATAACATTCATCTCATGAATAATAAAATCATGCCATATATGCATTGATATCAATTAATGGGCAAAAGTTTTGCTAAGATTTAGTTTTGAGCCAAAATAAACTCTTTTATTTTAATCAAAAACCAAATCCAAATTAAACTCCTTTAATTTTAGCAATTTGAAATCCTATTCCAGATAAAATAAACATCTTTATTTTAAACTTATATCAATTAAATAAACCATTTATTTTAATTGAAGAAAAAATTATTTTTCGGATTCTGCTGTCCGGCGCAGCTGCGCCCAGAATGAACTGGAAACGGTGCAGCTACGCTGAACCCCATAAACGACTTTCTGGGTTTGGGCGCAGCTGCGCTCCAGAATGAACTAGAAACGGCGCAGCTGCGCCGCGTAGCAGATTCAGAAAAAACAGATTCTGCCCAAAAATTTCGATCCAATCGCATACCATACATACATGGAATCATCAAAATCGATAATTAGCACAAGGTTAGGCTCTGATACCACTGTTAGGTTTATATATAGCGCGAACATGCAATCAAATTACATAAATAGTGCGGAAGCGCAATAAAACGGATTTTAAAATTCTATACAAACCATCACCATGATCAATCTATGTGCTCAATTAACGATATAAATGAAAGAGATAGAGATATAGAATTATACGCTCGTGAATCAAAGCTTTCTCAGGTACAAATTCACCTCTAATTCCTTCGCGTTCTCCTTGAATTCTACCGATTAAATTCCTTCCTTTGATCAACGTTAGCCACCCAAGTGTTTGGCCTCTAGAGGTGATCCACCAAGGAATAATAGTTGTTCAAGAAGATGGATGTTGGCAAAACTCTAGTTTCTATCTCTATAGAAATTGCAAGTACTCTATCTCTCTCCAATTCTTATGGAAGAGTGTGTAACTGTCTAACCCTAAATCATGATAAGACTCCTCTTATTTATAGATATAGGGAACCCACCTAAACTATTTAGGATTAGGGTTTTTATTTTAATTAAACTCCTTTAATTAATTAAACTCCTAATCCAATTAGGAATTTATGAGAGAGTACTTCTATTAATTAATTATCAATCCTTATTAGGAATTAAATAATAGTCATTGTAATAATAATAAAACTCTTTTTATTAATTTATATTAAATATTAAATATTAAGCTATTTAAATTATTCTATCTCCATAGATTAAATTAAATACACATAACTTATTATTACAATTATGTCATTTACTTCTTAAACAAATATTTTCCTTTTGCGGTGTGACCCTTTAGGTTCTCCATATTAAACCGGTTGTGAATAAATCAATTAGAACAATTCTAATCTTATTTAAATAAATAAATTAAAATATTTAATTCATTTAAATAAATAATATTTATTCTACAATAAGGGTAAGCCCCCTTAGCGATCAACGACTTTCCATATAATATAGATTTCAACATTAATCACAAAAGAAACTTTCAGTGAATTGTTACCGTACAATTCAATCCTTCTACTATACAATGTCTCAATTAATTATAAGACATGGATTTACTGTCAAGTCTTATTTTATTTAATTATATGTATTTCGATTCCCAAATGCACAACTCTAAATAATGCAAATTAAAAATTCCTTTCTAATTTCATTCTGCCTTGGCCAAGGACTACTGAGTTGTCATTTATCGAATCACATAGGACATTCACATCTTTTACTAGACGTGGTAGATTCTTTGTTGATCATTCACCTATCTCCATGTACAACTCATTATACCCAATCATACCCTTTGATATACCTCAAAGGTCTTAACGGATATGTCAAAGTATAACTCATCACACACAAGATACTATGATGATCTCAAGTCCAAGGATCACTTGTACTACTATCACTAGAGGAATTCCTACTAACAGACGAGTAAAACTCCATTAGGTATTCCTTAGCGAGCCACGTTCAGCGAACTTATTCTCCAATAAGCACCTACATACTTGCTTTAGTGTCTCCACACAAATGATTATGAGATCAATCATCCTCTTCCTAAGAGCAAGCAACGTATGTACTAATCTATTCGGATTCACTAATCCCCTTTTTTAGTAATCCAACGATTAGGAACAATTTTAGTTTGTGAGCTATATAGAATTTAGATCTCATTAGCATGATCACCATCATGATTCTAAAAGCATTGCTCAAAACTATACGTTTATCACATTTAATATAACAGCACCATGTAGATAATGTAAAATGCCTTTTAAGAAAATCAATTCTTTAATTAATAAATGAATAAATTTACAAAGTATATGCTACATCATATCAAATATGATTGGCTTGTGTGCATACTACTTTCACTTTGGTGGGTCACCTCTAGAGGCCAAACACTTGGGTGGCTAACGTTGATCAAATGAAGGAATTTAATCGGTGGAATTCAAGGAGAACACGAAGGAGTTGGAGTTAAACTTGTATCCGAGGAAGCATGGTTCTACGAGGGTATAATTTTTTATTCTCTATCTCTTTCGTTTAATTAATAATTGTGCATAAAGAAAGATAATGGTGATGGTTTGTTTAAAATTTTAAAATCTAATTTTATCGCGCTTTCACTTTATTTATGTAATTTGATTGCATGTCCGCGTTATATACAAATGTAACAGTGGTATCAAAAGCCAAACTTTATACGAATTATTAATTATTTTGATTCCATATATGTATGGATATGTGTTTGGAATAATTTATTGGGTATAATATGTTGTATAAAATCATGGGTTTTGAATATAATTGCAGAAAATCGAGTTTTTGATGAAAAACTGATCAAATTCGCGACTGTAGAAAAAATTGGAAAACTGTTGTTGGAAGTCGGTGCTGCAGCGCCATGTCCCTTCGTTAGACATGGCGCCGCAGCACCATATCCTTTGGAAGGATAATATACGGCGTCGTAGCGTCGCTTTTATAACTAAAGTCGGCGTCGCAACGCCATTTTGCAGATTTGCGATTTTGATATTTTTTTACGATTTTTCAAAAATTAAAATAAAAAGTTATTTTACATGGTTTTATAATTAAAATAAAGTGTTATTTTAATCTTGAAATTGGATTCCATGTTAATTAAAATAAAGGAGTTTATTTTGATTTGGAATTTCATTCAAAATAGAGGAGTTTGTTTTTATTCAAAATTGGATAAATTAAAATAAAAGAGTTTATTTTGATTTAGAATTGGATTGCAATAAAGGAGTTTGTTTTGATTCATAATTGGATTTCATGCTAACCAATTAGAATTGAAATTGGATTTCATGCTAACTAGTTGGAGTTGAAATTGAATTTTATACTAAACAAATTGGAGTTGAAATTGGATTTCATGCAAACTAATTTGATTAGGTATTGGATATCATGCAACTTTAAATTGCCTATTAAATGATATTAATGCATACATAGAATAGTTTTATTATTAATGAGATGAATATTATTTATTGATGCATATAGAGATATGTGTGATTATAAATGGGATTGATTATAGACTATTGACCAATGTGTGATTGGAATTATTTTAGAGGATGCTTGAATGAATGGGTTTTATAAATGGAGTCTGCATACCTCGTCTTCTCTAGTTTTTTCTTGATATAAATTCTATCTTTCTCCTATGTACTTCCCCTTGGCTGCTGATCAAGGTTTTTATTTATTGTAAATAGTTTATGTAATAGGATTCGTTAGAATTATTTTGAAGAATTGGAGATAAAGGAGCAAGGAGCGCTTGAAGACCCGTTTGTAATGGAGCCCGGGTTTAAATATAATAGTTATATTTAAATTTAATTCTTACACCCTAAGTTTGACCTTTTGGTTCACTTGGTGGCTCTAGTGAACCAAACTAGAATAAAAGTCTATAATCAATCTGGGTAGAATATAGTATTCTATATGTGCATGCTTACTATATATATATATATATTATCCAACATGTTTCGCATGTTAAATAATATGACGCATATTATGTACATATATATATATGTGTGTGTGTGTGTGTGCATGCGCGCTAAACAAGATGAGAGAAATAATAACAAACCCCTCAAAGAAATCATATTAAGTCCTAAGCGTTCAAAGATATTTGGAACATCGAACGTCGCCTTCTAGCATGGTAAAGCGATAGAGTATTAAATATTTAATATGAGTTTGTTGTGCACACACAAGGTGAGTATTAAATACTTAAGATGTTGTTTAATCATATTTGATGCTTATAAGGAATGGAACATTACTACTTTGTTGTGCACACACAAGGGCGGTCTTTTTCTCTTCACATATATGGAAGTGTTACGTTGGACTTAACTTAGATTATTTTAGTTCGAATGTGCACACACTTGACCATTATAATCTAAGAGGCAAAATACAAGGAGTTACATAGTGATGTAATTGACAATAGTTGTCTACCTATTTATTTATATATAGTTTGTTGTACACACACAAGGCTATATATATTTGAAATGAAATCCTTATTCTCACTAGCAAATCTTTAATTAGATTTACCGAACTATATATTAAGGTTAATATAGTTTGATGAAAATAGTTGGAGATACCAATTTAAATAAACCCTAATTTATTTTGATAATTAATAAAATGAATATATGCTAAAATGTTGTTAAATTATAATTTCATTTATAGAATTTTATAATGTCTAAATTACTATCACTGCGGAGCATATTAGATGCTAATTAACTGGACCAAATAACACGGACTAGTTAAGGAATTTGAGAATAGTTCTCAAGGTTAAAAAGTTATCTGATGTCCTTAATACGCCTATTCCTGCAATGGTTGCAGACAATGCCTCTGAAGAAGAGATTGCTACTTTTAGAAAGTGGCAAGATGATGCAACCATGACTCAATGCATCATGCTCCCATCCATGTGTAACGAGCTTCAGCATCAACATGAAACTATGGATGCTCGTACTATATTCCTGCACCTCAATGAGTTGAATGGAGAGGAAAGTAGGACTATTAGATATCAGATATCTAAGGAGCTCTTCCAATCAAAATGACCGATGGCACTACAGACAAATGTCCTTAAATGACCAATCTAATTGAACAATTGGGACAACTAGTTTTATAATGGATGGAGAGTTGATCCAAGATTTGATCTTGCAATCGCTTCCGGACTCTTTCTCACAATTTGTTGTGAATTTCCACATGAATAAGCTATATGTCAGCCTGCCTGAGTTGTTTAAACATGTTGAAAACTATAAAGAGTCACTTTCCAACCAAGAAAGACCAAGTCTTACTGGTAGATGATTCTTTCAGGAAGCAGAAGAGGGCCAAAGGATCTTCTTAGAAGAAGAACAATTCAAAAAAGGTATAAAGAAAGGCAATAACTAAGGACACTAAGAACAAAACTGAAACAGATAGCAAAGGAGTTTGCTTCCACTGTAATAAGCCTGGACACTGAAAGGAAACTATAAGGAGCATATCTGCAAAGGCTAACTAGAAGAAGCTTAGTGAAGCTTTGGTTACAGATATAGGTTTGTTCATCATTAAAATAAATCTTTTTTTAAGTCAAGGCTCTACTTGGGTATTGGATACTGGCTATAGTTCTCACGTATGCAATCCAATGCAGAGACTAAGCAGAAGTAGAAAGCTAAACAAAGAGTATATAATCTTATGTATGGAGAATGGAGCAATGGTTGCTACATTAGCCGTATGAACTTATAGTTTAGCGTTGCCTGCGGGCAAGTCTATTAAGTTAATAAGTTATTATTATGTTCTAGTTCTCTTTAGGAATATTATTACTTTCGTTGTCAGACAAGGAAGGTTCTGGTATTATATTTAAGAATAACTGTTGTTCTATTTATAATGATAATGTTTTGTTTGAAAGAGAAAGATTACTTGATGGACTTTGTATACTTGACTTACATGAAAATAATTTTACAAATTGAATAAACTAGTAAAAGAAAAAGGAGATGGTCATTCAAAGAGTTGAATATGTGTATTTGATAAAATACAAGTCTGAATCATTTGAAAGGTTCAAAGAATTCAGAAGTGAACCAAATTGACAAAGTATTAAGAACTTTTAATCAGATTGAGGAAGGAATACTTGTGCAATGAGTTTCTAGATCATCTCAAAATGGTATTTTCTCATAATGGACGTTTCATGATACACAATAATTGCTTGGTATATCTAAAAAGCAAAATTGTACCATGTAGGACAAGGTGCGGTCCATAATGATTTTTACCGACATTCTAGTATCCTTTTGAGGTTATGCCCTAGAAACGGCTGCATATCTACAAAATAAGGTAACCTCAAAATTTGTCCACAAGACTCCATAAAAGTTATGGATAGGGAGGATTCCGTCTTAAAGTATATGAAGATAAAGGGTTATCCAGCTTATGTGAAAAAGGTTTCAAAAGGATAAGCTTGGGACAAAATCTGACAAGTGCAGATTTGTGGGATATCCTAAAGAAAGTTTAGGGTATTATTATTATAATCCTACACGTTGTCTTCTTGGATAAAAGTGTTTATCATTGAAGGAGCTAGTAGGAGGGTAATAGATCTTGAAGGAGTTCAAGAACCACAAAGCACTTTAAGTCAAACCGAGAAACCTATAGATAGACCTATTGTACCATAACCGAATCGTAAATCTGGAAGATTACCTAGGATACCTAGAAGGTATGGATTCATCATAAAAGATGATAATGAGGTACGCATCATAGAGGATGATTATCCAGTTATATACAATGAGACTATGAGTAGTAGACACTCAAAGAAATGGCAGATGGCCATGAAATCCAAAATGGACTCCATGTATGAGAACTAAGTATGGACTCTAGTTACTCCACTAAGAGGCATAGTGCTTATAGAGTGAAATTAGGTCTTTAAAGGAAAGACTGTTGCAAATGGCAAGGTGGAGACCTATAAGACCAGACCTGTTAAAAGTTTTCAAATAAAGTCAAGGAGTTGACTGTGATAAAACCTTATTACCGGGTAATGCTCAAGTCCATTTAGATTTTGCTTGTGATTGCGGCTTATTATTATGAAATTTAGCAAATGGATGTGGATACATCCTTCCTCAATGAAGATTTGAGGAGAATGTATATGTGATACAACTTGAGGAATTTGTTTCAAAGGGAAGTAAATCGTGTATGTAAGTTACAATGATCCATTTATAGATTAAAGCAAGCTTCTTAAAGATGGAACATTCGTTTTGATGAGACAATCAAAAGAGTTTGATTTTATCAAAAACGAGAATGAACCGAGTGTGTACAAAAGGGTCAATGGGAGCATTGTGACATTCCTAGTATTATATGTTGATATACTACTGATAAGGAATGACATACCAGTGCTCCAATCAGTAAAGATAAAATTATCTAAACATTCCTCCATGAATAACTTAGGAGGAGCATCTTATAACTTGGGGATATAAATCTATAAAGATAGATTTAAAAGGATGCTAGGCTTAACCCAAGGAACGTATATTCATTCGATGCTAAAGGCGTTTAGCATGGCAAACTCCAAGAGAGGTCTCATGATGATGAGCCATGGAGTGTATCTGTCTAAAATTATCTCCAATTAAAAGAGAGATTGCATGAGTTACTATCATGTATGCAATGAATATACAAGGCCTAATGTTGATTAGTCATATTCTAGAGAAAATCACTATAAGACAGTGAAAAATATCTTTAAGTACTTAACCAGTACTAAGGATGTGATCATGATTCATGGTGGGTCTGAATTAAAACTAGAGGGTTAAACAGACTCAAGTTTTTCATACTGACCACGACGATAACAAATTCACTTTAAGGTAAATCGTTACCTTGAATGGTGGTGCAGTGAATTAGAAAAGTTCCAAACAGCAAAGAGTTGCTGGTTTAGTGACAAAGACAAAGTATATAGTTGTAAGTGAAGCTGCAAGTTAATTGTTTGGATGAAACATTCATCACAGAACTAGGAATAGTTCCTAAGTCTCATCTTGGATTCAAACATGTGTTGCGGCGCTTTCATTTGATTAGTAGAATCTGTTGCCTCTTTTTAAGTCTTAAATAAAAGAGCTCTAACTCGTGCAAGTATACACGGTCAACAAGTAATATAGAGGAAGTAGAGTATCGTCCCACAGAGACAGGATTAAATTAAATCACTATGCATCAGCTCTATCACTATACTTATTTGCTTAAACTAATGACTTGCTTTTGGTGACAAAATTATTTCTATATCAATTAATAACTAACTATGCAAATACTAACAAAATATATCAAGCCTGGAATTAATGGGATCCTAACTTCATTTAATAGTTCATCTAATTACCACTATCATGCTAGTAAGTTCACATATCACAGAAAAGTAGCCAAGGACACTAAAATAGACATAACCATTTGTCAATGCATTATGACCTACTTACATAATATCCATACTTGATAGACACCATGTAATCACCACTATAACCAAAATCACTATATTTCTATGTGAAATTGTAATTATATTGATTTTAAGCACAAGTCCTTATTTTGACTCTTACGGTGAAACAGTATATTTCTATCTGACTCACACAATAATAAGCTATCCAATTAAGCCTCATATTCGCAAGCTATCATGATTACAATCCATACTTCTATGTTATTTTTCAATTCCATACAAGTACTGAAGTCGAATGGTGATCAAGCATTTATACATGCAAGAGAATCATGATAAAAATTCCTTATGATATGCAAAACAATCTAACAATCAAGCTTATAATTAGACTACCTATTAAAATCCGTTAGAATCCCATAATGGAGATTAGTTCATGTCTAAACCAAAAGCCATTATGGGATCAAAACTAAACATGGAAAAATAAACAATCAATTGAAGTAAGAAGAATTAAATTGATCAAACCCAATTGAAGAAATAAATCCAAAGTAAAGTTCACTCCACATCAATTTCCAGCACTTGAACAATAAAAATCCACAATAAAACTCCACACAAACTCTCTCTAGAAAAGTGGAATAATAATAATAAAAGTCTCCCCAAAAACCTTCTTAGGGTTTCCTTCTCACTATCTGATTAATATTCACTAGAATCCTCTTCCGAATTGGCTTCCTTTTCCTCCTCCAGCCGCAACTCAGCATAAATTTCGTGCCCTAGCGCCTCTGGCGCTAGCCCAAGCGCTGCTGGCGCTGAATTGTGACTGATTGAGGTGTCTTGAGGTGATGGTAGCGCTGCTGGCGCTAAGTTGGGCGCTAATAGCGCTGGCTTGCAGTATGTCGTGGCTTGGTGTAGCGCCGTTGGCGCTAGCCCTAGCGCTGTTGGCGCTAGGCCTTGCCCAGGAATTTACAACAATGCCATTAGGTGTATTTTAAGCTCCAAATTTACCCTTTTGCCCCTCCAGCTCCAACCTACAATAAATAAACACAAAAATAAGTAAAATAATACTAAAAACACTTAAATACCACAATAATTAAGCCTAACAATACTTGATTCGTAGGTATAAAACCCACTCATCAAATACCCCCAAACTTAACCAATTGCTTGTCCTCAAGCAATGCAATGATGCAAATGCAAACTAACTATCATGCCTACGAATCAAATAATCAACCAACATAGTATCCAACACCAGGCCTCAAAGATATCATAAATACTTAAGTAGAATCTCTAACCAATGCAAAGTTTCTAACTTTAACCAATTAGTTAAGTTACACCTGTCATCACCCATGTTGTGCGTGTGTGTATATCAACCATTTCAATTAATTACAATTCAAATCCATCACATAATTGACTTCTTAGAAGAAAACTTTAAATTGCAACCCAATTCAACCCGTGAACACAACCAATTCAACTGATTCAAGCAATCACTAAGCAAAAGGGTATCACTAAGGTTATTTAACACATTTAGACCCTTTTTAAACCCTTCCTCAGGAATTTAAAACAATTTTGTTCTTTTTAGTGAGTGCATTTTATGCTCCATCTCACTTTCTTTTGAACGAGTGTGTTTTACGCTCCATCTCGTTCCATGTGTGTATGAGTGAGTGCGTTTTACGCTCCATCTCAACCCACCACATGTTCCATTCTTCAATTGGGAAAGGTTCAAAATTGTCAAATTTCTCTTTTTCCTTTTCTTTTTTCTTCGCACCCCAAGATACCCCCAAACTTAGATTCTTGCCTGCGTTTTATTAAATGGATGTTTCACCGATATTATCAAGGTTAAACCCCAAATCTTCCACCAGAAGAAAATTATGCAACAATTTGAATTAAATTGATCAAAATAATTAATCCTGTGCTTTCCTTACTAACAAAAGTTTCAGACAGTTTAAACTTCACTACCTAATCAAAGTCATCACTAAGCACTAGTTTTCAATTCTTCTCAAGTTAAAACCATGAAACCAGTCTTATCATTGGCCACATTAGATACTCTATCAATTTATGCTTAATTCATGAAACTACATGCTTAAAATTCTTAACACAACCTAAATAATTAACATGCAACTACCATGCATCATGCAAAAACACAAGGAAACAAAACAAACTATATGCATGAAAACATAAAAACTACACCCCAAACTGAACAAGACAATGTCCTCATTGAAAAATAAGAAAAGATTAAGAACAGAGGACTCCCCTGATGAAACACTACTCGTCATCACTGCCATCGGCAGCGTCATCATCATCCGCATCAGGAGGTGAGCCAGGTGGTGGGTAAATAGATAGAGGAGAAGCATTGATGTGGTACCCTCACTTTGCCCGATCTAGGAGTTGTACAAATTTATTTTTTTTTTTTTTGAGTTCCCAGTCGAGCGCCGCTGGCGCTATGGATTGTACTAGAGTGGGCGCCTCTGGCGCTGGAATGTGTATGATGAGCCTTGTCTGAGCACCTAGAGCGCTGTGCTTAGTAAGGGAATGAGCGCCAATGGCGCTACTATGCAGAAGCTAATGCAGGTGCTAGCGCCTAGAGCGCTGGCTTGGCAAGGAATCAAGCGCCTCAGGCGCTATTATGCAGTGACTTGAAACATGCCTAGCGCTTCAGGTGCTGGGTGTGTGCTTTGTTGGACGCTGCTGGTGCTTGGCCCTGACTTAGTCAACTTTTCAATCCCTTCATGCTACTACCTGCAATCAAATTAACCCTAAGTCCCGAGTTAGTTACAAAAACCCCTTTTTTCTCCTTTTTTTAAAAAAAAACAAAATTAATTGAATAAACAAAAACAAAACAGAAAATTAAAACGCTGGGTTACCTCCCAGATAGCGCTAAGTTATAGTCAATTAGCTTGACTGTCTCTGAATCTCATTCTGGTTCAATTGCAAAAAATATCATTGCATGCCTTCTCTTAGTCGTTTCTTTGAATTCCTTGGCAACATTGTGCAGAAGAAATAATCACAGGTAGCTTTGAATCTTTATTTAAAAATGCGTACCTGGGATGTTCTGGAAGTGGTTTAAGTTCAAGTTCGGCACATTCTTCATCCTCCAATTCTAAATTTTCAGCAATCACTCTCTGTAATGGTTCATAGCCCAACAAACTTTTAACTTCATCATGCACTCTACTATCCACCAAGTCTACTCTGAAGCATTCTTCTTCATCGGTCGGGAGCTTCATTGCTTTGAAAACGTTAAACGTCACCTCCTGATCATGTACCCGCATTGTGAGCTCCCCTTTCTGCACATCTATCAAAGTCCTCCCTGTGGCTAGGAATGGTCTCCCTAGTATGATTGGTATATTTTTGTCTTCCTCATAATCCAGAATGATGAAGTCTGCCGGAAAGATAAATTTGTCCACTTTCACCAGTACGTCCTCCACTATCCCCCGTGGATATGTGATAGATCTATCGGCTAACTGCAGAGAGATATTTGTTAGTCTTAGTTCCGACAATCCCAACTGACGGAATACTGACAACGACATTAGGTTGATACTTGCCCCAAGATCACACAAACATTTATCGAAGCTCATCTTTCCGATCGTGCATGGGATTGTGAAACTGCCCGGATCTTTCAGCTTTGGAGGTAATTTATGTTGAAGCACTGCACTGCATTCCTCTGTCAAGGCCACTGTCTCAAACTCGTCTAACCTTCTCTTCCTTGACAGTATACCCTTCATAAACTTTGCATAACTTGGCATTTGTTCTAATGCCTCCGCGAAAGGTATGTTGATATGCAGTTTCTTAAAAACCTCCAAAAACTTTCTGAACTGTTTATCGTCCCTCTGCTTGTTCAATCTCTGTGAATACGGAACTTGAGGGTGAACTTGTGGTACTGTATTCACAGGCTTCTTATCTGAACTAACTTTCTCCTTCTCTACTGACTCGTAGTTATCCTTCTTCTCTTGCTGTTCATCTTTAATTTTTTCTCAGTTTCTACCCCAGTGTCATCCCCTTGTAAACTCGGTGCTGCTGAGTCTGGTACATTTCCTGAATATTGCTTTCCCGATCTGAGTGTAATGGCCTGACACTGTTCCTTACCTTCTCTCTGTGGATTTACCTCTGTGTTACTTGGCAATGAACCCTGGGGCCTGCTGTTAAGCATAGTCGCCATTTGCCCCATCTGAGCTTCCAGATTTTTAATAGCCACTGTCTGGCTTTTGATCATAACCTCTGTATTTTCCATGTACTTTAACAGCATCTCCTCTATTTCTGATTTCTTTTCCTGCAGAGGTGTATATGGAGTAGGATGTTGTTGAGAATATTCCTGTGGAAAAGGTGGTCGTGGAGCATACTGTTGCTGCGCCGACTGAAACTGATTGTTCTGCTGATTTCCTTGGTTGTTTGACCAACTAAAGTTTGGATGATTGCGGTTGTTGGGGTGGTATGTGTTCTGAAACTGACCTTGGTCTTTCTTATAAGTGTTCACATACTGCACCGATTCCGAGTTGATAGCACATTGATCTGTTGAGTGCGACCCCGCGCAAATCTCACATACGAAAGCAACTGACTTGGCTTTGCTTTCCGACAACGAATCTATTTTCTTTGCCATAGCCGCCATCTGTGCTGACAACTGGGTAATAACATCCGCTTCCAACAAACCTACAACTCTGGGCTGTGACGTTCTGGCTGTAGGATTTTAAAAATCATTTGATGTCATAGTCTCAATAAGGTTATAAGCCTCGTCATAGCTCTTTGCCCCTAAAGCTCCACCCGCAGCTGCATCTACCATCTGCCTAGACTGCCATCCCAATCCATTATAAAATGTGTTGATTACCATCCAATCAAGCATCCCATGGTGTGGACACTTCCTTAGCATCTCCTTGTACCTATCCCAAGCCTCGTATAAGGACTCACCCTGTTGTTGCTCAAATTGAGAAATTGTTGTCCTTAGTTTTGCAGTTTTAGCCATTGGGAAAAACTTGGCTAGAAATTTTTGTGCTAGGTCCTCCCATGTAGTAATTGATCCTGCAGGCAAAGAATGGAGCCAACTTCTTGCTCTATCCCTTAATGAAAATGGGAATAGTCTTAGTCGAATGGCATCCTCTGTCACCCTGTTGTATCTAAATGTATCACAAATTTCAATGAAACTCAAAAGATGCTCATTAGGATCGTCTGTAGCAGCACCCCCAAACTGGACCGAATTCTGCACCATTTGAATGGTTCCTGATTTAATCTCAAAGGTATTTGCTGCTATTGCCAATCTGACTATGCTAGACTGCAATCCCGTGATGTTTGGCATGGAATAGTCCCTCAAAGCTTTATGTTCCTCTCTTTGCTCAATTCTCTGTTCCTCCGCCATCTTCGGAATAGTTCTTTCTAACTGTGCCTGTAAATTTCTACGCACTCTTGCTTTCCAACCTATTCCGTCAATATTATCCTGAGCTGGTGTCAATTCTGAGTTGGATGAGCGTGTGTGCATAAAAATTCTACAAGTACCTGAAACCAAAACAAAAATAAAAATAGAAATGAGAAAAGATTAGAGTTGTCTAAGTTAAACAATATAGCTTAAAACTGATGATAATAATAAAAATCTAACGCCTGTCCCCGGTAACGACGCCAAAAACTTGTTGCCTCTTTTTAAGTCTTAAATAAAACAGCTCTAACTCGTGCAAGTATACACGGTCAATAGGTAATACAGAGGAAGTAGAGTATCGTCCCACAGAGACAGGATTAAATTAAATCACTATGCATCAGCTCTATCACTATACTTATTTGCTTAAACTAATGACTTGCTTTTGGTGACAAAATTATTTCTATATCAATTAATAACTAACTATGCAAATACTAACAAAATATATCAAGCCTGGAATTAATGGGATCCTAAGTTCATTTAATAGTTCATCTAATTACCACTATCATGCTAGTAAGTTCACATATCACAGAAAAGTAGCCAAGGACACTAAAATAGACATAACCATTTGTCAATGCATTATGACCTACTTACATAATATTCATACTTGATAGACACCATGTAATTACCACTATAACCAAAATCACTATATTTCTATGTGAAATTGCAATTATATTGATTTTAAGCACAAGTCCGTATTTTGACTCTTACGGTGAAACAGTATATTTCTATTTGACTCACACAATAATAAGCTATCCAATTAAGCAATCATATTCGCAAGCTATCATGATTACAATCCATACTTCTATGTTATTTTTCAATTCCATACAAGTACTGAAGTCGAATGGTGATCAAGCATTTATACATGCAAGAGAATCATGATAAAAATTCCTTATGATATGCAAAACAATCTAACAATCAAGCTTATAATTAGACTACCTATTAAAATCCGTTAGAATCCCATAATGGAGATTAGTTCATGTCTAAACCAAAAGCCATTATGGGATCAAAACTAAACATGGAAAAATAAACAATCAATTGAAGTAAGAAGAATTAGATTGATCAAACCCAATTGAAGAAATAAATCCAAAGTAAAGTTCACTCCACATCAATTTCCAGCACTTGAACAATAAAAATCCACGGTAAAACTCCACACAAACTCTCTAGAAAAGTAGAATAATAATAAAAGTCTCCCCAAAAACCTTCTTAGGGTTTCCTTCTCACTATCTGATTAATATTCACTAGAATCCTCTTCCGAATTGGCTTCCTTTTCCTCCTCCAGCCGCAACTCAGCACAAATTTCGTGCCCTAGCGCCTCTAGCGCTAGCCCAAGCGCTGCTAGCGCTGAATTGTGACTGATTGAGGTGTCTTGAGGTGATGGTAGCGCTGCTGGGGCTAAGTTAGGCGCTAATAGCGCTGGCTTGCAGTATGTCGTGGCTTGGTGTAGCGCCGCTGGCGCTAGCCCTAGCGCTGTTGGCGCTAGGCCTTGCCCAGAAATTTATAACAATGCCACTAGGTGTATTTTAAGCTCCAAATTTACCCTTTTGCCCCTCCAGCTCCAACCTACAATAAATAAACACAAAAACAAGTAAAATAATACTAAAAACACTTAAATACCACAATAATTAAGCCTAACAATACCTGATTCGTAGGTATAAAATCCACTCATCAGAATCATTAAAAGAGGACAAGTCACTATAGAGATAGTGGACTCTCAAGAACAACATTGCATATCCATTTACTGAAGCTTTATCCAACAACATAATGATCGTCACTTAGAGAAGAAGGGTATTAGATACCATGGCGATTGGCTTTAATGCAAGTGGGAAATTGAAAGTAATATGCACACAAGCCAATCATATTTGATATGATGTAGTATATACTTTGTAATCTTATTCGGTTATTAAAGGCATTTTTCATTATCTACATGATGTTGTTATATTAATGTGATAAACTCATAGTTTTAAGCAATGCTTTTAGAATCATGATGATGATCATGCTAATAAGATCTAAATTCTTAGATAGCTTAAAACTAAAATCATTCTTAATCGATTGGAATACTAAAAAGGGGATAAGTTAATACGGATAGATTATTACTATGACACCCCCAAATTCAGGTACCAATACCTCGAATCTGGTGCTCACGATAAAGTACATCCATACACCTCTAAATAACATAAATAAACTAATGCGGAATAAATAAACATATATTGTTCATTACAAAAGGTTTACTACGGTCCCAAGGTCTATAACCTTAAATAAATACATCACGAAATACATAAATAATACAAAATAATTCCACGATTACATAACATGATAGTACATATAACTATTCCTTAAGCTTTCCTTTGACTTTGTCCGCTTTAGAACTCTCTGGCTTAACTGCAATAGATTCATGATATAGCAAGGGTGAGCAACAACTTTGCTCAACAAATTTAAAACGAATAAAGAAATTATATCATGAATGAATGAGAATAATAATCGCATAGTTCAACAATTTAAGAACATTGAAGAAATAGTTGGCAATATAATCAAAGTTCAAATGAAATGATGAATATTGATTATTTATTACTGAGTGGTCCAATCGACCATGAACGTTTTGGCCCCAAGAATCAATCATTCAACTGACTCTTTTAGAAACTGGCCCGTCAATAGTACTTGAGGGGATCAACCTCTCGTACCCTATGTATATGCATAACATTTAAATCTGACTGCATCGAATAGCCAACATTAAAATTCCCTAATAAGGGTTGCTCTCTCAGTCCAAGAATTCGTACCAACTACTGGTTTGGATAGCTTTTAAAATAATAATTTGTACATGTCTAGCCGAAATAAGTGGCGTAAACTATTTCCTTAAACAGTTCATGAATGAAGAACTTAAACGTTTCACAGTCCAATAACAGATCATGAATTCAAATGCACAAGGTGCGCATATCAATAATTACCTTTGATGTGGAGTAATTCATAATAATTAATCCACTAATATAATTTGAACGTAATAACTCAATTCGAGTCATGAAACTTGTAATAAGATAGAATACTTGCTCAATAAGTAAATTGAGTTAGGATAGGAAACTTTCCCAACACAAGGTTAGACAATGGTTAAAAGAGAAACTTGCCTCGTGCGTCTGCTACAATAATACAACGCACACTCTTCAATTATCCTACACACATGTGTACACATAAACATACTACAATTAGTCACATAATAAATACCAAATATTGGCTTACACTACTCCATAAGGTCATAAACATATTAGAAGAATAATAATAAACAAGGATAAACACACTTGTTACAACGCTACGACGCTTGCACGTCCATACGTCAAACTTGCCAACTCAAATGCTTAAGCGACATACACAACGTTACCAAACTTCCCAAATTAGAATTTTATCTAGGCATGGAATCTCAATTCTTAATAATGGAAATTGTAGGTCTATTCTTCCTCTTTCCGAATCATCCTGGATCACCTCAATCAAAATTCGTATGAGAAAGTTATGCTCATTTTACTAAGTGATGTTCGGGCTGAAAGTCACACTACGATTTCATACTTAGTCATTCTTCCACTCTACGATTCTTCTAATTTACGATTTACACTTAGCCATTTCCCACTCTACGATTGCCAACAGTGCTAAATATGCTCAATTTTGAGATTCATCCCGACCTTAACTCTCAATGTTCAGTAAATGAAAGTTGTAGGTCTACTCTTCCTCTTTCCGAATCATCCTGGATCACCTCAATCCGAGTTCGTATGAAAAAGTTATGATTGAATTACTAAGTCATGTTTATGGTGAAAGTTACTCTACGTTTTTATAATTAGCCAAATTTCCACTATACGATCCTTCCACTCTAAGATCGCCCCCAGTACTAAAGATGCTCAATTTTGAGATTCATCCCGACCTTAGCTTTTAATGCTCAGTAAATGAAAGTTGTAGGTCTACTCTTTCTCTTTCCGAATCATCTTGGATCACCTCAGTCCGAGTTCGTATGAGAAAGTTATGCTTGAATTACTAAGTCATGTTCATGTTGAAAGTTACTCTACGTTTTTATACTTAGCCAAATTTCCACTCTACGATTTGAGTTTTTACCCCACTATTAGAGTTTTACCCTACTATCAGAGTTTTTATCCCACTATCAGAGTTTTACCCCACTATCATAGTTTTACCCCACTATCAGAGTTTTACCCCACTATCAGAGTTTTTATCTCACTATTAGAGTTTTACTCTACTATCAAGTTTTAACTCTACGATGCTCAGAATCAAAGCACCTAAACATCATAACTTCTTCATTTTAAGTCGGAATTAGTCTGTTCTTAAGGCTATGGAAAGCTTGTAACCTGAACTACAACATATCCAAAAATCATAACATTTCAGATTCGTTAACAAATCAAAACAGCAGCTCCAAGGAGCCTAGTTGCACTAATTTTCTGTGTTCTTGACAACTTTGACATATTTTCTTAAAATCGCTATATCTCCCTCATCCGAGGTCGAAATGCGTTCATTCCAAAGACCAAGGCTTCCTAATTCAGCGCAATATACTACCCCAGAAGCTCAGAATTTTACAAGTAATGCATCAATACCAGATTTGATCACAAGGTCACTGTTCATACAAACTAATCATGTTCTTGACATGTTTTATTAAAATCTTCACCACAAATTCATTTTAAAGGCTTTTTACTCCATTCAAACTGGGTTATGAAGCTAACCCATGTAACTACAATACCATAATAACAAATAATACAAACGAACACAGAATCGAAGCTACAAGTTCTCTAAAACAGTTTGAAAATCTATGTTTGTCCAAAATGTCCATTTTCTTCATCGTTCTTTTTCCTTTACGCATGGGTTCGGATTTTCTCGTTATAATATTCCACTTTAATATTATTAGGAAGGTTTTTAGAGTCTTAAGAACTTTCATGACAACTTACACACAACTAACAACAATCATAAACAACAAAACTCAAACCCACCAAGCATATAAGCTTCAAAACCATGAAAGCTTGAAATATTGAAAGAGAAGGGTTATGGTTGATGTTTACCTCTTGATTCTTGCTTCTTGATGCTAAGAGACTTGGTTAGAGCTTGAAGCTTTCTCTTCTTCTTCTTGGCTTTATCCCGAACAAACCCACTTATTTCTCTCTCTAGAACTCTCTTTCTCTCTATACTTCTTCTTTTTCCTTATTTCTTCTCTTTCTCTCTCTATATTCTCTCTTCTGCAGATGGTTGGCTTCCACAATGAGCTGATGGTTTGAGTGGGGAGAGAAGGAATGAATGGGAAAATGGATGAAGCTTCGGGAGAGTGGGAGGGAGTAACCTAGGTGGTGGGTTTCTCATCTAATGAGAATGTTGGGAAATAAAGGATTTCAACGCAAAATACTTGGCTCAAGGCCACTTCATCCGACCACTCCCTTCTTGCTCACTCCTCATTGGTCCATGCATTAAGTTGGTTCCCCATATTAGCAACACACACAATTTAGTACACCTATTTGGTCTCCCATACCCGAATACTTCCTTATTGATACCCAATTTGCTTAATAACTCTATCCAAAATTAAAATGGGTCATCCCATAAAATATTGGGATGAATAAAAATAATAAATACGGGTTTGCCCATTTATTCGGAAGACCCATATAAAATAATTCGGATACAAATTAAATCACTAACGAGCTCAAATAAATATTCCAACGCTTGGAAAAAATTTTCCTCCGTATATACGTATTAACAAAATTTTAGAAATCGAAAAAGACGAAAAAATATTATGGCGTGAATAGTGTCTGTGAATAGTAATTTAGTGACGTTCTGCGAAATTAATTTATTCACTTATACAAAACTATAACACGTAAATTTCATGCATTCACATAATTCAGGTCGTCACACAACCTTTAAATACGTAACACATAACAATGTTACTAAAATTTATAATATTCATTAATATATATAAATTTAAATTACAAGTCTATCCAAAATTCACGGTCGTTACAAGTACATACGTTGCTTGCTCTTATGAAGATGATGATTGATCTCATAATCATTTGTGTGGAGACAATAAAGCAAGTATGTTGGTGCTCAGTGGAGAATAAGTTCACTGAACATAACTCGCTATGGAATACCTAACGGAGTTTTACTTGCCTGTCGATAGGAATTCCTCTAGTGATAGTAGAACAAGTGATCCTTGGACTTGATATCATCATAGTATCATGTGTATGATGAGTTATACTTTGACATGTCCCTTAAGACCTTTAGAGTATATCAAAGGGTATGATTGGGTATAATGAGTTGTACATGGAGATAGGTGAATAATCAACAAAGAATCTATCACATCTAGTAAAAGATGTGAATGTCCTATGTGATTCAAAAAATGACAACTTAGCAGTCCTTGGCCAAGGCAGAATGAAATTAGAAAGGAGTTTTTAATTTACATTATTTTGCGTTGTGCATTTGGGAATCGAAATACATATAATTAAATAAAATAAGACTTGACAGTAAATCCATGTCTTATATTTAATTGGGACATTGTATGATAGAAGGATTGAATTGTACGGTAACTATTCATTGAAAGGTTCTTTTGTGATTAATGTTTAAATCTATATTATCTGGAAAGTTGTTGATCACTAAGGAGGCATACCCTTATTGTAGAATAAATATTATTTATTTAAATGAATTAAATAGTTTAATTTATTTATTTAAATAAGATTAGAATTGTTCTAATTGATTTATTCACAACCGGTTTAATATGGAGAACCTAAAGGGTCACACCGCAAAAGGAAAATATTTGTTTAAGAAGTAAATGGCATAATTCTAATTATAAGTTAAGTGTATTTAATTTAATCTATGGAGATAGAATAAATTAAATATCTTAATATTTATTATTTATTATTTTGAAAATATTAAATATAAATTAATATGAGGAGTCTTATTATTATTATTATTATTATTATTATTATTATTATTATTATTATTATTATTATTATTATTATTATTATTATTTAATTCCTAATACGGATTGGGAATTAATTAATAGAAGTACTCTCTCATGAATTCCTAATTAGATTAGGAGTTTAATTTAATTAAAAGAGTTTAATTAGAATAGAAACCATAATCCTAAATAGTTTAGGGAAAGATTTCCTACATCTATAAATAAGAGAAGTCTTATCATAGATTAAGGCTACACACTCTTGCATAAGAATTGTGGAGAGTATTTATAATTTCTATAGAGATAGAAACTAGGATTTTGCCAATACCCATCTTCTTGAACAAGTATTGTTCCTTGGTGGATCACTTCTAGAGGCGAAACACTTGGGTGGCTAACGTCTGATCAAATGAAGGAATTTAATCGGTGGAATTCATGGAGAACACGAAGGAATTGGAGTTGAACTTATATCCGAGGAAGCACGATTCTACGAGGGTATAATTTCTTATTCTCTATCTCTTTCGTTTAATTAATAATTGTGCATAAAGAAAGATCATGGTGATGTTGTATAAAATTTTAAAATCTGATCTTATCGCGCTTCTGTTTTATTTATGTAATTTGATTGCATGTTCACGTTATATACAAACCTAATACCGAATGGTTCAGTAGGCCATGGTCCACGTGGAGATATGTTCTCATATAGGAGTCTATTTAGATAGTGGAGAATATTAAGGAATCCTTACTGTATTTAATTTCCAACTCCTAAGAAAAGTGTCAGGATGTAATTCGACTTTCTTTCTTCAGGCGATTGAGTTTAATTCCATTATGGTATCTATCCTAATCAGGAGTTCTACTTCTATATGGGGAAGGGCATGCAGTTTATGGTGTGATCACTATAAATACAAGGTTAAACCCTAATTCACAAGTAATCTTCACTTTACAGTACTAAAATATTAAGCCTCCACTGATAAACCTTATTCAGCCTATACTTATTCTCACACCGGAGCCATCCCCCGGCGGCGAAAGCCGTCTCTGAGTGAGGCTTCGTTTCTTTGCAAGATTGGACGCGCAGTTTTGTGATTGGACGTGTGCACGAATCTTGGCCTTAACATTAGCGCTAGAAGGAGGGCCATAGTGCTAATTATTTCTCAATCACGCAGTATTTATTGATCAGAAATAATGGTGTCAAGTAAGGCAAATACGGTGTCGGTACATGGTGAATCTACGGTTGGTCGTTCTCAACTTAGAGGTTTTGTGACAACTCAAAAATTTATAAGATTTATTAATAAAATCTTGAATGATTAAATAAAGGTTAAGATACAAGACCTGGAGTTCGAAAAGTGAGATTGTACTATATAAGTGAATATGAACTATGAAATATCTGCTTTTGGTGTATAGTAAATATATTAGTATTATATATTTATTATATGTAAGCAATTGCAGGGGCAATTTATTTAAAGGAAATGAAATGAGTAAGATTAAAATAAGTTAAAATAATTTATAATATTAAAATTATTTTAATGTGGTAACTTAGTGGCATTAAATATACTTAATGTATAACCACCATTTTATTGAAGAAGTTATATAATACGTTATTGGATGTAATGTATGTATGTTTCTAATGTAGTGAATATATTATGATATATACTACAGTTAAATTGTTGAAAACAATTTATAGAAGAGAAAAGAAAATAATTTGAATTTCCCAAAAAATATTAAAATAAGAATTGAGTAAATAAATTTGTATTTTATTATACGTGATAAATATATATATATATATATATATATATATATATATGTATATTTATTGCGTGTGAATAAATTGTTATGAAACAATTTATATTACGAAGTGAAATAATTAGTTTAAGTATACAAAAATATTGTATACTTTGAATAAAGGATATTAAAATAAATCCTAGCATTGAATTATTTTAATAAAGAGAGAATATTTATTTTAATTTTAATATTTTTTTATTGAATAAATTTCCATTTATATGAAAAATAAAATGAAATGTATATATTTATTACGCAAGGAAATGAAATTGATATGAACAAATTGCATAAGGATTTGTATAGGGTGGTTTAAGTATATATAATATTATATTATATAAACTTTACCCAAGGATATTGGAATAAATTCTTATATAAATTATTTTAAGAAATAAAGGATAATATATTTATTTAATATATTAAGAAAGTCAATAAATTTTTAATTGAATTTACGTTAATGAGGTAAGGATATTATATTTATTATAATATCTTGGATATGTAGATAATTGTATTTGCATAAGAAGATTATGTCTAGCATATTTATGTTGTAAATATGTAATTCATGTATGATATGTTATGTTCTATATAATTTATATATCAAAAATGGGTTATATAAATTATATTTTTCCATATGGGCAAAATATTTTAAAGAGGATGAAATAGTAACTTAAGAGTTAAAATTTAGTTACTAATTATTGGTTGATTTTAAATTATCCAATGCAACTATTATGTTATTTAAGAAACAAATAAATTAAATTAAAAATGGGCTACTTAATTTATTAGCCTAAATGTTAATTTTATTAAAAGCCCAAGCATATATTTAATAAAAGTCCAAGAGTATATTTTATTAAGACTCAAAAGGGAAGTCCAATGTAAAGCCCAAACTAGTTAATAAACCAAGCCCAATTGAGAAAGTCAAAATTGGGTCAAAGTGGTGAAAGAATAAGATGATAAATGAATAAAAAGAAAAAGAAAGAAAACAAATGAGGAAGTGATAAGGAGGGAGTGTATATCCGGACATAGAAAAAAATGTGAAGCTTATCAAGTAAGCTAATAAGCTTGCTAGGTGTCTTCATCTCTTCCTAAACACATGTTAGCTAATTAATAGGGGAAGGGCATGTGTCATGTGTTGGTTATTCAACACATGGGATAATTGAAGCCAAAATGAAGAAGAAAAATATAAGGATGAAGGGATGAGAGAGAGAGAAGATAAGAGTAAGAGAAGAGAGAGAAAATAAAGCAAGAGAAAAACTAGAGAGTTAGAGAGAGAGAGAGAGAGAAGTGGGCGGATCAAAGAGAAGAGAAAGAGGACAAGGATCAACTTAGAGCTTTGATCATCAAAAAGAAGAAGAATAAGAAGAAGAAAAAATAAAGAAAGAAGAACACAAAAGGTAAGAACCTTAATTTAATTTTTTATCTCTTTGATTTTTATTTCTTTGGAGTTGACTAGTTATTGGTGGTTGTTGATAAGTGAAGATCATGGTGGATCTTGAAGTTATAAGGTGGATATAAAGGAGTAAACCTTGTTAAATCACCTTAACCATGCATGTTTAGTTAACAAAATAATTAAAAAAAAAATCAAAACCTATGCGAAAAGGATGGAATCCTAATTAGTGGACTTTTAATGGACTAAATTGGGATTCTTTGTTGTGACATTTCGAATCTAAAATTTTTGGTTCCAGAGTGTTATATTATACTCTTATGAGTTATGAACATCACCCAATTGGAATGGAGGAAAAAGCTTAAATAACGAAGTCATGGCGAATGTTTTTTTTGAAAATAGTTAAAAGTTGGAAAATCAGTTGGTACACTGACTTTAGAGTCAATTTTTCAGGTAGTTAAACTTATGAAAACGGGTTATTTTCTATGAGTTTTGTAGTCTGTACTATAAGGAAGCCGTAGGCTCAAGATCGGACTTATTTCGATAAGAAACGAGCAAGTTATGAATTCGCAAAGCAGGTACTAGAAAACGTAAAACAGTCCAGTTGTTAACTGCCTATGCAGTGAGTTTTGTTCTAAAGCAGACACCAAAACGGACAAGTCTTAACTGTCTGGATTATCACGAAAATAAATTTAGCCTAAAAGAGACACCAAAATAAAACGAGTTAAATTGTATGGATTAGGGTAAGGTCACCTGCAGTAGGCTTTGTTAGTAAACAGACACCAAAGTGGACAGGTTTTACCCGTCTGGATGTTAACTAAATCAGAACTAACCTAAAGCAGACGAGCTTTACTGTCTAGATTGGGATAGTAATGAATAAGACTAAAAGTTTGGACATGTTGTTTAATTTATAAAATCCGAACGACCTAAAATGAATAGTATTGTAATGTAAAACAAAGTGTGTAGGTTTCCAAAAGCCGAGTAGTTGGCCAACGTTAAGCTACGTTGTCCCGAACTATATAAGACAAGCATAATGGATTTAATTAAAAAAAACTAATTTAAGATGTCTTAAGTTATGAGACATGGGCATCACGAGACTTTAGAATTAAAGTCTAATCTATAAACGAAGCTAAAAGAGAAATATACCGGGGTGTATATAGTTAAGTACATTATGTCGAGATATAAAATCCGAACATCGTGAATTATAAAATAAGCTAGGATAAACCAATATAGCAATTATTTAAATTAAGGTAATAATATAGTAAATTGTATTTTACTATAAAAGCCATGTATTAGCTGTTTAAATTCCGAATTTGCGAGCAAAGTTAAAAGATATTTCTGAAATAGAATATAAATAGTTTAAGGTTCAAGATGTAAAATATTTACATTTTAAAATGTGTGAGACCTTTATTATTTAAGTTTCTAAAGGAACCAAGATTGGTTTTAAATGAAGTATAAATAATATTAATTTTTATTAACTAATATTTATGGATAAAGAATATAAATGCATGTTTTGCAACATATTTAATTATCTAAATGTGTGTGCATGTAAATACAATTGTGTAGGATTTGTGGAGAGAAGTTAAGTTAAATTTTAGCGGTAATCTCCAATCAAGGCAAATTTATTAAACTTACTCAGATATTTATTCTGGGCAAATTCCCTAACTCAAACTCGAGTTATTATCTTTCAAGCATGTTAGTAGATAATTATTGTTGATTATTCCACATCTATGATTATTGATTCGCACTTAGTGCATGTTGCATATGTTCATCAGGTATGAAAGGCTGATCACTTTCATTACCTTAAGGTTCAGTTAAATTGGTCCATGGTCATTATTAACACCCTGTATTATTGAATTCAGTCATTCAATTATTGAAGTTTTGATTCATGCTCTTTCACAATTATTATATTGTTAAGAAATTCTAAAGCTTATCCTTTCCTTCAATCATGATATATCTTCTTTGTATGTAAACTTGCTAAGCAAAGTAGTTGCTCACCCTTGCTATATCATGATAATAAATTTTAGATTAATACGAATGTTCGAGAAAAGACAGAGACAGATACAAAGGACAAGATTAGATTGATATGCACGTTAACTATTAAGCTATTTAGATGTAAGTTACTTGTATAAACCTTATATACGTTATTAAGGAACGTATCAAGATAAAGGTTGTAGACCTTGGAAAATATTGTAGAATACTCTGAAATAAATAATATATGTTTATATTTTCTGCATTAGTTATAGAGTAGGTATGAAGATGGTGTATCGTGACGTACAAGATCCGAGGTGCAAGGGACCCAGATTTGGGGGCGCCACAGGTTTGGTTAAAGATAGGTCGGGGCCGTCGAAGAGTATTTCAGACAAATTGTGTCCCCAAAGTCATTTAGTGGGCCCAACTGATCCACGAACGGCGATTATAAAAAGAAAATTATTTTCAACTGCTCGAAAGACCGCGAGTTATAATAGTCATACCGAAGACCAGGATTCTAGGCCGGGTCAGAGTCATGACGAAAGAGAGACCATACTCGCCAGAAGGATACAACGGCGAAAAGACGCCGTAGAAGGTATACGCCTTCAACAGAAAAAGTTGGATAAGCAGTTTGCGACTCTGCTAGATAGAGAAGAAGTTTCCTCTAGTCGTCATCGGCATTGGAAAGTTTCCCTAGAGAAACAATCCAGGGCCTATCGTTCGGACGGTTCTCAGCATGAATGGAGCAAGCTCAAGAGTCGCTCTCGGGAAAGAAGGATCAGACACTGAAGTCGATCCCATGATAGGAGTAGGCGTCGAAGCTGCTCGTACGAGTCAAGCAGTGAAAGTAGGGGATGGTCCGAATGGATAAGGTGGAGGGTCTCTCCGGATCTTGACAGGGGTAGGCATAATTCGCCCTTACGAAGAGAAATTCCTGCAGTGTTTGCCTGGTGGGTCGAGGGCAGGCATAGTTCATCCCCACTAAGAGAAATTCCTGTTGTGACACCCCCAAATTCAGGTACCAATACCTCGAATCTGGTGCTCACGATAAAATACATCCATACACCTCTAAACAATATAAATCAACTAATGCGGAAATAAATAAACATATGTTGTTCATTACAAAAGGTTTACTACGGTCCCAAGGTCTATAACCTTAAATGAATACATCGCAGAATACAATAATAATACAAAACGATTCCACGATTACATAACGGGATAGTACATATAACTATTCCTTAAGCTTTCATTTGCCTTTGTCCGCTTTGGAACTCCCCGGCTTAACTGCAATAGGTTCATGATATAGCAAGAGTGAGCAACTACTTTGCTCAGTAAGTTTAAAATGAATAAAGAGGATATATCATGAATGAATGAGAATAATAATTGCATAGTTCAACAATTTAAGAACATTGAAGAAATAGATGACAATATAATCAAAGTTCAAATGAAACAATGAATATTGATTATTTACTGCTGAGTGGTCCTATAGACTATGAACTTTTTGGCCAAAGGATCAGTCATTCAACTAACCCTTTTAAACGTCTGGCCCGTCAGTAGTACTCGAGGGGATCAGTCTCTCGTACCCTATGTATATGCATAACATTTATCTCTGACTGCATCGAATAATCGACATGTTAAAATCCCCTACATAAGGGTTGCTCTCTTAGTCCAAGAATCTGCACCAACAATCGGTTTGGATAGACTTTAAAAAAATAACATGTACGTGTCCAGCCGAAACAAGTGGCGTAGACTATTCCTTTAAACAGTTCATGAATGAAGAACTTATGTTTCACAGTCCAACAACAGTTTTTGAATCCAAATGCCCAATGTGCGAATATCAATAATCATCTTTGATGTGGAGTAATTAACAATAATTAAACCACTAACCATAATTGAAATATGATAACTCGAGTTGAGTTAGGAAACTTGCAATAATATAGAATGATTGCTCAATTAATAAATAAACTCGCGCATTAAATAAAAGCTGTGCGATTGAGAAAACCTGCCCAATATTAAATTGAGTTAAGGTAAAGAAACTTGCATAATACACCACATCCTGCTCAAATGTAAATTGAGTAGGGTTAAAGGAAACTTGCATAACATACACCTGTTTGCACGAAATAAAAAGAATAGTGCATAAGGTTTAGAAACTTGCCCAACACAAGGGTTAGACAAGGGTTAAAGAAAGAACTTGCCTGATATGCTGCTACAATATATAACACACGCTCCTTAATATCCTACACATGTAAATACATATTTACATAACAATTAGTCACATAAAGTCTAGGTTCAAAACAGACGTTGCATCATTAAAACACGTTGACATTTGGAATACAATTAAGCATTTAGGGCTTAACAAAAATGCGTAATTAACCTGTCTAATCATTTAGTACAAAGAAATATATAAGTGTTGGACCCGTTGAAAGGATTCATTAAGTACGACCCGGCCCGATCCGGTCTGACCGACCCGACCTAGGCTGGATACGGCATAATTAATCACAGTGCCAGGCCTTAGCACTGGACCTCACCCTGCGGCGTGAGTCCCGTGTCTTCCCCATAACAGGGCTTCACGCTGCGGCGTGAGCCTTAGAGCTTGGATCTCACGCTGTAGCGTGAGTCCCGGTATCTTCCTATCTTATCCCTCGCTGCAGCGTGAGCTGCAGGGCTTATGAGTGGCGCTGCGGTGCCATTCTGCAGTAGCCGGATTCTGGGTTTGTTCCCAGTTCGTGACTCTGACCTCTGGCCACTCTAACCTCCATAACTCCTTCAATACACAAGCAAATTGGTCCATTTCGGACTCTATGGACTCCTAACTTATGGGGCTACAACATATCAAAAATTTAGAATTACCCATAAACATTAACATGGCAAAATCTTAAGCCAAAGTGCAAAGTTCATACTCTGTTCTTCGAGTTCATGACAAGTTTTACAAAAATCATTCCTACGAACTCGTTTTAACTCCTTTTTACTCCATTCCAACTAGGTTAGCTTCGTAACTCATGGAACTACAAAACCATAATAAAAAACAAAATTAACCAACAAGAAATCATAGCTTTATAGTCCTCTAAAAAGTCCGAACGTCAAAGTTCATGTCCAAAGTCCATTGTTCTTGCTCCATTAAGCCAAGGTAAGGATTTCTTGCGTTTTTGTTCCACTTTGATGTTATCAATGGCTTACATAGTCTCTTAACAACATATATAAACATCTAGAACTAGCAAAAACATCCAGAATCGCTAGAAAATCAATCCACAAGCTTAAGAGCTCAAAAACTAAGAAAACTTAAAAACTTAACAAGAAATCGAATGAAATGAATTTGATTGATTGTTTATCTCTGTAAATCCTTCCTAGATGTTAAGGAACTCGGCTAGGCTTGATGTTGAAGGTTCTCCTTGCTTGGATTCTCTTCTTCTTCCACCCGTGCCTTCTTCTTCTTCCTCCTTCCTTTTTCCGGCGACCTACTTTTCTTTTTCCGGCGACTTCTTCCTCCTTTCTTTTCTGCAGCTCTCTCTCTCTCTCTGCTGAACTTAGCCAAGGAATGGAATGGGAGGGAATGAATTATTTGGGAGAAGTGGAGTAATTTTGGGAGAAAATGGGAGTGAGGCTCAAGGAGGCATCGACAATACCCCCTCCCCCCACTCTTTCATTTCCTAGCAATTTGATTGGTTGTTAGGTTTTGGTTGGTTCCCCCTTGGAGTAACAAGCCAAAATAAATATCCAAATACACAAAAATATATCCGAAAACTCCCACTTTTGTACCAAAACTGGTAAATAACTCTACCCAAAATTAAAATGGGTACTCCCATAAAATATTGGGATGCATAAAAATAATTATTATGAGATTTGTCCAAATATTCGGAACACCCATATAATACATTTCGGATACGGATAAAATCATGTATCAGCTCAAATAAAATTTTCGACGCTTGGAAAAATTATTTATTCACATACACGTATTTATGAAATTTATTAAAATCGAAAAAGACACAAAAATATTATTTATTCACATACACGCATAGTGTCTCGGAAAACGTGCCTCGTGAATAGTGATTTAGCGACGCTACGCGAAATCAATTATTCACTTAAACAAAACTATAACATGTAAAATAATATTAAACATGCAACACAAAAATAATATTAATAAAATATAATATATCTGTTAATATTCAAAAATTCGAATTACAAGGAAATTTCAGAATTCTCGGTCGTTAAACCTACGGCGTTTGCCCGGAGGGTCGGGGATAGGCATAGTTCGTCCCCACAAAGAGAAATTCTCGCGGCGTCTACCCAGAGGGAGCGGGATAGGCTTGAGTCATCCCCTCAAACAATAGATCCTGAAGCTTTAACCCGGAGGGTTGCGAAGCTGGAGACGGTGCTCGCAATAGTAAACCAAGGGAAAGAGGCATCGATAAGTTCGACATCACCATTTTCCCCAAAAATTGATCGGGTTTGGGTTGACCCTAGTAAAAAGGTTCCACACATGGAAAACTTTGACGGAACGGGGGACCCGTTTGATCATAGCCAAGCGTATGACCGACTAATGAGTTACTATGACTACTTTGATGCTGCTAAATGCCAGATGTTCATTACGACTTTGAGGAAGGAAGCTCGGTAGTGGATGACGTCTCTGGCCCCGAACTCGATTTCATCATGGAAATATCTTTATGATAGATTTCACGGCAAGTTCGGGAGCAATAAAAGAAGGGGAAAACCAACAGCCTCTTTGATGCAAATTCGGTAGTATTCCAATGAGACATTAGGCCAATATGTAAAATGGTTCCAAGAGGCTATCAGAGCAGTGACAGATTTGAATGGTACTCAAGCCCTTGGTTACTTCACCACAAGATTGGATGCGATAAAATCGAAGAAGCTAGTGAAAGATATGATGTTTGATGCCCCAAATGATCTGGTTGAGGCTTATGATAGGGCATAAAAAGTTAATTGCAATCGAGGAGGCCATAAGTAGCTTAAATCCCAATTCGACAGAAAAACGATAAGACCGAGATCAGAATAATTATTCCCGGGCAGATAACACCAACAGGACGGATGACCTGCCAAAGAGGAATTTCAATAGGGGTTCGGGAGGAGGACGCCCCCTTTCGCGAACCGAAAAGTTGACAAGGTGTTCACCCGTCTTAATACACATCGGGGTACGATATTGGAGCATATAAGGAACAAGCCATACTTTGAACTGTATCCGAACGATACTCATCGAGATCGGGGAAATCAGAACAAATACTGTAATTATCACCAAACTGCAGGACACTCCACCGAGGATTGCAGGAATCTGAAAACATTGATTAAAAAGAATGTACAGAGTGGGGAACTAGTTCAGTTTGTTGCTAGACGAGGGGTTTCGGAAAGGACGATGACTAATAATAATACTCAGCAAAACCCGAAGCCTCAATCTGACCCGGTCCCGATGGTTCGAGTGCTGGTAGACATGATAACAGGCGGTTCGGTTGGGAAGGTGTTGGGAAAGAAAAGACGGGGAGTGTTAGATTCGGTCATGACAATCTCTGAACAACCTGTTACGAAGGAGCGACCTTATCCAAGCACTGTGATTTCATTTACCGATGAGGATTACCCATCAGAGTCGATTGAGCCGCATGAGGGAGCTCTGGTTATTACTGCCCAAGACGGATCCATGGATATGAGGTGAATCGTGATCGACAATGGCTCTTCGGTTGATATTCTGTATGCTCACGCTTATCAAAGGCTAGATTTGGGAGGTAGAAAAATGGAGGTCAGGCAGGAGCCTCCGTTGTACGGCCTCGGCAGCAACCCAGTTCGGGTACCTGGAACCATCGAGTTGCCAGTCATCTTTGGGATGACTTCTCAACAAGTGGAGGTCAATGTTAGGTTCTTTGTTGTGTATGTGGATTCGGCTTATAACGCTATTCTGGGAAGACCGACATTAATGGCGCTATAGGCGGTGACCTCCATCCCACACTTTAAGATAAAGTTCCCTATGCTGAACAGTGTTGGCGAAGTCAGGGGTGATCTGGACATGGCTCGGAGATGCTACAAAAATTCGTTGATATCTTCGGCTGTTGGCAGATGGCAGATGTAAGCAGAAGCAGACTATGGCGATTGACGTTGAACTATTTATCGAAGGGAATACATAACCTCTCGCCTTGCCGGCTAAAGAAACCGAGGACATTGAGCTGATCCTTGGGAAGAAGGAAAAGACTATAAAGATTGGTTTGGGGTTGCAAGAGCCATTCAGGACGAGATTGATCGACTTGCTTCGGGTGTATGCGGATATCTTTACCTAGGAGCCTAGTGGCATGCCTGGGATTGATAATAAAGTTGTTGTGCACAAGTTGAACGTAGACCCCACCAAAAGCCAATTCGGCAGAAGAGGAGGATCTTCGCCCCAGAATGACAAAAAATTATTGATGAGGTGGTGGCCAAGTTGTTAGCGACCGATTTTATTTATGAGATCGACTACCCTGAGTGGTTGGCGAATGTGGTACTAGTTCAGAAGCAAAATGGGAAGTGGAGGATCTGCATCGACTACACCGATTTGAACAAATCATGTCCGAAGGATTTCTACCCACTCCCACAAATTGACCAGTTGATCGATGCCACGTCAGGGTACGCGTTGTTGAGTTTTATGGATGCCTTTTCGGGATACAATCAAATTCTAATATATAAGAAGGATATCCCGAAGACGGCCTTTATAACACATCGGGCGATTTGCGCCTATAAGAAAATGACATTTGGATTACTGAATGTCAGTGCCACTTATCAGAGGATGATAAACGACGTGTTCAGGAAGTAGCTGGGCCGAAGCATGGAGGTTTATGTAGATGATGATATTATTGTCAAGATCCTATCTATTAGACAACATTTGGATGACTTGGAGTACTACTTTCAAACAGTTCGAGAGTATAACATCAGGCTGAATCTGACAAAGTGTATATTTGGCCTCGGTTCGGGTAAATTTCTTGGGTATTTGGTGAGCAAAAAGGGCATTGAAGCAAATACAAAGAACATCAGTGTCGTACTGGACATGAAATCCCCTCAAATGTTCAAGGATGTTCAACAGTTGACAGGTCTGATAGCAGCGTTAAGGAGATTTATGTCCAAGTCAGCGGAGAGATGTTTGCCATTTTTCGACACATTGAAAGGGCCAAAGAATGAGAAGACTTTTTAGTGGACTTCAAAGTGTGAGGATGTCTTTCAGGAAATAAATAAATATCTATCTTCGACGCGTCTACTGATGAAGCTAGTCCCTTTGGAGCCTTTTTATTTGTATTTAGCGGTGAGCTCATAGGCATTTGGAGCGGTTTTGGTTCGAGAACCAGGAGGAAAGTAATTCCACGTTTATTATGTCAATCATGGCCTTCGGGATGCAGAAATGAGGTATCCGAACTTGGAGAAATTTACCTATGCCTTGGTTGTAGACACCCAAATTTTGCACTTCGTATACTAACCTTGGCAGGAGGGCAAATTCGTCAAATGGACCGGCCTGCGAGAGCAAAAGATGGAAAAAGTACAGACGCTCGACGCCACCATGACAATGTGTAACCGAAATCGACGTGACAGCAAGGCCATCCGAATTTGGCATTCCCGGAAGGTGTGGCACGCCTCCCAATGATTCCCGGACTGTAAAATACGAGCCTGTCAGCAAAAACCAGCGTCACGGCACGAGAATCGAGGCATAGCACAAAAATTGAGAAAGTCAAGCCAGCCAGCCGCGGATTGATCTGCGGCCAAGTGGGTGCGCCAGCACGGAAACCAGGAAATCAGCACTATCAGCTGAGTGCGATGGGAGGTGGGCCAGCCAGCCGCAGATGGATCTGCAGATCAATCTGCGGCTGGCTCTGGCCAGCCTATTTCAGCCCAGTTTCGTGCAGCATACAGAGGTTCATCAGCAGCAGAAGAAGGAGGCGGCATCAACTCGGGAAGAACAGCAAAATCAGCAACAATTAAGAGAGAAAAGAGAGAAAAATAGTGAGGAATTGTATCCATTTTGTGAGACTATATATCATATATTTCTACTCTATTCAATACACAAATTTATATATATTGTGTGGATTATTTGCAAAGTGAAAAATCCTTTGTTTTAGCATTTTGTTTTACCATTTTTGTTGAAGCTTTTTGTCATCCAAATTATATTAAATGTAGTTGTTCTTATATATTGTTGTGAATCCATGGATTGAGGGCTATTAGTGAGGGTTCCAAATGGAACGAAATTCCTCCTAATGGCCCGATGATATCCATTTGGTGAATTTTTAGCTCGTTGTAATGATGTATTGTATATAGATTATTTAGATTGCTATTTTTAGGATCTTGTGGGTGTGTAGCGATTTTGGATGTGAGCCTAGGAGCGCGACCCCGTGGTCCAAATCCGATGATGGACATCTATTGATATATGTAATAAATTCGATGTATCTTTCATTGTAAATATGTAATCGTCGGGCCTTAAAACGACGCCAAGACGAGAATCGTGTTTAAGGCCCCGAAATAGTGAAACTTGTGATTGTAGGCGTTTGGGGTTATTTTGATGGCTTACATGCCCATGAATAGCCCCGACGCGTGTTTATGCTCGATTTGATTTATGAGATGAAATTGATTTCAAAGCTACACGATAAGATTTTCATAAAATCAATCAAATTAGGTTGTTAGCATCACGAGGCTTAAAATGAGAAGTGCTAATGAATATCGATTCCTCTTTAACGAGAAGGATAAATGAAAAATCGTTTTCAAACATCACAAAATGGTTTTATAAAATAAAATGACGTTTTATTAAATCATTGTGCATAGGGTTAAAGAGATCCTAGAAATTTCCGTCATTGCATTCACAAGGCAACGTATAGATCTCGATTCCTATTTTGACGAAGATTTAAAACTCTTGTTTTGTCAAAACGACACCTAATGAAAATCTCATAGTTTTGATAATTAAAATCGAACCTTTCTCATAAAGCTTTCTCGTGTATGCCGAAAAGACATCCCGAAGCGTTCTCAAATTAAAGCACGACTTTCCCTAAAAATCCAAATGATTCTTTCATACAAGCACACACACATGCGTGCATACACACATATTTCATGAATTAAAGGATAGGAAAGCATCAAGATTGCGGTAACCGTGTTTCACGGAAGTCGGGGGGTGCCTAACACCTTCCCCTCGCTTAAGCAAGCCCCCGAACTCTATGAATCTCGGTTTGCAGACCAATTAATTCGGAGTCACATATGAGCCAGCGATTTACGAAAACGAAATTCGGATGAGTTGGTACATCCATTTCAAATATACCAACTGGCGACTCTGGTTAAATTGGCTCATCATAAAAAACGATATTTCAAAACCCCGTCGACATTAATGCCGACCTTTTCCAAAAATCATTCAATCAAAAGGCTAAAATTGGAAAGGGTAACAAATCACCCCATAAGCGGATAAAACCGGCGTCGACAGCTGGCGACTCTGCTGGGGACATTAGAGGGCTTAAGCCGCGTTCAAATCTTGATGCTATCCTATCCTTCAAAAATTCATGAATATGTGTGTGCATGCGATATTTTGATCATTTTTACTTTTGTTGTGTGAATGTGTGTTTTTGTCCAATGAATGAATGATTGAATGGGATTGCTTTACTTTAAAGTAATCATGTGCATACGGTGAGGACGATGAATGTGAATGTATGTTGAGAGAGTACCTCCTCCTGAGGCGAACCTGTCGGTTGTTTATTACTGGACTCGAAGGGGCTGCTCCCCGGAGATGGCTCAGGAAACGCACCACCCAAATTCGCTCCAATCGAAAGGATTCAGACAAGTAGATTGCGAAGATTTGGGGACCTTCATGCCGAAAAACCCGCGAGAGTAACCCTAGGGTAGGTCAGCCTTTGATAAACCTAACGAAAGGGAAGCTTCTTCATGCCCTTTTATCGTTCAGTCAAATAAATAAATGTCATGAAAATGGCATACAACTGTCATACCGCCATCATCGTAATAAATATGTCATGTATCATGTGATTACATCACCTGCACATATAAAGAGAATACTGACATGATTTTGCAGGAAGGCAATCGATACCACGTACCAAGGTTTTCTAAAACTTCTAAATACTATCCTGTCATCAAACACTAACCTTGTTTTGCAGGATAAGAATTAGAAGAAACCGTGAAAGCGTGGCCTAACGATCACAAAGAACCCGGAGTAGGGGCATATTTCGACCACCAAAAAAAAAAAAAGAAAAAAAAAAGAAAAAAGAAGAAAAAGAAAAAGAAATAATAATAATCATGCATCAGTGTTGACATGCCTCTGCCAACTTGTAACTAGCACAGTACTAAACTGCGGCCCTTGTTTGTTTTGCGAGATTGCCCCTACGACCCAACTAAGAGGCCGTAAAGTCCATACTCCGTCCATCTAAATGGCAGAGGCCGATAGCCATGAAATTACATTTCTGCCACTCCAACAATACGGCCGAATACGAGGGATTCATCTTAGGACTGAGATTAGCCCTGGGAATGAAAAAAAAATGATAGTAGTGAGAGACTCGAATTGATCATCCGGCAGGCCATGGGAATATACGGCACCAAAGGGCATAATTGGGACCTAGCTACGGGACTGCTGAGATATCTGGAAGCCGAAGAAGCCCACAGATAAATAAACGAAGTACATGGCGATGTGTGCAGAGCCCATATGAGCAGAGCATTTTTGGCAAAGAAAATCATGTGAATGGGTCACTACTAGCTAAACATGAAAACTGACTGCGATGCTCATGTCAGGAAATGCCATCAATGTCAGATCCAGGCCAATGCGATCCATGCACCTCCTAATGAGCCCCATTGCTTGACCTCACCGTGGCTAGTTGGACCGCGCAGCAGGTGATATCCAGGAGGGGGTAAATCCAGGAGTATGGCAGTGAATCCCGGCCAGTAGAGGATCAATGGGTTTTAAAATTCTGAGTTTTATTTCAGTCCCTGCACGCTCATGTCATTTTGTCATGTTATCCAAAAAGAAGATCATGAAGATCATGTGCTGAAATGTTTTATATATATGACAAGCATTTTTTTTATTTATGTCAGGTACCCCGGTTTGAGGCACTCTAGCCTGACAAGCGATAGGCCAAATTTGAAGGAGGATCACGATTTTGGTTTAGAGCTAGATTTCGATCTGATGGGGATTGAGCAGGACGAGACAGATATCGACAATACGCCTGATGAGATCAAATGAGGGGTCGAAGATAAACCCAAACCCGACTTAGACCAAACCATCGCCATCAAACATCAGAATCCCTAACCATCACAAAGAACCCAGAGTAGGGGCAAATTCGACATTAAAAAAAAATAGCCAAGTTGTTGAGCCTGTATGGAGATATGTTCGCTTGGTCCCGTGGCGACGTGAGTGGATTGTCCACAGACGTTATAGGACATCAACCGCCCATCAAGGAGGGTTCCGACCAATTAAGCAGAAGTTGAGAACGTTGAAGCCTGAATGGAGGATGAAAATAAAGGACGAGATTGTCAAGCGGTTTAAGGCAGGAATCATCACGGTGTCTATTTACCCTGAATGGCTTTCCGACAGAATCCCAGTACCACAGCCTGGAGGAGAAGTGTGGGGCCGCATCGACTATAGAAATCTGAACGATGCCCTCAAGGAGGAGATATATGACAAATTCAAGATCAAACATTTTGATTCAGTCATTTACCGGCTCAAAATGAATGGGGCAGTGGGGGCTGCAAATAAAACACAAAGACGATCATGGGAAGAATGTCTGCCAATCATCGGGGATGGCCGGATTTACTGTCGCTCACCCTGTCTGCCTATCGAACCTCGGTTCACACATTTGCAGGGGCAGCCCCTTACGCATCTCCCAGGCATACGATAAGAGGGTACGATCCCGGAAATTCGAAATAAACGATTTAGTCCTCAAAAGGATCGCGCCCTGCCAAGATGAAGCTATGGGGAATTTCGCTCTAAATTAAAAGGAGCCGTCACAAAAAAAAAATCAAAAAAAAAATCAAAAAAAAAAAAATCAAAAAAAATCAAAAATCCCCCAAACCTTTCAACAAGTCAAAGGACCAGATCTTTTGTCAGCCCAGCGAGATACCGATGCAACCAGTACGAGGGAGATCACAAGAAAAACAACTTAACACTGGGGCATTTGTCAACTACCCAGGAAATGATGACGTGCAAATTGGCACCCATGCAACAATCCCATCAACATGCACCATCATCGAATGCTACCTCATGTCAATTCAATCTCCAACGGTACGATCATCTGGCATTTGTCAAGCATAGTTTTCCCGGGATACGATGACCCGCGTGAAGGGGATTTTATTTGGCTTGATGGGAATCGGATCAATTCTGACAAGCAACCGTGGAGCACGATCGTGAGTATGATTAGACGAAGAAGGCTATTTAACCTTTTGATCAGGTACAAAGCCTTAATTCAAAGCAACGTTTGCGACAGAATCGACCTCATGTGACAACCTTCACTTTGCATTTGCACAAACTTTCAGTTGTGGGGTATATAAAACTATGACGACGTTGATGGCAATTAAACACGTGGTCAGACAGTCAATAATTATCAAGCTAATATCAAAGAAGTCAGACGATAAATGATTATCAGGCTAATGTCTCGAATCGTGGCTGGGTTATTCGAGTAATTAAGCCCGAGGGGTGTCCCCTCTACACCTGGTGCCCTAAAGCCATCTAGTTTGGGGAGTCGCTGGCCCAACACTCGTTACATGGGTAACTCAGAGCCTAAGAAAGCGAGCATTAATGTAGAGGAGGCCCGAGCAGATTCGGAATCGTGGCATGGGCTACTCGAGTAATTAAAGCCTAAGGGGTATCTCTGCATCTGGTGCCCTAAAGCCGTCTGGTTTGGGAGTCAACGGCCTAACACCTCGCTACATGGGTAACTCAAGCCTAAGAAAACGAATCTTGAGAAAGGTCAAGCAAAGAATGAAGTGGGGCAGACCACCAACTTGTCCTCGAACCGTGGCCTTTGGTTACTCGAGTAAATAAACCCGAAGGGGTGTCTGTACACCTAATGCCCCAAAACCGTCTGGTTTCGGGAGTCATTGGTCCCAAAACTCGTTAAATGGGTAACTTTGGATAGCCTAAGAAAACGAGACAAGTGAAGTGGGCTAATAAAGAGAAAAGATAATATGGAAAAACTCTCGGCCTTAAACAAGAAGTCATAAAAGAGAAACCCCTACTGAGTGCTGCATCGCACAGTGCATTTGTCATATGACGTCAATCCTGCTAAGGACGTTGTCGAGAATGGAGACAGAATACTTTTGACGAGGGAAGGTAGTTCTTTTGAATCCGACCTTACTCACGTACAATGACCATGAATGCTTGAAGGTGTTCTTACGATTTCATAACTCGTCAAATGGAAAATCATCAACTCACGAGGGAATAAAAAAAAATAAAAAAAAATAAAAAAGAATAAAAATAAAAATAAAAAATAAATGTGCTTTAACTGCATTTTTGTTGAGATTATAATATCTTTGTGTCGAGCTAACACTAACGGCCCGAGCTTTCAAGTTTTGGCATTTGTTAGTCATCTGATATGCAGGATCTTGCAGAGCTGTGGATAACTCAGCACGGTCAACATCGCGAGTTTTCGATAGAATTTCTTGGCAGCGACACGCGCCAAGGCAGGGCAGTTAAGAATCGTGAAATGGAAGGAAGCAGAGGCTGTACAGAACTTCTCGTCATTGGGCCTCTCCCCAATCCTGACTATCACTGCCTCGACATCCAAATGATCCCCGTGCATGAGCATATACGAGGATGATATAATGCGGGACAACAGCATATCGGCCATCAAAAATGATCAAAAGGCCAAAGAGCCCAACATACCTGTCGATCATCACAGAGAGCGAAACAGACTGCCTCAAATGAAGACGACCAAGAACAGGCAGAGTACAAAACCGATGTTGAAGTCTAGAAGCTACACTTCACGAAGAGGTGTGATCCAATCAAATGTTGGCAAGCAACGACGACTGTCGAATTGTATCATTTGACTGAACAGGGGTCATTTCTATCTAAACATATGTTGTGCACATGCATCTGTCCATAACATATCTGTCAGATCATACATAACATCTTTTCCATACATGCAGGTACGATCAAAATGAAAATCTTCGGGAAAGTACAAGCACGTCGCCTTCAACCTCACAAATGATCAGAGTGATGGCTTTTGCGGCATGATACGTGGACGATGTTGGTGGGAGATCCAAGACATGAAGCCGATCACACATCCCATCCAAAAAAAAAAAAAAAAGAGATAAAAAAAAAAAACAAACCCTGGGAAGGGCTGAGATCCACGCGAACCACAACAAAGATGGTGAGCACCCCTGGGAAGGGCTGATATCCACCAAAAGAAAAAAGACAAAAAACAACAAACCCTGGGAAGGGCTGAGATCCACGCGAACCACAACAAAGATGGTGAGCACCCCTGGGAAGGGCTGATATCCACCAAAAGAAAAAAGACAAAAAACAACAAACCCTGGGAAGGGCTGAGATCCAAGCGAACCACAACAGAGATGGCGAGCAACCCTGGGAAGGGCAGATATCCACAAAAAGAAAAAAGACAAAAAATAACAAACCCTGGGAAGGGCTGAGATCCACGCGAACCACAACAAAGATGGTGAGCACCCCTGGGAAGGGCTGATATCCACAAAAAGAAAAAAGACAAAAAACAACAAACCCTGGGAAGGGCTGAGATCCACGCGAACCACAACAAAGATGGTGAGCACCCCTGGGAAGGGCTGATATCCACCAAAAGAAAAAAGACAAAAAACAACAAACCCTGGGAAGGGCTGAGATCTAAAACAACCAACCGGCGACGATAACCGGGGGTTACGAGATGGGTGACCGGCGACGATACCCGGCCCCGACGAGACAATCGACCGGCGACGATAACCGGCGATTACGAGATGGATGTCCGGCGACGAAAACCGGCTCCGAAAAGATAACCAACCGGCGACGATAACCGGGGGTTACGAGATGGGTGACCGGCGACGATACCCGGCCCCGACGAGACAATCGACCGGCGACGATAACCGGCGATTACGAGATGGATGTCCGGCAACGAAAACCGGCTCCGACAAGATAACCAACCGGCGACGATAACCGGGGGTTACGAGATGGGTGACCGGCGACGATACCCGGCCCCGACCAGACAATCGACCGACGACGATAACCGGCGATTACGAGATGGATGTCCGGCGACGAAAACCGGCTCCGACAAGATAACCAACCGGCGACGATAACCGGGGGTTACGCGATGGGTGACCGGCGACGATACCCGGCCCCGACAAGACGATCGACGGCGACGATAACCGGCGATTACGAGATGGATGTCCGGCGACGAAAACCGGCTCCGACAAGATAACCAACCGGCGACGATAACCGGGGGTTACGAGATGGGTGACCGGCGACGATACCCGGCCCCGACGAGACAATTAACCGGCGACGATAACCGGCGATTACGAGATGGATGTCCGGCGACGAAAACCGGCTCCGACAAACGGTTAGGTGTCAAGGTCCTAGCCTATCAGAGTCAAAAGCAATGGTTGCCAAGAACGATGTGCGAGGACGAACTCCAAGGATGCCCTTCGAAGCTAGTCAGGAGAATAACTTCCTTTGATGACAATGGGATGGAATAAGGTGATTACGAGAGGGGTGACCGGATACGAGACCCGGCACTCGCAGGACAATCGACCGGATACGAGACCCGGCGATTACGAGACGAGCAACAGATCGGGGATTGATGCATTGACACCCTTGCAAATGTGTTGCATGCCTTACATCTTGCGTTACATCATAAGTTGTATGTGTTGCATCATGTATGCACTGTCATTCTTATGCACTGTCATTCATGCATCGGGTGTCTGTTTCTTTATCCTGTTCATTTCATTTAACATTTCATAAACATGATAAAGAGGGGCAGCTGTAGACACCCAAATTTTGCACTTCGTATACTAACCTTGGCAGGAGGGCAAATTCGTCAAATGGACCGGCCTGCGAGAGCAAAAGATGGAAAAAGTACAGACGCTCGACGCCACCATGACAATGTGTAACCGAAATCGACGTGACAGCAAGGCCATCCGAATTTGGCATTCCCGGAAGGTGTGGCACGCCTCCCAATGATTCCTGGACTGTAAAATACGAGCCTGTCAGCAAAAACCAGCGTCACGGCACGAGAATCGAGGCATAGCACAAAAATTGAGAAAGTCAAGCCAGCCAGCCGCGGATTGATCTGCGGCCAAGTGGGTGCGCCAGCACGGAAACCAGGAAATCAGCACTATCAGCTGAGTGCGATGGGAGGTGGGCCAGCCAGCCGCAGATGGATCTGCGGCCAGCCGCAGATCAATCTGCGCCTGGCTCTGGCCAGCCTATTTCAGCCCAGTTTCGTGCAGCATACAGAGGTTCATCAGCAGCAGAAGAAGGAGGCGGCATCAACTCGGGAAGAACAGCAAAATCAGCAACAATTAGGAGAGAAAAGAGAGAAAAATAGTGAGGAATTGTATCCATTTTGTGAGACTATATATCATATATTTCTACTCTATTCAATACACAAATTTATATATATTGTGTGGATTATTTGCAAAGTGAAAAATCTTTTGTTTTAGCATTTTGTTTTACCATTTTTGTTGATGCTTTTTGTCATCCAAATTATATTAAATGTAGTTGTTCTTATATATTGTTGTGAATCCATGGATTGAGGGCTATTAGTGAGGGTTCCAAATGGAACGAAATTCCTCCTAATGGCCCGATGATATCCATTTGGTGAATTTTTAGCTCGTTGTAATGATGTATTGTACATAGATTATTTAGATAGCTATTTTTAGGATCTTGTGGGTGTGTAGCGATTTTGGATGTGAGCCTAGGAGCGCGACCCCGTGGTCCAAATCCGATGATGGACATCTATTGATATATGTAATAAATTCGATGTATCTTTCATTGTAAATATGTAATCGTCGGGCCTTAAAACGACGCCAAGACGAGAATCGTGTTTAAGGCCCCGAAATAGTGAAACTTGTGATTGTAGGCGTTTGGGGTTATTTTGATGGCTTACATGCCCATGAATAGCCCCGACGCGTGTTTATGCTCGATTTGATTTATGAGATGAAATTGATTTCAAAGCTAAACGATAAGATTTTCATAAAATCAATCAAATTAGGTTGTTAGCATCACGAGGCTTAAAATGAGAAGTGCTAATGAATGTCGATTCCTCTTTAACGAGAAGGATAAAGGAAAAATTGTTTTCAAACATCACAAAATGGTTTTATAAAATAAAATGACGTTTTATTAAACCATTGTGCATAGGGTTAAAGAGATCCTAGAAATTGCCGTCATTGCATTCACAAGGCAACGTATAGATCTCGATTCCTATTTTGACGAAGGTTTAAAACTCTTGTTTTGTCAAAACGACACCTAATGAAAATCTCATAGTTTTGATAATTAAAATCGAACCTTTCTCATAAAGCTTTCTCGTGTATGCCGGAAAGACATCCCGAAGCGTTCTCAAATTAAAGCACGACTTTCCCTAAAAATCCAAATGATTCTTTCATACAAGCACACACACACGCGTGCATACACACATATTTCATGAATTAAAGGATAGGAAAGCATCAAGATTGCGGTAACCGTGTTTCACGGAAGTCGGGGGGTGCCTAACACCTTCCCCTCGCTTAAGCAAGCCCCCGAACTCTATGAATCTCGGTTTGCAGACCAATTAATTCGGAGTCACATATGAGCCAGCGATTTACGAAAACGAAATTCGGATGAGTTGGTACATCCATTTCAAATATACCAACTGGCGACTCTGGTTAAATTGGCTCATCATAAAAAACGATATTTCAAAACCCCGTCGACATTAATGCCGACCTTTTCCAAAAATCATTCAATCAAAAGGCTAAAATTGGAAAGGGTAACAAATCACCCCATAAGCGGATAAAACCGGCGTCGACATTGGTTATAACTAGTTAAAAGCTTCGGCATTATTTTCAAAGGAGGTTAATCGTGGTATACACGGATCAGCCACTGAAGCAGATCTTAAATAGGCCTAAAATTTTGGGTCGGCTTGCGGCGTGAGCTATGGAGTTAACTCAATTTGCATTGGAGTACCATTCTCAGACAATAATTAAGGGTCAGGTGTTGGTAGACTTCGTGGTAGAATGTTCTTTTACTGAGCGTGAATCTGTTGATCAGACAGAAGAGATGGTAGGGTTAAACTCGGAGGTTCAACAGATTCAGACCTCGTGGACGCTGTATGTGGATGGGTCATCGACTTTGGACACCAGCGGTACATGGGTGATTCTGACAAGTCCCGAGGGGTTCAGGGTTCAGTAGGCTATTCGCTTCAAATTTAGGGTGACCAACAACGAGGCTGAGTATGAAGCGATTCTGGTAGGGCTACTGTTAGCAAGGAGTTTAGAGGTAGAGAGACTGGTTATCTTTAGCGACTCTCAATTGGTAGTTAAGCAGACATTGGGGGAATATGAAGCTCGGGGGGCGAGGATGTCCAAGTATCTTGCAGAAGTCAAGGATCAGCTGTACTAGTTCAGCTCGTTTACTTTTCAAGGGGTAGATCGGTCCAATAACACGATTGTTGATGCATAGTCCAAGTTAGCTGCCTTGGATACAGGTACTTTCAGTGGATCAGTCTATTTGGAGGTTTTGGAGTTTCCAAGCATTCAAGTATCAAGGGTACTGGTAGTGGAACGTTTGGATTGTTGGATGACGCAATATATAAGCTACTTACTCGATAGTGAGTTACCTTCGGATCGACTACTGGCGAAGAAAATAAAGTACAGGAGCTCTAATTTTGTGTTAATTAATGGTGATTTGTATAGGCGTGCGTACTCTTCACCTTTACTAAAGTGTTTGGTCCCAATTGAAGCTGAGTACATACTTCGGGAAGTTTATGAAAGGGATTTGCGGAGATCATATGGGAGCAAAAGCTTTGGCATATAAGGTACTTCGACAGGGTTATTACTGGCCTACTATCTTCAAAGAAGTTAAGGAGTATGTTTAGAAGTGCTCTAAGTGTTAGTTAAACAGTCCAATCCCTCATCAGCCGCCCGAAGAACTCTTCTCTGTTCTGTCCCCGATTCTATTTGCAGTGTGGGGCATTGATATTTTGGGTCAATTGTCAAAGGCGAAGGGTTAAGTTAGCTTTGTGATAGTAGCTATTGATTATATGACTAAATGGGTAGAGGCCAAACCCCTTCAAAAAATCACAGAGCAAGAATGTCTCAAGTTTGTCAAAGAGTTTGAGGTGTTTCACTTCGGCATTCCTATGGTTGTGGTGTCAGATAACGCTCGATAGTTTGTGGGTTTGAAATTCGAAGAATTCCTTAAGGATTTAGGAATCCAGTATAGAAAGACTTCGGTTGCTCATCCTCGGTCTAATGGTCAGGTCGAACTCACTAATCGCATATTGCTCAATGGTATTAAAAGGAGGCTAGACGAAGCCAAAGGGAGATGGCCCAAAGAAATACTCAGCGTTTTGTGGGCATATCGGACTACTCTTCTGACCACAACAGGTGACTCGCCGTTTAGATTAACTTTCGGGACAGATGCTCTTGTTCCAGTCGAGATCGGGTCTCCTTCGCTAAGGGTAAGGTAGTATTAGGAGCTTTATAATGATGAAAGCCTTCGCCTTAATCTTGACTTATTAGAGGAGGTTTGGATTCGGCCTTAGTAAGGATAGTAGTCTACCAGAAGAAAACGGTCAGGCACTACAATAAAGGAGTGAGGCTAAGGAAATTTGTATAAAGAACACACCAAAAAAATTAGGAAAATTGGAACAAAACGGGTCGCGGGCATCAGAACGGCACGAAACCATAGGTGTTGCAACTTTCAGAAATTTGGAACACGTTATAACTTATGGGACTCGATTCGAAGTTTTGGTGACCGATGTATCCGCTCATTTGCCAAACTTGTATAAAGAACACTTAGGAAAATTTTGGAAAAGCAGACCAAAACGGGCCCTAGGCATCGAAATGATGCGAACCCATAGGCCTAATACCTCTTAGATACTTGAAACACGTTACAATTTATGGGACTGGATTCAGAGTTTTAGTGGTCAAGTTATCCGCTCATTTGCCTAAATTGTATAAAGAATACTTAGGAAAATTTAGGAAAAGATGACCAAAATGAGCCCAGGGCATCGAAACGTCGCGAAACTATAGGCGTAGCACTTTTAGATATTTGGAACAAGTTACAACTTACAGGACTCTATTTGAAGTTTCGGTGGCTGAGTTATCCGCTCGTTTGCCTAACTTGTATAAAAAATATTTTGGAAAATTTAGGAAGAGGAGACCAAAACGGCCCAACGCGTCGAAACAACGCGAACCCATAGGTGTAATACCTCTTAGATACTTGGAACACGTTATAACTTACGGTACTCAATTCAGAGTTTCGATGGCCGAGTTATCCGCTAGTTTACCTAACTTATATAAATAACACTTAGGAAAAGTAGTAAAAAACTGGCCCCAGGCTTCAACATGATGCGAAACCAAAAGTGTAATACCTCTTAGATATTTGCAGCACGTTACACTTAGAAAAATTTAGGAAAAGTAAACTGAAATGGGCCCTGGGTGGACAAACGACGCGAACCCATAAGCGTAATACTTTTTAGATACTTGAAACACGTTATAACTGATGGGACACGATTCAGAGTTTCAATGGCCGAGTTATCCGCGCATTTACCTAAATTGTATAAGGAACACTTAGGAAAATTTAGGAAAAGTATACCAAAACGGGCCCCAGGCATCGAAACGACGTAAAACCTTAGGCGTAACACCTCTTAGTTATTTGAAACAAGTTACAACAGACAGGACTCTATTCGAAGTTTCAGTGGCTGAATTATCTGCACGTTTACCTAACTTGTATAAAGAACACTTAGAAAATTTTTGGAAGAGTAGACCAAAACGGGCCTTGGGCGTCGGTCCGACGCCAAACCATAGGCGTAACACCTCTTAAATATTTGAAACATTTTACAACATACGGGACTTTATTAGGAGTTCCGATGGTCAAGTTTTCCGCTCATTTGTCTAACTTGTACAAAAAATATTTAGGAAAATTTATGTAAAGTAGATCAAAACGGGCCCTAGGCGTCGAAACGACACGAAATCATAGCTGTAACACCTCTTAGAATTATAGAACACGTTACAACTTACGGGACACGATTCAAAGTTTCGGTGATAGAGTTATCTGTTTATTTTCCAAACTTATATAAAGAACACACAGAAATTTTAGGAAAAGAAGACCAAAATGGGCCCCAGAGTTATCTGTGGTACAACTTACGGGACTCGATTTGAAGTTCCAGTAGCCAAGTTATTTGCTCGTTTGCCTATCTTTTATAAAGAACACTTAGAAAAATTTAAGAAAAGAAGACCAAAATGGGCCACAGACATTGAAACAATACGAAACCATAGGCGTAGCATCTCTTAGATATTTGGAACAAGTGGCAACTTACCGGATTCGATTCGAAGTTCTGGTGGTCGAGTTATCCACTCATTTGCCTAACTTGTATAAAGATTACTTGGGAAAATTTAGGAAAAGCTAACCAAAAGGGCCCTGGGCATCAAAACCGTGTGAAACCATATGCGTAATACCTCTTAGATATTTGGAACACGTTATAACTTACGGGACACGATTTAGGGTTCTAGTGGCCGATTTATCTGCTTGTTTGCCTAACTTGTACAAAGAACACTTGGGAAAATTTAGGAAAAGTAGACCAAAATGGGCCCGGGGCGTCGAAACAATACAAAAACATAGATGTAGCATCTCCTAGCTATTTGGAACACGTTACAACTTACAAGACTTGATTCGGAGTTCTGGTGGTTGAGTTATCAACTCGTTTGCCTAACGTGTATAAAGAACACTTAGGAAAAGTAGACCAAAACCAGTCTCGAGAATTGAAATGACGCGAAACTATAGGTGTTGCACCTTTAGCTATTTGGAACACGTTACAACTTGCAGGACTCGATTCAGAGATCTGGTGGCCTATTATCCGCTCGATTGCCTAACATATATAAATTAATAACACTTAGGAAAATTTAGGAAAAGTAGACCAAAATGGCCCTGGGAGTCGAAAAGACACAAAACCGTAGGCGTAATACCTTTTAGATATTTAGAATACATTACAACTTACGGGACTCGATTTAGAGTTTCGGTGGCCGAGTTATCCACTCGTTTGCCAAACTTGTATGAAGAACACTTAGGAAACTTTAGGAAAAGTAGACCAAAACGGGTTGCAAGCACCATAACGACGTGAAATCATAGGCATAACACCTCTTAGATATTTAAAACACATTACAATTTACGGAACTCGATTCAGAGTTTCGGTGGCCAAGTTATCTGCTCGTTTCCCGAACTTGTAAAAAGAACATAGAGAAAAATTTAGGAAAATTAGAATAAAACGGGCCCCAAGAATCGAAACCATAGGCATAGCAACACTTAGATATTTTACACACGTTACAACTTATGGGACTCAATTCAAAGTTTTGGTGGCCGATGTATCCGCTCATTTGCCTAACTTATATAAATAACATTTAGGAAAATTTAGGAAAAGTAGTCCAAAACTAGCCCTGGGTGTCGAAACAACACGAAATCATAGGCATAATACCTCTTAGATATTTGGGCACATTACAACTTATAGGACTAGAGTCGAAGTTCTGGAGGCTGAGTTATCTACTCTTTTGCTTAACTTGTATAAAGAACACAAAGAAATATTTAGAAAAATTAGACCAAAACGAGTCGTGAGCATCGGAATGACGGGAAACCATAGGCGTAACACCTCTTAGATATTTATAACACGTTACAACATATGGGACTCGAGTCGAAGTTCCGGTAACTGAGTTATCCACTCGTTTGCCTAACTTATATAAAGAACACTTAGGAAAATTTAGGAAAAGTAGACCAAAGCTGTCCCCGGGTGTCGAAACGACATGAACCCATAGACGTAATACCACTTAGATATTTGGAACACGTTACAACTTACGGGACTCAATTCAGAGTTCCAGTAGCCGAGTTATCTGCTCGTTTCCCAAACTTGTATTAAGAACACATAAAAATTTAGGAAAATTAGACAAAAATGGGCCCCGAGCGGCGGAACGACGTGAAACATAGGCATAACACCTCTTAGATATTTGAAACACAGTAAAATATGTAGCACTCGATTCGCAGTTTCGGTGGCCGAGTTACCGGCTTGTTTACCTAACTTGTACAAAGAATACTTAGGAATAATTAGAAAAAGTAGTCCAAAAGTAGCCCTGGGTGTCGAAACGACGAGAAATCTTACGCGTAACACCTTTTAAATATTTGGAACACGTTAAAACTTATATGACTCGATTCGGAGGTTGGGTAGCTATGTTAACCGCTCATTTGTCTAACTTATATAAAGAACACTTAAGAAAATTTAGGAAAAGTAGACCAAAATGGGCCCCGAGCGTCTAAACGACGCGAAACAATAGGTGTGGCACCTCTTAGTTATTTGGAACACATTACAACTTATGGGATTTGATTTGGAGTTTCGATGGCTGAGTTATCCGCACATTTGCCTAACTTGTATGAAGAACACATAGAAAAATTTAGGAAAAGTAGACTAAAATGGGCTCCGATCGTCGGATGTGAAACATTGGCGTAGCACCTCTTAGATAATTAGAATACGGTACAACTTACGGAACACAATTTAGAGTTCCAGTGGCCGATTTATCTGCTCGTTTGCCTAACTTGTACAAGAAACACTTAGGAAAATTTAGGAAAAGTAGACCAAAATTGCCCTTGGGTGTTAAAACGATGCAAAACCATAGATGTAGCACCTCTTAGATATTCGGAACAAGTTACAACTTACAGGACTCGATTTGGAGTTCTGGTGGTCGAGTTATCTGCTCGTTTGCCTAACTTGTATTAAGAACATTTAGGAAAAGTAGACCAAAACCGTACTCGGGCATTGAAACAATGCGAAACTATAAGCGTCACACATTCAGCTATTTTGAATACGTTACAACTTACGGGACTCAATTCAGAGTTCTGGCGGCCTATTATCCGCTCGTTTGCCTAATATATATAAATTAAGAACACTTAGGAAAATTTAGAAAAAGTAGACAAAAATGACCCTGGGAGTCAAAATGACGCAAAACCATAGGCGTAATACCTCTTAGATATTTAGAACACGTTACAACTTATGGGACTCGATTCAGAGTTTCGGTGACCGAGTTAACTGTTAGGTTTATATATAACGCACGTATGCAATCAAATTACATAAATAAAGCGGAAGCGCAATAAAACCGGATTTTAAAATTTTATACAAACCATCACCATGATCAATCTATGTGCTCAATTAATGATATAAATGAAAGAGATAGAGATAAAATTATACCTTCGTAGATCCGTGCTTCCTCGGGTACAAGTTCACCTCCTATTCCTTCGCGTTCTCCTTGAATTCCACCAACTAAATTCCTTTGCTTGATCAATGTTAGCCACCCAAGTGTTTGGCCTCTAGAGGTGATCCACCAAGGAAGAATTGTTATTCAAGAAGTTGGGTATTGGCAAAACTCTAGTTTCTATCTCTATAGAAATTGTAAGTACTCTCCACAATCTAATGCAAGAGTGTGTAACCCTAATCTATGATAAGACTCCTCTTATTTATAGATATAGGAAAAACCCTTCCCTAAACTATTTAGGATTAGGGTTTCTATTATAATTAAACTCCTTTAATTAATTATGCTCTTAATCCAATTAGGAATTCATGTGAGAGTACTTCTATTAATTAATTCTCAATCCATATTATGAATTAAATAATAGTAATAGTAATAATAATAATAAGACTCCTCTTATTAATTTATATTTAATATTTCTGAAATATTAAATAATAAATATTAAGCTATTTAATTTATTCTATCCCCATAGATTAAATTAAATACACTTTACTTATTATTACAATTATGCCATTTACTTCTTAAATAAATATTTTTCTTTTGCGGTGTGACCCTTTAGGTTCTCCATATTAAACCGGTTGTGAATAAATCAATTAGAACAATTATAATTTTATTTAAATAAATAAATTAAACTATTTAATTCATTTAAATAAATAATATTTATTCTACAATAAAGGTAAACCCCCTTAGTGATCAATGACTTTCCAGATAATATAGATTTCAACATTAACCACAAAAGAACCTTTCAGTGAATAGTTATCGTATAATTCAATCCTTCTACCATACAATGTCCCAATTAAATATAAGACATGCATTTACTGTCAAGTCTTATTTTATTTAATTATATGTATTTCGATTCCCAAATGCACAACTCTAAATAATGCAAATTAGAAACTCCTTTCTAATTTCATTCTGCCTTGGCCAAGGACTACTGAGTTGTCATTTATCGAATCACATAGGACATTCACATCTTTTACTAGACGTGGTAGATTCTTTGTTGATCATTCTCCTATCTCCATGTACAACTTATTATACCCAATCATACCCTTTGATATACCCTAAAGGTCTTAAGGGACATGTCAAAGTATAACTCATCATACACAAGATACTATGATGATCTCAAGTCCAAGGATCACTTGTACTACTATCACTATAGGAATTCCTATTTATAGGTGAGTAAAACTCCATTAGGTATTCCTTAGCGAGCCACGTTCAGTGAACTTATTCTCCAATAAGCACCTACATACTTGCTTTAGTGTCTCCACACAAATGATTATGAGATCAATCATCCTCTTCTTAAGAGCAAGCAACGTATGTACTAATCTATCCGGATTCATTAATCCCCTATTTAGTAATCCAACAATTAGGAACGATTTTAGTTTGTGAGCTATCTTGAATTTAGATCTCATTAGCATGATCATCATCATGATTCTAAAAGCATTGCTCAAAACTATGGGTTTATCACATTTAATATAACAACACCACGTAGATAATATAAAATGCCTTTTAAGAAAGTCAATTCTTTTATTAATAAATGATTAAGATTACAAAGTATATGTTACATCATATCAAATATGATTGGCTTGTGTGCATACTACTTTCAATCTCCCACTTGCACTAAAGTCAATCGCCTTGGTATCTAATACCCATCTTCTCTAAGTGACGATCAAACTGTTGTTGAGTTAAAGCTTTAGTAAATGGATCTGCAATATTGTCTTGAGAGTCCACACACTCCAGGGTGACATCTCCTCTTTCAATGATCTCTCTAATCAAATGAAACCGCCGCAATACGTGTTTGGATTTCTGATGAGACCTGGGTTCCTTAGCCTGCGCAACAGCTCCGTTGTTGTCATAGAATAAAGGTACAGCTCCTCTAATGCTAGGAACCACTCCAAGTTCAGTTATGAACTTCTTCATCCAAACAACTTCCTTTGTAGCTTCACTTGCAGCTATGTACTCTGCCTCTGTCACTGAATCAGCAACTGTTTACTGCTTGGAACTCTTCCAACTCACCGCGCCACCATTTAAGGTAAACACATACCCTGAAACGAATTTACTGTCATCTTGGTCCGTTTGAAAACTTGAGTCTGTATAGCCCTCTAGTTTCAATTCAGACACACCGTAGACAAGAAATACATCCTTAGTTCTTCTCAAGTACTTTAAGATGTTTTTCACTGCCTTCCAGTGCTCTTCTCCTAGATTCGACTAATATCTGCTCGTTACACTAAGTGCATGAGCGACATCTGGTCTAATATATATCATACCATACATGATAGATCCTATTGCAGAAGCATAAGGAATCTTACTCATCCGGTCTCTCTCCTCAGGTGTCTTTGGGGCTTGTTTCTTGGAGAGATATATTCCATGGCTCATCGGCATGAGACCTCTCTTAGAATCTTCTATGCTAAACTTCTTTAGCATCGAGTCAATGTACTTTCCTTGGGTCAAGCCCAGCATCCTTTTAGATCTATCTCTATAGATCTTTATCCCCAAAATATAGGATGCCTCACCCAAGTCCTTCATAGAGAACTGTTTAGATAACCAAATTTTGATCGACTGTAGCATAGGAGCATCATTCCCTATCAGTAATATATCATCAACATATAATACAAGGAATGAAACAGTTCTCCCACTAACCTTCTTGTATACACAAGGTTCATCCTCATTTTTGATAAAATCAAACTTTTTGATTATCTCATCAAAACGGATGTTCCTTCTTCGAGAAGCTTGCTTCAATCCATAAATGGATCGTTGTAGCTTACAGACTTGGTTTGTTCCAACCGTTGAAATAAAACCCTCTAGTTGTATCATATATACATTTTCCTCAAGCTCTCTATTGAGGAAGGCCGTTTTCACATCCATTTGCCAGATCTCGTAGTCATAATAAGCTGCAATTGCAAGCAAAATTCGAATGGACTTGAGCATAGCTACTGGTGAGAAGGTTTCATCATAGTCAACTCCTTGTCTTTGTTTGAAACCTTTTGCAACCAGTCGGGCCTTATAGGTCTCTACCTTGCCATCTGCTCCAGTCTTTCTCTTAAAGACCCATTTACACCCAATAGGCTTAATGCCCTCAGGTGGTGAAACCAAAGTCCATACTTGGTTTTCATACATGGAGTCCATCTCGGATTTCATGGCTTCTAGCCATTTCTCTGAGTCTTCACTACTCATAGCCTCTTCGTAAGTCAATGTATCATCATCATCTATGATGCGTACGTCATCATCATCCTCTATGATGAATCCATACCTATCAGGTATCTTCAGTACTCTTCCAGATTTACGAATAGGTAGTGGTACAGTAGGTTATTCTACTTGGTCAGGTACCTGGCTTTGATCCGTAGTATTTTGTGGTTCTTGAACTTCTTCAAGATATATCTTACTCCCACTGACCCCTTCAAGGATAAACTCCTTTTCCAAGAAGGCAACGTGTTTCGCAACAAACACCTTTGGATCACCTGATGTTTCTTTAGGGTATCCCACGAATCTACATTTGTCGGATCTAGTCTTCAGCTTATCATGCTCAAACCTTTTGACATAAGCTGGACAACCCCAAATCTTAACATGCTTAAGATTTGGTTTCCTCCCTATCCATATCTCATATGGGGTCTTTGGGACAGATTTGGTAGGTACCTTGTTAAGTAGGTATGCAGCCGACTCTAGGGCATAACCCCAGAAGGATACTAGAAGGTCGGTAAAACTCATCATGGATCGAACCATGTCCAACAATGTTCGATTTCTCCTTTCAGATACACCATTTAACTGTGGCGTCCCTGGTGGAGTCCATTGTGAGATTATACCATTTTCTTTGAGACAACTTAGAAACTCATTGGTCAAGTATTCACTTCCTCGATCCGATCGAAAAATCTTAATACTCTTACCAGTTTGCTTCTCTACTTCACTTCTAAATTCTTTGAACTTTTCAAACGATTCAGATTTGTATTTCATTAAATACACATATCCAAATCTAGAATGATTATCAGTGAAAGTAATAAAATAAGAATACCCTCCTCGTGCATTCGTTGTCATAGGTCCACATACGTCTATGTGTACCAACGCTAATAACTCTGTAACTCTTTCTCCTTTTTCACTAAAAGGAGATTTAGTCATCTTACCCATGAGACAAGATTCACAAGTTGGATATGATTCGTAATCAGATAGCTCTAAATGCCCATCTTTGTGTAACTTGGATAATCTTGTTTCATTGATATGACCGAGTCTACAGTGCCACATAAAGGTATAATTAACATCATCTCTTTTTCTTTTCTTAGTTTGTTCAATTTGAAGTATATTTTCATGCAAATCAAGTATGTAAAGTCCATTCAGTAGGTTCTCAACACCATATAAAATATTTTTTATTATAAATAGAACATCTGTTGTTCTTTATTATAATATCAAAACCATCCATATCTAATACAGAAATTGAAATAATGTTTCTAATGAGTGTCGGAACATAATAACAATTATTTAAACTAATGAACTTGTCCGAAGGCAGTGCTAAACAATAAGTCCCTACAGCTAATGCAGCAACCTTTGCTCCATTTCCCACTCGTAGGACGACTTCATCCTTGTTCAGTTTTCTACTTCTTCTTAGTCCTTACACATTATTACATATGTGAGAACTACAGCCGGTATCCAATAACCAAGTAGAATTTTAACTTTCAGAAAAATTAATTTCAATCATGAACAAACCTAGATCGGAAGTCGAAGCTTCTCCAAGCTTCTTCTGGTCCGCAAGATACTTGCAGTTCCTCTTCCAGTGTCCCGGCTTATTGCAATGGTAGCAAATTTCTTTGCTATCTGGATCAGGTTTCTTTTTATCCTTTCTCTTCGCCTTGCCCTTAGCCTTCTTGTTTTTCTTCTTTTCAGAAGATACCTTGGGCCTCTTCCTTTTCTTGGAAGAATCGTCCACTAGTAAGACTTGGTTCTTGTTGGATGAGAAGTGACCTTCAGCAGTTTTCATCATGTTAAGTAACTCAGGCAAGCTGACGTCCAACTTATTCATGTGAAAATTCACAACAAATTGTGAGAAGGTGTCCGGGAGTGACTGCAAGATCAAATCTTGGCTTAACTCCCCATCCATCACGAACCCAAGCTGTCCAAGTTGTTCAATTAGATTGATCATCTTAAGGACATGAGTCTCAACAGCAGTGACCTCAGTCATACGAAATCGGAAGAGCTCCTTAAATATCTGATATCTAGCAGTCCTACTTTGCTCACCATACAACCTTTTGAGGTGCAGCAATATAGTAGGAGTATCCATAGTTTCATGCTGACGCTGAAGCTCGTTACTCATGGATGTGAGCATGATGCATTAAGCTAGGATTGCATCATCTTGCCACTTTCTGAAAGTAGCAATCTCTTCCTCAGAGGCTGTTTCTACAACATTTGCAGGGACTGGCGAATTTAGGACATAAGAAATCTTTTCAGCAGTGTGAACAATTCTCTGATTCCTTAACCAGACCGTGTAATTCAGTCCGGTTAATTTGTTAGCATCAAGTATGCTACGCAGTGATAGTGAGTTTGACATTTTTAAATTCTGCATGTGAAATAGACAACATTTTAGCATTCATTCATTTAATTAATTACCAAAATAAATTAGGTCTTTATTTAAATTGGTATCTCCCACTATTTTCATCAAACTATATTACCCTCAACATATATAGTTCGGCAAATCTAATTAAAGTTTTTGCTAGTAAGATTAAGGACCCCATTTCAAATGTATATAGCCTTGTGGTGACACAACAAACGATATATAAATAAATAGATAGACAACTATTGTCAATTACATCACTATGTAACTCCTTTTATTTTGCCTGTTAGATTATTTTGATCAAGTGGTGACACATCCGAATCAAAATTATCCAAGTTAAGTCCAACCTAGCACTTCCATATATTCAAAAGAAAAACACTGCCCTTGTGGTGACACAACAAAACAGCATCGTTCAGTCTATTTATAAGCATCAAATGTGATAAAACAACATCTTAAATATTTAATACTTGCCTTGTGGTGACACAACAAACTTATATTAAACATTTAATACTCTATTGCTTTACCATGCTAGAAGGTGACGTTCGATATTCCAAATATCTTTGAACGCTTAGGACTTAATATGATTTCTTTCAGGGGTTTATTATTATTAGTCTCATCTTGTTTAGCTCGCATGCACACATATATATAAAATACGCGTCATATTATTTTACATGCGAAGCATATTGGATAATATAATATATATATATATATATATATAGTAAGCATGCACATATAGAATACTATATTCTACCTGGATTGATTATGGACTTTTATTCTAGTTTGGTTCACTAGAGCCACCAAGTGAACCAAAAGGTCAAACCTAGGGTGCAAGAATAAATTTAAATATAACTATTACATTTAAACCCGGGCTCCAATACAAACAGGTCTTCAAGTGCTCCTTGCTCCTTTGTCTCCAATTCTTCAAATTTAATTCTAACTAGTCCTATTACAAAAACTATTTACAAGAAATAGAAACATTGATCAGCAATCAAGGGGAAGTACATAGGAGAGAGATAGAATTTACATTAAGAAAAATTAGGAAAGACGAGGTACGCATACCCCATTTATAAAAACTCATACATTCAAGCATCCACTAAAATAAATCCAATCACACATTGGTCAATAGTCCATAATCAATCCCTATTTATTATCATACATATCTCTATATGTATCAATAAATAAAATTCATCTCATGAATAATAAAACCATTCCATATATGCATTGATATCAATTAATGGACAAAAGTTTTGCTAATATTTAGTTTTGAAACAAAATAAACTCTTTTATTTTAATAAAAAACCAAATCCAAATTAAACTCCTTTAATTTTAGCAATCTGAAATCCTATTCCAGATAAAATAAACATCTTTATTTTAAACTTATATTATTTAAATAAACCATTTATTTTAAATGAAGGAAAATATTTTTTCGAATTCTGCTGTCCGGCGCAGCTGCGCCCAGAATGAACTGGGACACGGCGCAGCTGCGCTGAACCCAAAAACGACTTTCTGGGTTTGGGCGCAGCTGCGCTCCAGAATGAACTGGAGTCGGTGGAGCTGCGCCGTGTAGCAGATTCGGAAAAAACGAATTCTGCCCAAAAATTTCGATCCAAACGCATACCATACACACATGGAACCATCAAAATCGATAATTAGCACATGATTAGGCTCTGATACCACTGTTAGGTTTGTATATAACGCACGTATGCAATCAAATTACATAAATAAAGCGGAAGCGCAATAAAACCGGATTTTAAAATTTTATACAAACCATCACCATGATCAATCTATGTGCTCAATTAATGATATAAATGAAAGAGATAGAGATAAAATTATACCCTCGTAGATCCGTGCTTCCTCGGGTACAAGTTCACATCTTATTCCTTCGTGTTCTCCTTGAATTCCACCAACTAAATTCCTTTGCTTGATCAACGTTAGCCACCCAAGTGTTTGGCCTCTAGAGGTGATCCACCAAGGAAGAATAGTTATTCAAGAAGTTGGGTATTGGCAAAACCCTAGTTTCTATCTCTATAGAAATTATAAGTACTCTCCACAATCTAATGGAGGAGTATGTAACCCTAATCTATAATAAGACTCCTCTTATTTATAGATGTAGGAAAAACCCTTCCCTAAACTATTCATGTGAGAGTATTTCTATTAATTAATTCCCAATCCCTATTAGGAATTAAATAATAGTAATAGTAATAATAATAATAATAAGACTCCCCTTATTAATTTATATTTAATATTTCTAAAATATTAAATAATAAATATTAAGTTATTTAATTTATTCTATTCCCATGGATTAAATTAAATACACTTAACTTATTATTACAATTATGTCATTTACTTCTTAAATAAATATTTTTCTTTTGCGGTGTGACCCTTTAGGTTCTTCATATTAAACCGGTTGTCAATAAATTAATTAGAACAATTGTAATTTTATTTAAATAAATAAATTAAACTATTTAATTCATTTAAATAAATAATATTTATTCTACAATAAGGGTAAGCCCCCTTAGCGATCAACGACTTTCTAGATAATATAGATTTCAACATTAACCACAAAAGAACATTTCAGTGAATAGTTACCGTACAATTCAATCCTTCTACCATACAATGTCCCAATTAAATATAAGACATGGATTTACTATCAAGTCTTATTTTATTTAATTATATGTATTTCGATTTCCAAATGCACAACTCTAAATAATGCAAATTAGAAACTCCTTTCTAATTTCATTCTGCCTTGGCCAAGGACTACTGAGTTATCATTTATCGAATCATATAGGACATTCACATCTTTTACTAGACGTGGTAGATTCTTTGTTGATCATTCACCTATCTCCATGTACAACTTATTATACCCAATCATACCCTTTGATATACCCTAAAGGTCTTAAGGGACATGTCAAAGTATAACTCATCATACACAAGATACTATGATGATCTCAAGTGCAAGGATCACTTGTACTACTACCACTATAGGAATTCCTATTTACAGACGAGTAAAACTCCATTAGGTATTCCTTAGCGAGCCACGTTCAGTGAACTTATTCTCCAATAAGCACCTACATACTTGCTTTAGTGTCTCCACACAAATGATTATGAGATCAATCATCCTCTTCTTAAGAGCAAGCAACGTATGTACTAATCTATCCGGATTCACTAATCCCCTATTTAGTCATCCAACGATTAGGAACGATTTTAGTTTGTGAGCTATCTTGAATTTAGATCTCATTAGCATGATCACCATCATGATTCTAAAAGCATTGCTCAAAACTATGGGTTTATCACATTTAATATAACAGCTCCATGTAGATAATATAAAATGCCTTTTAAGAAAATCAATTCTTTTATTAATAAATGATTAAGATTACAAAGTATATGCTACATCATATCAAATATGATTGGCTTGTGTGCATACTACTTTCATTAACCACTCGTTTACAAAACTTGTATGAAGAATACTTAGGAAATTTAGGAAAAGTAGACAAAAAGGGGCCCCAGGCATCAAAACGACGTGAAACCATAGGCATAGCACCTCTTAGATATTTGAAACACATTATAATTTATGAGACTCGATTCGGTGTTTCGGTGGCCGAGTTATCTGTTCGTTTCCCAAACTTGTAAAAAGAACATAGAGAAAAATTTAGAAAAATTAGAATAAATTGGGCCCCGAGTGTCAAAACAACGCGAAACCATAGGCATAATAACACTTAGATATTTATAACACGTTACAACTTACAGGACTCTATTCAAAGTTTCAGTGGCGATGTATCCGCTCATTTGCCTAACTTATATAAAGAACAGGTAGAAAAATTTAGGAAAAGTAGTCCAAAACTAGCCCTGGGTGTCGAAACAACGTGAAATCATAGGCGTAATACTTTTTAGATATTTGGAGCATGTTATAACTTATGGGACTAGATTTGGAGTTCTGGAGGCCGAGTTATCTGCTCATTTGCCTAACTTATATAAAAAACACACATAAAAAATTTATGAAAATTAGACCAAAATGGGCCCCGTGCATCGGAATGACAAGAAACCTTAGGCATAACACCTCTTAGATATTTAGAACACATTACAACTTATGGGACTCGAGTCGATGATAGGTGCAAAATATTTGATGTTTTTGGTTCCTTTATGCTTAATATTATATGTTTTCTGTGTTTATGAGCTTAATTAAGGTATTTATTGATTTGTAGAGGAATTTGGTATGATTTTGCAAATATAGAGTTTAATGTTGATTTTTATGCTGTTTTGTAGGAATACTCTACGATCGCTAGGTAATAATCTACGTTTGTAGTGTTAGGGTACAGTCTGGCAGCTCTACGATCGCAGGAAGGCTAAGCGGAATTGCTCGACGATTCCTAGTTACACTCTACGATTGCCGAGACTCACTCTACAACCAAATTTCTGTTCAACGATTAGCATGCTCTATGACTCTACGATGGTAGAGACTTGGTACTCTATGATTTTGAGGTTTAATTTACGATTATGAGAGAACTCTACGATAGCATGGTTACTCTACGGAGCAATGGTACAGAATTTCACTCTACGATTGCTGAAAGAGTGTTATTTTATGATTGTGGTCGTCATGCAGGATTCCTATTATGATTAGGATTTGAGTTGTTGGGATGATAGAGTCCGACTTGTATGAGGATTTGGAGATGAAATTACAATCAAGAAGGAAACTACATCTGATTATGGGAAGTAGAGTTTGATATGGAATCTGAGTTAAAGTTTAATATGGAAACTAAATCGAACTGGAAAAGGAAACTAAAGAAGAGTTGGATTTGGAAACTAAATTCTAATTTGATAAGGAAGTTGCTTAAAGCTGGATTTCAGAGATTGACAAGGATTTAGAAGCCTACCATATCTGCAGAGTGAAAACTTCCGAAGTAGAGTTGGATTAGAATTCTTCTAGGGTTTCAAAGCATCTATAAATACCTTTCACTTGTAATCACTTGAGAACATCTGGGACATCCTGAATCATCATCTAAGATCATATTTTATTTGTTTATCAGTATGTTAGCTTAGTTTATTTTTATTTAGTTCAAAGGGGATGTGGAACCTTGTTTTCAGTTAATAGTATAATTGAGTTTTATTATTGATTCCTTCATATATGAGATTTTTTCTGATAATCTGTTTTAACTGTTTATATGTTATTTTATTTGATTGATTTAATTTTTCCAGTTAGATCAATCTGATGAATATCATCTGCTAGATTAATGTATGATATTAAGCAAACGATGTTATATGTGATCACATGTAGTACTTAATAATTTTTGATTATGGACAAGCTTTTGGGTATTATTAAGATTATCAGAAGGCAAGTTAAATAATCCCTGATAGTGTGATTGTTACTTGGAACAACCTAATTCTCTAATTCTTAATGCTTCTGTCATATGAAATCTAAACTGATAGTTCTGGGTTATATAATAGTTAGAGTCTAGTGGGGGCGATTGTCACATTGGATTTAAAACCTAAGGAGAATTTCGGATAATTGAGCGATTGCTGATCATCTAGGGTTGTTAATTTCATTGAAGGAAGAAATAATGCTAACTTGATTATTCTATTACTGTAAATTGGTGAAGCTGAACTGAAGAACTGAAACTTTAATTTATTTGATTATCTTTATTATTTTAATTTTATTTTCTTTAGTTAATCATAATTCAAAATTCCCTAATTCTTTATTTATTATTTTTAGTTAAAAACTTTAGAATAAATTCAAAGCAATATCATTCTCTATAGGATCGATCCTTACTTGCTATTGTGCTTATTATTTGAATTTGTAGAGTAAAAGTGAGGTTTATTTTTGAATTGCTTAACGACAGCTTCCCAAATTTTAGTGCCGTTGTCGGGGAGTGATTATCTATTTTGATTTATTTTTTGTTTTTTATTATATTATATTATATTTTTTTAACTCAATCCTCTCACTCTATTGAATTAAAATTTGATCCAGAGATAAAAAAATAAGAAAAGCAGCAAGGAGGCTGAGAAAAGAAAATCGTAGAGCCAAAAGCACAACTGCAGATCCATAATAAGCCTTTGTTCCATCACCTGATCTTAACATAGCAATTAAGTTGTTGTCAAACAATTTATCTACTGAATCAGAAGAAGAAGAAGAGATGGCTACTCCCAATAATAGGACCTTGATAGTAGTTAATCCTGATATTAATCAACTAACTTTGTGTATTGAGTATCCTATTTTAGATGTTGCTTTTGAATTAAAATCTGGACTAATTCATCTTTTACCTATTTTCGTGGTCTTATAGGTGAAGATCATACAAGCATCTAAAAGGTGTTTCATGTGGTGTGTTCAACTATAAATCCACAAGGAGTGAAAGAGGAACAAATCAAACTTAGAGTTTTTCCATTCTTATTGGCAGATCTGGCAAATGACTAGTTATACTATCTACCTTTAGGAGCAATTCAATTATGGAATGATATACCAAAGCTATTCTTGGAGAAGTACTTTCCTGCTTCAAAATTTGCCAACATAAGGAAGGAGATATGTGGAATTAGGTAGTTCAATGGAGAAACTCTTTATGAGTACTGGGAAAGGTTTAAGAAGTTATGTTCCAGTTGTCTACCTCACCAAATTGATGACTAACACCTGATCTAATACTTCTGTGAGGGACTGTTGCTAATGGACAGAAACATGATTGATGCAACTAGTGGAGGAGCACTAATAGATAAAACACCAGAAGTTACAAAGAATTTAATTACAAACATGGCAACTAACTCTCACCAGTATGGAACCAGGATAAATCATACACTTACAAGGGTGAATGAGGTAAGAACTAATCATATTGGGTAACAAATATCTGGCTTAACTGCTTTGGTCCGACAAATGGTTGTAAGGAACATGCAAAAAGCAAGGGTATGTGGAATTTGTTCAAAGTCAGGGCATAATACAGATGATTGTCTAATACTGCAAGAGGATGTCATTGTCCATCAAGTCAATGATGCGGGGACATTCCAAGGACACCATCAGCAGCAATATGATCCTTATTTTGACACATACAATCCAGGATGGAGAGATCATCTCAAATTGAGCTATGGAGATAATAGGCAGCCTGATTTTCAACAGATACAACAGCAGTACCAACATGAACAAACTACTCATTTTGGACGGCCTTGTTGTCACGTCGGTTTTGGTTGCAAATCGTCGCGGTGGCGTCGAGTGTTCGTACTTGCGCCCATCCTTCGCTCTCGTAGGCCGGCTCAATGGACGATTTTGCCCTCCTGTCACGGTTAGCATAGGGAACGCAAAATTTGGGTGTCTACAGCTGCCCCTCTTTATCATGTTTATGAAATGTTAAATGAAATGAACAGGATAAAGAAATAGACACCCGATGCATGAATGACAGTGCACAAGAATGACAATACATACATGATGGAACGCATACAACTTATGATGCAATGCAAGATGTAAGGCATACAAAACATTCGTAAATGTGTCAATGCATTAATCACTGACCGCATTGTTAGTCATCGGGTTTCGTCTTCTAATCGATCTTCTCGTCTACGCCGGGTCTCGTATCCGGTCGTTTGTCTCGTGATCACCAGGTTTCGTATCCGGTTGATTGTCTCATCGCACCGGGTCTCATATCCGAACACTCGTCTCGTAATCACTAGGTCTCGTATCCGGTTGATAGTCTCGTCTGCGCTGGGTCTCGTATCCGGTCGCTCGTCTCGTGATCAACAGGTCTCGTATCCGGTTGATCGTCTCGTCTGTGCCGGGTCTCGTATCCGGTCGCTTGTCTCGTGATCACCAGGTCTCGTATCCGATTGATTGTCTCGTCGCGCTGGGTCTCGTATCCGGTCGCATCGTCTCATAATCACCGGGTCTCGTATCCGGTTGATAGTCTCGTCTGCGCCGGGTCTCGTATCCGGTCGCTCGTCTCGTGATCAACGGGTCTCGTATCCGGTTGATCGTCTCGTCTGCGCCAGGTCTCGTATCCGGTCGCTTCTCTCGTGATCACCAGGTCTCGTATCCGGTTGATTGTCTCATCGCGCCGGGTCTCGTATCCGGTCGCTCGTCTCGTAATCACCGGGTCTTGTATCTGGTTGATAGTCTCGTCTGTGCCGGGTCTCGTATCCGATCGCTCGTCTCGTGATCAACGGGTCTCGTATCTGGTTGATCGTCTCGTTTGGGCCGGGTCTTGTATCCGGTCACTCGTCTCGTAATCACCGAGTCTCGTATCCGGTTGATTTTCTCGTCTGCGCCGAATATCGTATCCGGTCGCCCGTCTCGTAATCACCGGGTCTCGTATCCGGTTGATTATCTTGTGAGTGCCGAGTCTCGTATCCGGTCGCTCGTCCCGTAATCACCGGGTCTCGTATTTGGTTGATCGTCCTGTGAGTGCCGGGTCTCGTATCCAGTCGCTCGTCCCGTAATCAGCGGGTCTCGTATCCGGTTGATCGTCTTGTGAGTGCCAGGTCTCGTATCCGGTCGCTCGTCCCGTAATCATCAGGTCTCGTATCCGGTTGATTGTCCTGTGAGTGTCGGGTCTCGTATCCGGTCGCTCGTCTCGTAATCACCGGGTCTCATATCCGGTTGATTGTCCTGTGAGTGCCGGGTCTCATATCCGGTCGCTCATCTCGTAATCACCGGGTCTCGTATCCGGTTGATTATCTTGTGAGTGTCGGGTCTCGTATCCGGTCGCTCGTCTCGTAATCACTGGGTCTCGTATCCGGTTGATTGCCTTGTCGGCGTCGGGTCTCGTATCCAGCTGATTGATTTGATCGTATCGGTTCTCGTCTCCGATTGGTCGCCTTGTCTGCACCTGGTCTCGTATCCGGTTGATTAATTTACCATGTTCCATACCCGATTGGTTGAAACTTCGTATCTTTTAAGGTCAAATGGATTCAAATTTGATCAATTTCGTAAAGGAGGGAAAAAGGAGGGAAAGGGGCCAGCCGCAAATGGATCTGCGGCCAGCCGCAGATTGATCTACGGCCAACCGCAGATAGATCTGCGGCCAAGATCGGGGGTTTTAGGCGTCGCGCCCCTTCCCAGATCTGTCACTTTCACTCGTACCCCCACACGATTTTTGCATGTTTGCACGTCCTTTTTACCGAATTTTCCAATCTTTTTCAAAAACCGCTCCGGTTAGATAGATCTACGCACTACAGGTAACACTTTGACCAATTGTTTTCCAATTTCGTCAATGTTTTGCTATACATTTGCTACTTTGCATGTTTAGAGATATAAATGTATGCTTTGAAATGCTATGCCATGTATTATTGCATGTATATGCTATGTATCAACTGCGCGAGTCATATTTTATGCTCATGATGCGGTCCCACATATCTGTTGTTTCTTTTTGAAAGAAAATCATGCATTATGGTCCTTTTCATGTTGCAATTATCCATATAAATGCAATTTTGATCTGTTGTGACTTCGATTAATTGAAAACATGTTTGGCTATGCATAGGATGCCCATTTTATAAACGAAACTCTGCCGATTTTTTTTTTCATGCATATATAGTAAACATGCATCATGCTGCATTAATTCTACGATGAGGATAGGAAATTGGAATGTTTGTGACATAATTCAAAATAGAATTTACCTTCCTCTTCGCTTGTTCTATTCCAGCTATGGATCCTGATGCTCCTAGTAGCTCCATTGCGTCTCGGACCTCGGGCGTTCGCCGCCGTAGGGTTGCACCCGCCCCTGCTTTGCCTCGGACCCGCCAGGCTCGCCAACTAGCGGAGGCTGTCATCCGGCCTGATCACCCCGATGTTGAGGAGGCTGTTCTTCCAGACGTTTCGGTAGAGGGGCCATCCTCCAGCACACCAGTTCCATCTCCTCATCGCGCCCTATCTGGCGCCTCTGTTCAGATACCCGATCTGTTGGGTCGGGATCTCAGTCGTCACCCCTCCGCGTCTCTTGTTGCTAATGAGGTATGCTTAAATATTCCTCATGAACTCACTCCCAAATTCTGTTTAAATCTGGACTGATCCATTAATTTTTGTTACAGGTGCCCGAGTTTACTCAGTCGAGGGGTAACTGGTTTAACATTTACTCCCTCTATACAGCTTTGCACAGCGATTACCAGGCGGTGGTGGATTCCTGGGGCTTTCGTCATTCTTCACTATCATTCCCCGTCAGTGCCCCTGAGGTTATATGAGGGCTCTGTCTGAGCGAGGGTTCCACCAGACCCAGTCCCTTCACCTTTTGGACTATGAGGTCGTGCTGACTCCTTGGGATTGGAGGTACATTACGGGTATCGAGTTCACCGGATCCCGTGTCCCTCTGGATCTTGATATTACTCCAGCGGAGGTCCGAGCTTTATTGGGTTTCGCTGCCGATGACCGGGTCTTCAAGGCCCGCAGCATTCGGTCTGGAGCTTTTGGGGGCATATACGCGACGCCCTTCCCTGCAGATCGAGCCACTCGTGACATTCTACTCCGGCGCTTGTTCCTGACCATTATGAGGGGTTGTTTCCTAGGGAACAACTCCTCTACCATTCATTTCAGCGTCGTTGGTGCTGTCAGGGATGTAGACTGGATCGGTGACTATGATTGGGGGTCCTTCACCTTTGCCTACTTCCTCCACGGTCTTCGCCTTCGCTCAGAGGGACAGACAGACGTTTGGCTCGGATTCTACCACTTTTTGCTAGTGAGCCTCCTCTTCCTCTTTTCTTACTGTACTTCCCATCATTTCATTTCCCTTTTCTGCATTTGTCGGTTACTCATACCTTTCCTTGTTTTTGTTCACAGTTCTGGGCCTACGAGCGACTCCCATGTCTGAAGCCTGTCACGACTCTCGGTCTGGATACCTATCCCCGGGGTTGGCGATGGCACCACAGCACCTTGGAGGAGGTCCCGGTGTCTGGCAGCTTCGCACACTGCCGCATTCAGCTGGAGCTGATTACTGCCGCGGAGGTCGTCTGGGTTCCCTACCTTTTCGAGCATCTGACCGTGGGATTTACAGATGGATATCCCTCAGGCCCGGAGTTCGCACTCTCCACCCGCCACCTTACTTTGCAGAGTGTTGGGGGCTGGGTGATGTATCTGGGAGAGCGCGCATTCAGATGCGTTACTGGAGAGATCCGCATTCCGCACTCCCTCCCCTTCACTACATCCTGGCCATTGGACTCTCAGCCTTCAGAGATTATACTCGCGGGGGAGGATAGCGAGACACTTTCTTCGGGTCCCAGCACGAGCGAGGCTTTTCGTATCTGGTGGGTGCCCCACACCATCGGTCCCCAGACTCGGGCCATATTCTTTCTCGGAGATATGGTCCCCGGCTCGGTGATGATGACTGATTGGGCCGCCTGCGCTCGGAGTCCCACTCATGCTGAGCAGATTGCCACTTTGACCCGCCAGGTGGAGCAGCTGTCGTTGTATCTTCGGGTGTTAGGTCGGACCCCAGAGGATGCCTATGCATATGATCCTGACAGTGCGGGTTTTGACACAGGCCCGAGCTCGTCTGATGCCCCAGCGCAGCCATATATCCCTGACATGAACTTTGGGCCTCCGACTTCGACGACTCTAGGGGATCAGTTCGAGGATCCCGCCTTCTTAGATGACCTCACCTTTGACTAGATCAGGCTAGGATAGGGCCTTTTGTACCTGAACCTGTTAGATTTATTTTTTCATTTCATGCACTATGTATTGAACTCATTCGTTTATTTATGCACAGTTTTTATCATTATGACCGTTCAATTGCTTTATTATTAACTATATGATGCATATTTTTTGTTCATGGATAGAGAATGACCCCTGCACAGTCTTTTTGATACTATTTTTCACAGATATCGTCACCAGATGTTGTGGTACGTTTGGATCCCATTCCTCCCACAGGGTTGGTTGGCAGGCTTTTCCGCTAGTTGGGCAGTTTGTCGCCGGGCGATAGGGCTATTGTAGATGGTCTTCTGGGACATTTTTGGTCCTTATTATCCTTTCAGGTGCCGGCCGGCTTTGTAGATGGTATTCTAGGTCACTGGGCCCCAGCCCGTCAGGTGTTCAGGTTAGGGACAGTGGAGATGACCCCTACTCTCAAGGAGTATGCCCGCTTTACTGGTTTGCCTTTGGACGGTCCTTGTGCCAGGGTCACCGCTGGTCCCATGCGCCGTCAGTCCTTGACTTTCACTGGGCTGCGGAGGACAGCTCTGCTATTGGTGATCACATCAAACCATCGGTTCCCCTTCATTTCTTGATTGACCGATTCGACTCACCCGACAGTTTTCGTCTATTCTCTGGTGATTTTTTCGTATCTGAGGAGCGCTGTGGCGCTTTGAGAGTAGACGTTTTGATGGCTTGTGTCATCTCAATTTTGTATCTGCCCGCCGGACCCGATCTGTTGGATATGCGAGTTATTGTGGCCATTAGAGCCCTTCAGGAGGATCATACCATTATTCCCATGATACTAGCAGACACTTATATGTCCGCCTCCTATTGTCAGTCCTTCCGAGGCAGAGTATTCAGAGGGAGCTCGACTTTGTTGTATGTGTGGTTCATGAGTCATCTCAGTCCCATCGGCCATTTCCGTCGCCAAGGATTTTTCTTCAGCCATGACATAGCCACGCAGTTTTCGTTTCGTCCCGTGAGTTGTACTGATGCGGCCTCCTGGATAGCATTTTTGTCGGTTATTGAGGATCCTTTTTATCTCCTGATCTATTCGGGTTATTGCTCCTTTATGAGCTTTTTGACTCACGTGCCCACCCTGGATTTTATCCCTATTGCGGGCTTGAGGGGCGTGACGACTTATCATCCCTTGGCAGTTATAGGGCAGTTTGATCAGGCATAGGATTTCCACCCTTTCACGGGCGCAGCCGCCTACCGATTTCTTATATCATCCCAGACAGAGAGAGATCTACTGCGGGTATATGATCTTTGGTCTCGCAGGATCCTTGTCGAGTATAGTGATGGTTGCCCTATCCAGACATTCTCTTATGTGCAATGGTTGCGCGGAGACTCGGATATTGTTGGTGTGAGTCAGGCTGGGAACTTTGACGACTCTCGAGTGATCTTCACAGGTGACACCGCCCCAGAGGTATCTATTCTTCCCGAGTCTATAGAGATGACCTCCAGATATGATTCCATCTTAACTGATTCTTCCCCTAGTCGGGTCACTGAAGATAGCCGGATCCGATTGGTCTTGATTACCACTGCAGCTGAGAGGGATGCTGCTATTATTGAGAGAGATGCTGCTATTATGGCCAGAGATGCTGCCCTCATGGATAGAGACGCCATTGTATTGCAGACTAGGGCAGTTATAGATGCTCATTCTGAGACTGTCAGCCGAGCCACTGCTTTATTGGATCGCATCGACATGATGGGGCAGCAGATTGCAGGGGATGACGATGCTTCAGATCTATCCACCACTTTATCCATCCTACTTCAGTTAGTTTCAGATTTGTAGATCATTTTATTTCCTGCATAGACTATGTCAGTTTCATCGGTTATTGAAAGAGAAATCTTGTAACAAAATGACTTATATATACAGACATGCATTTAAATTTAGTCATTTTCCCTTTTTGTCGTATCGTTGCCTTTCATAGGATCCTCATTTTATCCAGCTAACCACGATTTTGATATTTCGTCTTCTTTCTCTTCTCCAGTCTTGATGGAGATTTGACAGATATTGTCGCACACCCTGTCGATTTCATCGGACTGGGTCTTAGATTTTGGCTAACTATTTGGTTGGATCAGGATTATATCATTTGAGATGAAGCTGATTAGTCGGCTGGTTTCGGGAAGGTTTTGAGGGTGTAGGAAGGTTTATCTGGCTGTTGGGAATTGGTTTTGGTTAAAGAAAGTATTATTTTTAAGGAATCGGACCGTGCCATGATGGTTGCCTACGTACCCCCACAAGTTGGGAGATCAGGTCCTACGTAGTTCGTTTTCCAAAGCAGGGGGGAGAAAAATGATGAGGATTTTTTTTTTATGCGTAGAACCGTTTCACCGAGTCGGAATTGAGGGGTTATGGGAACACCTCCCCATCCATCTCTTGTAATATGAGGGCTCCTCCGGACAGCACTTTCTTAATCACAAAAGGCCCTTCCCAGTTCGGGGCAAACTTCCCTTTGGCTTCATCTTGACAAGGCATTACTCTCTTTTAACACTAGGTCATTTTCTTTGAATTTTTGAGGTCTCATCCTCTTGTCGTATGATCGAGAGATCCTTTGCTGATATAACTGACCGTGCAACACAGCGACCATCCTCCTCTCATCAATTAGGGCCAATTGGTCGTATCGACTTTGCATCCAATCCTCCTCGTTTATCTAAGCATCGATCAAGATTCTGAGGGACGCCATCTCGACCTCAACGGGCAGAACCGCCTCCATTCCGTATACCAGAGCATAAGGGGTTGCCCTTGTAGAAGTACACGTTGACGTTCTGTATGCCAGCAGGGTGAGGGGTAGCAGATCCGGCCATCCCCGATGATTAGCAGACATTTTCGCCATGATCTTCTTGATATTCTTATTTGCAGCCCCCACTGCCCCATTCATCTTAGGACGGTAAATGATAGAATTGAGGTGTTTGATCTTAAACTGGTCGCATAATCCCTTCATGAGGGCGTTGTTCAAATTCTTGGCATTGTCGGAGACTAAAACCTCAGGTTGCCCGTATCGACAAATGACATTATTCCTGATGAAACCGACGATGATCTCCTGAGTTACTTTGGGGAAAGAAGCTGTTTCTACCCAGTCAGTCAAGGAATCAATTTTCTTTGACATTGCTGCCATTTGAGCTGCTAAGGCAGTGATGGCATCCACCTCTAATACACCGGCTACCTTTGGTTGACTCATCCTAGCAGTAGGCCATTGGTAGTTATTTGCAGCCATAACCTCCAACAAATCAAGTGCTTCCCCATAATTTTTAGCCATAAAAGATCCTCCCGCAGCTGCATCTAAACTAGACCGATTGTGAGATCCCAATCCATTGTAGAAGGTATTCAATTGCATCCATGGAAGGAATCCATGATGTGGGCATCTCCGAAGCAAATCTTTAAATCTTTCCCAAGCTTCATACAATGATTCTCCATGGTGTTGTTCAAAGGTAGCAATTTCATTTCTCAATCTAGCAGATTTTGCAGGAGGGAAGAATTTTGCCAAAAATTTCTGTGCTAAAGTCTGACCATGTAGTGATGGATCCCGGTGGCAAAGCGTGAAGCCAACTCTTAGCTTTGTCTCTCAAAGTGAACGGGAAAAGTCTAAGTCTCAAAGCATCATCCGTCACTCCAACAAATTTAAAAGTATCACATATCTCAATAAAGCTCAACAAATGCTCATTAGGGTTGTCATTGGGCAAACCCCCAAACTGTAACGAATTTTGCACCATTTGTATTGTTCCCGGTTTGATTTCAAAGGCATTTGCAGTTATTGCCGGTCTTGTGATACTAGACTGTAAATCACTTATCTGCGGCGTTACATAGTCTCTCAATGCTTTTTGTTCCTCTGCCGCCATAGTTTCTTGATTGTTAGAATCCCTGATTCTTTCTCTTCTTAGTCTTCGGGTATTTCTCTCGATCTCGGGATCGTAAGGAAATAACTCAAGACTTTGTGATCGGCGCATACAAATCAAGGATACCTACACAATCAAGTAAATAAAAATTAAAAACAAGTCTAAATTAAGATCAATTCGACTATAACCAATATTGGTGAAATTATTGTAAAATAACTCCCCGGCAACGGCGCCAAAAACTTGTTGCTCGATTTCGCAATCAATAAAACACGCGCAAGTATACGCGGTCCACAAGTAATATAAGATAAGTAAAGTGTCGAACCCACGAGGAATTATGTTAAATAATTACCAAATATCAATCGCATGTAAAATCAATCCAATTTAAACAATGACAATATGGTTTGTGTTTGTTGTTGATTAAAACTAAAATAAGGGAAATTTAGAAAACACGGTTTTACTAACACGGATAAAGTTCAAGATAAAAAGGTCTAAGATTACAATATCCCCCAACTCTTCATTTAAACATCATACTCTCTCTTGTTTGGTAAATTAGACATAAGAATTGCTATCCGAGAAATCATAAGTATATATAAGCCTCTCTCGATGGTCGAATACGTATTTCCTATTGTGGTGTATAGATATATTTCTATTCTATACACAAGCAAGAATCCCATATCAAGAACAATTAATAAGACACATGTCACGTAAAATCCCATTAACCATTCTATCAATTACCAACTTTCACAATAGAAATCATTAAGCATGATTCTCAAATGGATACATGTGGTATTTAGGTATATATCTATCCTAAATACAATCAAATTATCAACCCTCAAGAATAATACATAAGACTCACGTCACATAATCTCATACATTATCCATAAAGAACATCTAATTTTCACATGAATTCATAACTAGGTCTCAACTTATACTTCCTCTCTCAATTCCATATAAGTTACCAAAGTAATTACGGGCCAAGCAATTAATCCTTAATCAAAGGTTATAAACTCCAATTCACAAAATGCCTAATTACCATTCAAGAGAGAGCATTCAATTTAAACTACAAGTTGGGTTCCATTGCAATCTTAGAATGAAGAGTTTAGCTCATATTTAATCTCAATAACATCATAAACTGATTATAGTACATGGTTTGGAATAACAAAGTAAGAATAAAGAACTACAACAAATGAAGATACACCCCTTTTGTGATGATATTCCCGAATTAGTGAGATGTAGTTCTTCTTGAGTTGCTCTTGCTTCCTATTTCGTGCTCCAAGCCTCTTTGGTTGATGAAATTCTGATAATCTTTCCTTTAGCTCCTTTGTTCTTCTTCTTTTTCTCTCAAACCCTAGCTTTTTCCAAGTGTGTAACCAAGCTTGAATAATCCAATACCTACTCCCTGGATGATTTTTCATCTGAATTCCCTCTCTCCTCATTTTCCCGTTCCTGAAATTCCTCCTCTAGTGCGCCACAATAGCAGAACAGACAAAGCCAGCCGCACCAGAAATCGCGCTCTCGCCCCGGCGAGAAAAACAGCCTGGGGAGCTCACCCCGGCGAGGGCTCGCCCCGGCGAAGAATTTGGCCTTGGAGGCTCGCCCCGGCGAGAGCTCGCCCCGGCGAGGAAATTGGCCTGGGGAGCTCGCCGCGGCGAGGTCACATGTCTTGCTGAAATTACCCTTTTGCCCCTGGTCCTGCCAAAAACCACCACGATCGTCCACAACTGTTTCCTGCACAACAAAAGCATAAAACGAGTAAATAGATACTAAAAACACCTAAGGATAGCAAAGAATTGAGTTCAAAGGATAACTAATTCGTAGGTATAAAACCCACTCATCAGGAGGTATCTTTCCTTAATAGTTTGAAAATCGGCTTGCATGTAGTCGTCAAGTGGGATATGAAGTGGCTAATGAAGTTTATTCTTCCAAGGAATCCTCTTATCTCCTTCTGTGTGTGAGGTGTCGGCATATCCACAATGGCCTTAATCTTTGCCGGATCCAACTCAATGCCCCGATCACTAACCAGGAATCCCAAGAGCTTGCCCGATTGCACTCCGAAAGCACACTTTGTCGGATTGAGCTTCAAATTATATTTTCTGAGCCGATCGAATAGCTTTTTCAGATGGTTTATATGATCAGATTCTACCCTTGATTTCATTATAATGTCATCCACGTAAACCTCTATCTCCTTGTGCATCATGTCGTGGAACAGGGCCATCATGGCTCTCTGATAAGTAGCCCCCGCATTTGTGAGACCGAAAGCCAATCGTCTATAGCAGAAAGTGCCCCAAGGGGTGATGAAAGCGGTTTTTTCCCGGTCTTCCTCTGCCACCATTATCTGATGATACCCTGCGAAGCAATCAACGAAAGAGTACATCTCATATTGGGCCGTGTTATCCACCAGGATGTGTATGAAAGGCACCAGGAAGTTATCCTTGAGACTGGCCTTGTTTAGATCTCTATAGTCGACACATACCCTCACCTTCCCTCCAGGCTTAGCCACTGGGACTACATTGGACAGCCATTCTGGGTAAGTGGACACCATAATGATTCCAGCCCTGAACTGTTTGATGATCTCTTCCTTCACCTTCAAGCTCCATTCCGGTTTTAACTTTCTTAGTTTCTGCTTGACAGGCCTGAAACCCTCCTTGATGGGCAACCGTTGTACCATAATGTCGGTGGACAATCCGATCATGTCCTCATGAGACCAAGCAAAAATATCCTCATACTGGCTTAGCAACTTGGTTATTTATGTTTTATGGCTAGGGGTCAGGTATGTCCCTATCTTGAGCTCTTTGGGCTTATCAGGGGTTCTGATATTTATGGTGACGGTTTGGTCTAAGTTGGGTTTGGGTTTATCCTCGACCCATCCTTTGATCTCATCAGGCGCGTCGTCGTAATCTGTCTCGTCTTGCTCAATGCCCATTAAATCGAAATCCAGCTCAATATCAAAATCATAGTCATCATTCAAATTTGAAAGACCGTTAGTTAGGCAAGGAATACTCAAATTGGTACACCTGACATGAAACAAAATATTTGTCATAAATAAGTCATTTTCCACGACGATCACATTTTTTAGATAACATGACGAAACGACATAATTATGCAAAATACAAAACGAAAATGATATTTCTTCATCCTCCCATCCTCTGGGGTCTACCACCATGATGCCGTGTTTTACCCTTGTTTGGATATCACTGGTTCCATGGTCCAGTTGTCGGTGGTCAGATCAGACAAAATACGTTGGATGAAAGGTGGCTTCACATCGGAAACTTCCCCGATGACTACGGCCACATTTCCTGAGTCCCTCTTCATACCTTCTTCAGGAATAATTAGCCCTGCCCAATCGATGACAGGCACACTTTGTTGGGCTCCCGGTGGCGTGGCAACATCCTTCCCCTCTCCATTGCTCGTTAATTGTCCGGGATATAGCACCTGGTTTCGAACTTTTGTGCGACCTCCTGTAGGAAACTTTCCCTCTTGGTCGACTCATCACTTGTGGGGGTCAATTCTTTACCCCCTGTCCCAATCACAGGCTTGCTAGTCCCTCGTTCTTTGTTGACCTTGGTCGTCGGATTTCCGTCCAGTCGAGTCGGGGCCGCGCCTTGACGGTGTCTCCGTGCTACGCCTTCATGATATCCCAACCCTGCTTTGCCTATCTGATGGGGTAGTTGAATGGCCTCGGTGATTCCTTGACTGCTCTTTCCTAACCCTTGTCCAGGTTGAAATTTCATTCTCATCATTTCTTTTGCAACAAAGGTAAGTTCTGGAGAGACCTTAGGTTTCACGGCTGGAGCCCCCAGGCATCTGTAGTGGGGAGTGCTGATTTAAAGCGCCTGAAAACTAGCAGGTGTCGCCGACTCGTCCACACTAATCACCGGTAGGCCATTCCTGGAAGGAGAAGGGTCATCACACTCTGCCGAGATCGTCACCAGATTCCCGTCGATGATAAGTTTGATTTGCTGGTGTAGCGTGGAAGGAACTGCCCCGGCCATGTGTATCCACGGCCTCCCCAATAACAGGTTATAACTTACCGCAATGTCTAGGACTTGGAAAGAGATATCAAAAGTACAAGGTCCTATTTCCACAGGCAATTCTATCTCCCCAATTGTATCCCTCCGGGATCCGTCGAAGGCTCGTACCACTACATGACTGGCCCATAGGCGCTTAGGATTGATGTTCATCTTCTTCAATGTACTGAGTGGACAGATATTCAACGTCGATCCCCCATCAATCAGCACCCCATTCATAATATAACCTGAGGAGATTACCGCAATATGCAGCGGTTTTCGATGCCCCCTTCCCTCTTTAGGGATATCATCATCTGTGAACGATATTACATTACTTTCCAACAGATGATCAACCAGATGGCCGAAACCTTCTTTGCTAATCTCCCTGGGAATGTATGCCTCCTCCAGGACTTTGGCCAGAATTTTGCAATGATCACTGGATGATAACACCAAATCCATGATCGACGTCAGGGTCGACTCCTCGCTTAATATCTGGATCCCCTTGCTTCTGGATGATCCATCTTCCTTAAGAATTCCATGGCTTTCTCCTCGGATATCTTTTCATTCTTCTTCTTTTTGCTTTTAAGGACTCGTCCTGAAAGATATAAAGGATTCCCCTTTGATGTTACAGAAGCACAATTGGCCGCTTCCTCTGACACTCCCCCGTAATTCCATGGTACCGTTTTCATACTGTTGACAGGGATTTGCGGTCTCGCTGTAAGGGTGAGGAGTTTCGGAGCCGTTAACTTGACAGGCCCCTCTATGATATTTCTGCTTACACCCGCCAACCTTATTGGCGCTCCCCGTGTACTCTCGTGATCACTTATCATGCTGATCATCTCATCAATTTTCTTTACATAATTTCGCCTTGACGGCCCCTCGGCTTCACTGGCCTCCGCCACATTGACCCCTTCTCCATCATGCCTAGGCAGGGGATTGACTTTAACATTTGGGGAGTCCGGCTGTTCCACCACGATTTCCCCACTATCAATCAAGTTCTGAATTTTGTGCTTCAGCGTCCAACATTCCTGCGTATCATGTCCAGGGGAACCTGAGTGGTATACGCATTGCTTGCTTGGGTCGAATCTTCTTCCTTTCGGGTCACTTGGGGGTGCCAAATCAACTATTTTCCTCTGGGCTATCAATACTGCCAAAATCCGCTCGAGAGGATCCCCGAGCGGGGTGAATACTCGATTTTTCGTGGTCTCGAATCTTCTTCACCCGTCTGTCCTCTGATCAGTGAAGTCAGGCTGTCGGGATGGCCCCACTCTCTGTATCTGTACTGGAGGATTGTTCTCCGCCTTTCTAGATGATCCCTGCAGGATGAGGGAAACATCTTCCTCCTTTTTCTTTTGGATCCTACGGGAAGTGTTGCCATAGTTTCCACTCTGAATTTGTTCCGCAGCTGTTTCCAAAGCCATGAAATCCTGAATCTTGCCAGACTTCAACCCCATGTCCACCATTTCTCCGCGTTTTATCATCTTAGCAAAAGGTCTTCCAATCCCCGATATAACCCGTTCATAATAAGGTGCCTCTTGAATATCCACGAAGGTCATCACCATCTCCGACTCGCTCATTAGGGGATTCACCTATGCAGCCATACCCCTCCATCGCTGTGCATAATTCCTGAAAGATTCTTTTGTTTGCTTCTTGATTTTCGTCATTTGATATCTATCATGGGCCATTTGTGCCTGGAAGCTATATTGTGTTAAGAAGGTATGGGCCAACTCCTCCCAATTGTGGATCCGGGCATTATCAAGACGGGCATACCGAATTCTTGCTTCTCCCGTCAGGCTCTTTTGGAATAATTGCATCCTTAGACCTTCGTCTTCTGCATAAGATCCAAGCTCCCCAATGTATATTTTCAGATGTGTATAACGATCCCCCTTCCCATTGTATTTCTCAAATTTGGGAATTTTAAACTTCTCCGGATATCTGGTTCTTGGAAAGACACACAGATCTGAATAATTCACCCTGCCCAAGGAACCTACGCCTTTTAGGGATTGGATGGTCTCCTCCATCTGCTTCATTTTCTTTCGAAGGTCATCACTGTCTCCCTCCTCTGGGATAGTAATCACTGTCCTGTTAGGTGTAGGAATGGCCTTTGGGATGACTGGCTCACCCTTAGGTTGGGGTGGATCCTCTTTAGGTGGATCCTTGCTTGGCGGATCCTGTCTAGATAGCAATTGTTCTTTCAGCATCATGGCCATTTCCAACATCTGTTTCTTAAAATCATCAAATTCCTCACGAGATATAGAACCAGGATTAGTAGGTGGAAGATCAACCATTTCAGATGTAGAGACCTGGGCCCTCTTAGATTGCAAACGCGTTTGAGGAGCAATCCTACAGAAACAACGGTTTGAAGTTTAATCTTTGGGAAATGAAAGATGTGGATGCATGCTAAAGCTGTAATTTTCGTGTTTTTGGGTTTTTTAATCTTTCCCTGCAAAACAGAATGTTAGTAGTCCCTCATTACAATAATAAATGTTAGACACGAATTATTATGCTTTCCCAGCTATTCCCTGCAAAACATGGAGGTTAGTATTTTCTTTTGATAACAGGGAAGGTAATTGAAAAAAAATATTGAATGGGACTATGAATATTGAATGGGACTATGACACTTATACGCGTAAACGTAAAAGGGCATGAAGAGACTTTCCTTGCGTTGGGTTAATCTGAGGCTGACCTACCCTAAGGTTACTCTCGCGGCTTTTTGGCATGAAGGTTCCCATATCTTCGCAATCTACTCGTCCGAATCCTTTCGATTAGAGCGGATATGGGTGGTGCGTTTCCTGAGCCATCTCCGGGGAGCAGCCCCTTTGAGTCCAGTAATAAGCAACCGACAGGTTCGCCTCAAGAGGAGGTACACTCTCAACATACATTCACATTCATCGTCCTCACCGTATGCAAATGATTACTTTAAAGTAAAGCAATTCCATTCAATCATTCATTCATTGGACAAAACGCACATTCACACAACAACAAGTAAAATAGGTCAAAATATCGCATGCACATACACATTCATGAATTTTTTAAAGGATAGGATAGCATCAAGATTTGAACGCGGCTTAAGCCCTCTAATGTCCCCAGCGGAGTCGCCAGCAGTCGACGCCGGGAGGAATCGCTTCCGTTGCGATATTTATCCTTTCCAATTTTAGCCTTCTCATTAGATGATTTTTTAGAAAAGGTCGGCATTAATGTCGACTGGGTTTTGAAAGATCGTTCTTTATGATGAGCCAATTGGTCAGAGTCGCCAGTTGGTATATTTGAAATGGATGTACCAACTCATCCGAATTTCATTTTCGTAAATCGCTGGCTGATGTGTGACTCCGAATAAATTGGTTTGCAAATCAAGATTCATAAAGTTCGGGGGCTTGCTTAAGCGAGGGGAAGGTGTTAGGCACCCCCCGACTTCCGTGAAACACGGTTACCGCAATCTTGATGCTTTTCCTATCCTTTTAATTCCTAAAATGTGTATGTGTGTGCGTGTGTGTGTGTGCGTGTGTGTGTGTGCCTATGTGAATGTTGTGGTGAGTTTGTATGAAAGAATCATTTGGGTTTTTATGGAAAGTCGTACTTTGAGAGTGCTTTAGAATGTCCTTCGGCTTCTACGAGAAAGCTTTATTATTTATGAGAAAGGTTTGTTTTTAATTGTCAAAAGTCATGGGATTTTCATTAGGTGTCGTTTTGACAAAATAAGAGTTTTTAAACCTTCGTCAAAATAGGAATCGAGACCTATACGTTGCTTTCGTAAACAAAACAAACGGGCAATTTCTAGGTTCTCTTTAACCCTATGCACAACGGTTTAATAAAACAACCATTTACTTTCATAAAACCATTTCTTGTGACGTTTGAACACGATCCTTCTTTTGCCTTCTCGTTGAATAGAAATCGACATTCATTAGCATTTCCAATTTCTTATCCTCGTGATGCTAATAACCTAGTTTGATTGATTTTACGAAAATCTTCATCGTTTAGCCTTGAAATCCTTTTTGGTGTTGCAATTCAAATCAAACATTATAATGCGTATGAGGTTATTCACGGGCATGTAAGCCATCAAAATAACCCCGAACGCCCACAATCACATATTTTCACTATGACGGGGCCTTAAACACGATTCTCGCCTTGGCGTCGTTTTAAGGCCCGACGATTACATATTCACAATGAAGACTACATCGTTCCTACTACCCACATCAAAAGATATCCATCATCGGATTTGGACCACGGGGTCGCGTTCTTAGGCTCACACCCAAAATTTTCACACACCCACAAAACGGATATTACAAGAAATAACCAACACGGATAATCTAACAATGTCAAGACATCCTAAAATAGCAACCTAAAGGAACCACGCCCAATATATCGCCGTAAAACAAACAAAAAATTCAATAAATGAATATCATCGGGTTATTAGGAAGAATTTTGTTCCGATGGAACCCTCACTAATAATCCCTAATTCATTGTTCCACCATAAATTACATGAAAACTACATTTAATTTAACCAAATGATATGATAGAAATTGCTATAACGAGGGGATTTTTACCTTGCAAATGATATCAAAGTGGATGTAAACTTGTATATTTGAATAGAATGAGAAGTATATATGATACAATCAAATCAAAAGAGTATAAATTCTCTCTTTTTTTCTTTCTTTCTCTCCTATTTTGTTGCAAATTTATGCTATTCCTTCTTTGATTTTCGGATGCTGCTGCTGCTTATTCTTCTTCTCTCTTCTGCTTCTCCCTCTCTGTCTCCATGAATGAACTGAAACTAGGTTGATAAGCTGGCTGCCCCCCATCCACTCAGCCTGGTTTTCGGTTTCCGTGTTTCGAGTTTTGTGTTTTTAAAAGGCACACTTATTGGCCGCAGATCAATCCGCGGCTGGCTGGTTTGACTTTCTTAATTTTCGTACTATGCCTCGATTCTCATGTCGTGACGTCGGTTTTCGCCGACAAGCTTGTATTTTGCAGTCCGAGAATTACTGGGAGACGTGCCACATCATTCGGGAATGCTCATTTCAGACGGCCTTGTTGTCACGTCGGTTTTGGTTGCAAATTGTCGCGGTGGCGTCGAGTGTTCGTACTTGCGCCCATACTTCGCTCTCGTAGGCCGGCTCAATGGACGATTTTGCCCTCCTGTCACGGTTAGTATAGGAAACGCAAAATTTGGGTGTCTATAAAGACAGTTACGAAAATTTAGGAAAAGAAGACCAAAACGGGCCTTGGGCATCGAAATGACGTAAAGTCATAGGCATAACACTTTTTAGATATTTGGAATAAATTATAAGTTCTAGGACTCGATTCAAAGTTCTGGTGGCCGAGTTATCCATTTGTTTGCCTAACTTGTATAAAGAACATTTAGGAAATTAAGGAAGAGTAATACCTCTTAGATACTTAGAACATGTTACAACTTACGAAACTCGATTCAGAGTTACAGTGGCTAAGTTATCCGCTCGTTTGCCTAACTTGTAAAAAGAAAACTTAAACAAATTTAGGAAAAACAGTCCAAAACGGGCCTCAAGTGTCGAAACGACGCGAAACCATAGGTGTAATACCTCTTAGATACTTGGAATACGTTATAACTTACGATACTCAATTCAGAGTTTCGGTGGCCGAGTTATCCACTCGTTTACCTAACTTATATAAATAACACTTAGAAAAATATAGGAAAAGTAGTCGAAAACGGGCCCCAGGCTTCGACACGATGCGAAACCAAAAGTGTAATACCTCTTAGATATTTGCAGCACGTTACAATTTATGGGACTGGATTCGAAGTTTCGGAGGCCGAGTTATCTGCTCGTTTGCCTAACTTGTATAAAGAACACTTAGGAAAATTTAGGAAAAGTAGATTAAAACAGGCCCTAGGCATCGAAACGATGTGAAACCATAAACATAGCACCTCTTAGATAATTAGAATATGTTACAACTTATAGGACTCGATTCAAAGTTCCGGTAGCCGAGTTATCTGCTATTTTCCCAAACTTGTATAAAGAACACAAAACAATTTAGGAAAATTAGACCAAAACGGGCCCCAAGCATTGGAATAACGGGAAACCATAGATATAACACCTTTAAATTTTTATAACATATTACAACTAATGTGACTCGATTCGAAGTTTCAATAGCCGAGTTATTCGCTCGTTTGCCTAACTTGTATAAATAACACTTAGAAAAATTTAGGAAAAGTAAACCGAAATAGGCCCGGGGTGTCGAAACGACGTGAACCCATAAGCGTAATACCTCTTAGATACCTGAAACATGTTATAACTTATGTGACTCGATTTAGAGTTTCGGTGGCCGAGTTATCCGCTCGTTTACCTAACTTGTATAAGGAACACTTAGGAAAATTTAGGAAAAGTATACCAAAACGAGCCCCGGACATCGAAATAACGTGAAACCTTTACCTTTTCACTTAGTAGGGAGCTTTCTTTGAATAACAGCTGAGATATTTTTCCCTACTTTTACCTTCTCATATCTTTTAAGTTTTTGTTTCCTTTTGTGCGTGCACAGTTCTTTCAAAAATTTAGCATAACGAGGTACTTGTTTAATGACATCAAACAACGGAATATATACCTCGCATTTATGGAAAGTCTCATAGAAATCTGAATATTTATTAATTTTTCTATTTTTAATTAAAGCCTGAGGGAAAGGGGGTACAGGTTTATATTCAAAGAGAGGATGAAATTTACGCTTCGGTACATCAATGTCACACATAACACCACTGTTTGCATTGGTCGTGTCTGTTTTGCTTTGCTCCCGCGATATAGGTGATGACTTTTCTGAATTCTTTACCTCTTTGCCACTTCTCAAAGTGATTGCACTTACATTTTCTTTTGGATTCACCACCGTTTGAGAGGGTAACTTTCCCGAACCTTGCGCCTCCAAGCGACTGATTGCAGTTGCCATTTGTCCCACTTGCGTACCCAAATTTTGAATACTTGCCCTTGTTTCCTGTTGAAATTGCAAAGTGTTAGTGGCAAGAGATTTAATAATATCTTCTAAAGACATAGAAGAGTTAGAAGATTGGCCCTGTTGTTGTCCATTGGGATATGGTCGTTTGTATTGCTGATAACTTAAGAAATTTTGATTAGCGGACTGATTTGCTTGTGGATTTCCTAACTAAAGTTAGGATGATCCCTCCATCCAGGATTATATGTGTTCGAATAGGGATCAAATTTTCGTTGTGGTTGTCCAGGGAAGCCACTTGCTGCATTCACTTGCTCAAAGGACTCCTCTTGAAGAGTTGGGCACATATCTGTTGGGTGTCCTTCTACCACACAAATTCTGTAAGCTTTTACTTGTTGTGTATTACCTGCATCCATTTGACGAACAAGAGATGTTAGACTCGCAATTTGTTGTTCAATTGATGAAATTTTCACCTCATTAACATTCTGAGGTGCAAAATCAAGTCTAGTGCCAAATTGCTGAGAATTAGCCGCCGTGTTCGCAATTAAGTTTCTAGCAGCCTCGGGAGTTTTATCTACCAAAGCACATCCACTGGCAGCGTCGATCATGCTCCTATCGGTAGATGAAAGGCCTTTATAGAAGTATTGGATAAGAAGTTGTTCACTGATTTGATGATGAGGGCAACTTGCACAAAGTCTCTAGAAACGTTCCCAATACTCGTGTAGGGTTTCTCCGTTCTGCCTCATACCACAAATTTCTTTCCGAATGTTGGCTGCTCTTGAAGCGGGGAAATATTTCTCTAAAAATAATCTTTTAATATCTTCCTATGTGGTGATACTTCCAGAGGGTAGATAGTAAAGTCAATCCTTAGCCAAATCCTTCAGAGAGAATGGAAAGGCTCTCAATTTGATTTGCTCCTCGGTCACTTCGGTCGGTTTCATACTCGTGCATACCACATGAAATTCCTTCAAATGTTTGTGGGGGTCTTCACCGGCCAAACCATGAAAAGTAGGTAAAGATGTATTAGTCCAGATTTCAATTCAAATTGAGTATTAGTATCAAAATTAGGGAAGGTTATGTTGTTGGTTCAAATTAAAAGTCGTAAGCTCTTTCAGAGTTCGATTTGTTGTCGTGGCTTCCTTTTCTTTACAATTTATCCTAGCTTCCTTCCTTAATCTGCGAATAGTTCTCTCTATCTCTGGATCACACTTTAAATCACCTTGATTAGTAGATCGAGTTTCGGGCATAAACAATCAAGGAAATTCAAATTACTTATGAAAAATAATTAAAATAAAATAAGGATAAAACAAAATATAAAAACAAACTAAAATCATTCCCCGACAACGGTGCCAAAATTTGGTGTGCTGTCGCAGGCAACCAAAAATAAAACCTTACTGCGAAAAATATTTATGTAGTAGTGCAAGTTAGAGTCGATCCCACAGAGAATGATTAATCTATTTTTATATTTTGTATACCAGAAAAGGGGGTTTTGAATGTAATTATTAAAGTAAACTAAAAATAATGTAAAATAATTTATTAAAGTAAATTAGAGAAAACAAACCTTAGATTAAATCAACTTCCACCTCAGAAACTTACACTGATCATTGACTGAAGCATAATCAATTAATATTTTGAATATTCACCATTAGAATCAATTCACCATTCTGAATCATTCTGTGTCTTTCCTTAATTTTAGTTAGATAGAAACAAGCGATCTAAATAACCCTAACTACTAAACAACTTCGGACAAGCGCTAAAAGTTTAATCTAGTAGATGTTTTAAGAATTAGAAAAAACTGATGAAGCTAAACAACACAAGCACAAGCGGTTGCATTTAATTTAGTTGAATATTCTTCCTAAGATATAATAATCTCGTGATCTGCAGTCAATTATTAACCTTAGTTGCTTTGCAAATTAGAGTGACCAAACAATTACGAATTTGATATCTAATTTAGCAATAGATTTTAACACTTAATAATCTAGTATGCATCCTAGCAATTAAATATATCAATCATAGAATTCAAGCACAGAAAAATAATCAATACTCAAAATAATAATTAAACAATTAAAATCAATTAGATCTCACAGTGTAATACTTCTGAGGTTTTTGTCTCCTTAATCCAAGAATAAGAATTTAGTTACACATGACTATGAAGACACCAAAGAATAATAGAGAGAAAAGTTTGTAGAGAAGTCTCTAAACATCTCTTGGTAATCCTCTATTTATAGGCATAAGACATTAATTCTTTTCCATATAGGTTTCAACTTTCTAGTGGCAATCGACTTCCTTCAAAAAGATCTTCTAGATAGATTTTTCTTTCCTTCAATAGATTTTACTTGCTCACCAAGATTGTTCCACTTTCTTCCTTATCCTTGTAGGATTCTTGTTGTTTCTTTCCTTCCATGAATAGAAGCATTAAATATTGTTTGATCACCAAGATATTGACTTTAAAATATTAAATCCTACAAAATAAAATAAAATATATTAATTAAATAAAGTAATATAATTAAAAAGAAAAAATATTTAATTGCACCTTTAATAAAAATATAAGAATAATGAGTGTATTTAGGTACAAAATAAATACAAAAGATTAAGCATTAAGGGATAAAAATAATACAAATTTCATTCACATCAGATCGACCCTTGCTTATAGCTATACTAATTCTTGAGCTAGGAGCATAGAAGTAAGGTACCAATTTTAGAATGTTAACGACAGCTCCTAATATTGAAGAGTGTGGGTTCGTCATTACGGGAGTGACATGATGGGCTAGACTCAATGAGTTATGGATGCTTACTGGATTATGTACTCTTTGAGCAAATTGTAGACTCTTCTCGGGAAGGCTCTTTGGTGGATCAAACAAGAAATATTGAGAGATAAACTTGTTAGACATGGAGACTTAATGGGCTTACCAAAGGCTCTTGGTGGATCAAAATAAGAGAATAATGAAGGAGGTAGCTTATCAACTAGAAGAAGTGATGTGCTATGCTCGAAAGAGTATGATTAAAGTTCAAAGGGAAGCTTAGTGTCAATGTGGATGGAGAGGTCTCGCGTTAAGGGAGAGAGTATTGTAGTATCGCGTGATAGTAAAGTCTCACATCAGAACATAAGGAGAAATACTGAAGACATATATGCTCTAATGGACCATAGACCTAATAGGTTAACCTAGATGTGATTTTAGATAACCATATATAGGCTAGATATTATCGACAAGTAGTATCACGAGTTAGGTTGATTGGATCCAATGTATAGGGAAATTTATTGCAATAGTGTGACAAATAAAGAGAGCGATCAAGAATGAAGGACTTAATTTGAGTTTCATCTTAATGAGGATGAATAAGAGATTTTGCAGTTATGGAGGATCACTATTGCATGTAATCGTTAGATGATGAAGATGTTTATGAAGATGAAGACAACAATGCTGATGATAATGCTATTGAAGAAAATGATAATATTAAAGAAGAAAATGATGATGGTGATTATGATGCAGATGGCATGAATATGAGGATGATACAAATGTTGCAAATGACGTAGATGATGTAGATGTTGCGTATGATGCGGATAATGCGGATAGTGCAAATAATGTAGATGACACGGATGGTGTGGATGATAACGACTACAATAATGGTGACGATGATAAAGTTAAAGTGTTTGTGCATTCAAGTTGAGGGAAGAATTGTTAGGATACTCCTCGAATCCTATTCAAACATAAAGTGGAAGTATTTGGGGATTCGAGTTGAGGGAGAAATTATTGGGATATGTCTCGAATCCTAATCAGAAAATAATTGCTATTATTGAAATGAATGTGTCCTATTTTTAATAGTATATTTATTATATGCTAGAGTCTTATTATGAGACAGAATCTTATTTTTGGCAGGAGTATTATTTTTGAAGTGTCTTATTTTGAAAAGGAAGAAGAAATTTGTCAATGCTATATAAATAGAGTCTTATGTTTAGTTGTTAAAATATAGCACAACTAAAAGTCATATAGCACACTTGTTTAGAGAGTGTGTGAGTGAGTTTTGTATTTATGTGAGGGAGAGTGTTTTTACAGCTTTTATATTTCGTACAAAAAAGTTGTATTATGGGTGGAAGTGTTTCACAACTTTTAGTCTGTGTAAAAAGTTGTATTGTGCATAGTATTGTGTAACCTCAAGTTTTAAAGCATAAAACTTTGGAAGATTATTGTAAGCCCATTATATTGATATAGTGGATATTTAGACTTTAGCTGGTGGTTTTTCCCTTCAAGAGTTTTTCACGTTAAATATCGGGTTGTTTTATCTCTCTTTATTTTATTGCTTGGTTTGTATCGAATTAATTCCCAACAAGTGGTATCAGAGTCATGGCTACGAACTTGGGTCATGGATATGGTATGGACTGCACACGATAAACGAAAATATATAATTCATTGAGCAAGTAGTGGACTCTTATCCTAGAGGCTCTTGGTTGGCTCTTGACAAGATATATATATATTGAAGAGTTTGGGCTCGTCATTAAGAGAATGACGTGATGGGCTAGGCTTAGTAAGTCATGGATGCTTGGTGGATTATGTACTCCTTGAGCAAGTGGTGGACTCTTCTCGGGAAGGCTCTTTGGTGGATTAGATAAGAGATATTGAAAGATAAGCTTGTCAAACAAAGAGGCTTGATAGGCTTGGCAGAGGCTCTTGGTGAATCAAAACAAGAGAATAATGAATGAAGTAGCTCGTCAACTAAAAGAAGTGATGGGCTATGCTCAAAATAGTATGGTTAGGGGAAGCTTGGTGTTGATGTGGATGGAGAGATCACGCGTTAAGGGAGAGATTGTTGTGGCACCGCAAGATAGTAAAGTCCCACATTAGAACATAAGGAGAAAGACTGATGACATATATACTCTAATGGACCACAGAACTATTAGGTTAACCTTTTGGGTCAAGATGTGATATTAGATGATCATATATAAGTCGGATATTCTCAACAAATGGTATCATGAGGTAGGTTAATTGGATTCAAGGTATATGAGAATTTGTCACATTAGTGTGACAAATAAAGAGAGTGATCAAGAATGAAGGACTTAATTTGAGTTTCATCTTGACGAGGATGAATAAGAGATTTTGCAATTATGGAGGATTACTGTTATAGTCGCTGGAAATGATGAAGATGTTGATAAAGATGAAGAAAACAATGTTGATGATAATGTTATTGAAGAAAATGATATTGTTAAAGTAGAAGATGATGATGGTGACTATGATGCAGATGACATGGTAGATGCAGATGATACGAATGTTGTAGATGATGTGGATGTTGCATATGATGTGGATAATGTGGATAATGTGGATAGTGCAGATGTTGCGGATGATGCGGGTGATGCAAATAATGCAGATGACATAGATGGTGTGAATGATAGCGGCTACAACAATGGTGACAGTGATTAAGTTGAAGTGTTTGTGGATTCAAGTCGAGAGAGGAAATGTTGGGATACTCCTCGAATCCTATTTAAATATGAAGTTGAAGTGTTTGGGGATTTGAGTTGATGGAGAAGTTATTGGGATATGCCTCGAATCCTATTGAGAAAAAAATTGCTATTATTGAAACGAATGTGTCCTATTTTTAATAGGATATTTATTATATGTTAGAGTCCTATTATGAGAAGGAATCTTAATTTTGGTAGGACTATTATTTTTGAAGTGTCCTATTTTGAATAGAAATATGAGATTTGTAGGTACTCTATAAATATAGTCGTATGTTTAGTTGTTAAAGTATAACACAACCAAAAGTCATATAGCATACTAAAAGTTAAGGCAGAGTGTGAGTGAGTTTTGTGTTTGTGCAAGGGAGAGTGTTTTCACAACTTTTATATTTCGTGCAAAAAAAAAATTATATTATGGGTGAGAGCGTTTTGCAACTTTTAGTATGTGTAAAAAGTTATATCGTAGTATTGTGTAACCTCAAGTTTTAAAGTGTAAAACTTGAGAGGATTGTTGTAAGTCCATGATGCCGGGCAGAATAGCGGTTATCCTACGGGCTAGGTAAACAAATAAATTCACAAGCAAAGAAATAAGAGAATCGCCCAAAACACAAAGAAAACTTCTCTAATGCTCAAATTATTATATCAAAACAAAAGCTCCCCTATAACTCAACCCACAAGCTGAGTTTTATAGCTAAAACACTTCTTTATCAAAACAAAACAGAATTTCTATAATTATTGAAATAAACTCCTAATAGGTAACAACTTCCTATTACGTAATAATATAAAAGATCTACTTCGTAATAAAACACTACTACTATAAATGAATTCACTTCCTAATAACTAATAATAATATTAATAATAATAAATAATAATAATAATAAAGCTAATCCGAAGTCGAACTCGAATTCGAACTCCCAATCTTGAAGTCATCTGACACCTTTACGCTGATCCATTAACTCATGATTTTTTAGTGCTATCAATATTTTATTCGACAACTCAACGTTATCAGCCTTAAATCCTCCTGCATCAGTCACCCCGGTTTGAAAAGAACTCGTCTTCGAGTTCACAACATTGGCATCCATAATACAAGGATTCGTACCGGTGATTTCGTTTGCCGATCTGTTATACGCAAAGTTCGTTTGAGACAACAGATTTGTATTATTGATCACCTGGGTAGGAGTGTTTGCCCGACGAGGTGCTAGTATAATTGTTTTCCCCTTAATACTAAACGAATATGTGTTCTTCCGTCCGTCATAAATGACACTACAATCATATTGCCAAGGTCTTCCTAATAATAGATGGCACACATCCATAGACACAACGCCACACCGCCACACCATGTACTATTAATTTTTTTTTTTCCAATTCAGAATGATACTAAACATTTTCTATCCACTATTACCTCATTGCCTTTATTCAGCCATAACAGTTTGTATGGCTTAGGATGACGATCCATCTTCAATTTCATCTTCTGAACGGCCTCTTCGGACACTGCATTCTCATAACTGCCGCTGTCAATGATCAACTTGCAAACTCTATTTGCTATTATGCAAGTCGTATGGAAAATATTGGTTCTTAACCAATCATCCCTCGAATCGCTTTTAGGAATTGGCAGACTTTTGCGAATTACCAGAGTCTCCTGAGCATCTTCATATAACTCATTTTCCTCTATGTCATCATCATCATATTCGTCATACATAGGCTCTCCTAACTCCTCAACTTCTTCGTTATCTTCATAAAGTACTTCATCTTCATATTCGTCATATACAGGCGTTCCAGTCTCCTCAATGTCTACGTCTTCCTCAACTTACTGTTCTTCAGTTTCGAATAGATCATTTTGAGATTCCAATTGATAGAATTCCTCCATTTATAACGTACTAAAAAATTCTGGTAGCTCCACTTTGAAACCCAGATCTCGACGCTGATCATCACGACCATATCGTTCCCATAGTTGCTCCCTATAGTAGTAAGGGTTATCATAACTGAATTCAGAATCATAAGATTTCTCATCACGATCAAGGTGCGAGACTTCCTCAGCCAGAACCTGCCCACGACGACCCAGATTTTCAAAATTGGACTCGGAGTAATAGCCTTCCTCGTCACGATCAAGGTGCAGGACTTCCTCAGCCGGAACCTATTAACGACGACCCAGATTTTGCATCGTTAGATGCCAAGTTAACTCTGCAACTTGCCTTTGTAAATCCTCAATCATCACGTCCTGAATGTTACGATCACGGCGCGGGTCTTCCTCAATAAGAACCTGCCCTCTACAGCCATGACCACGTCCACCAGCCATTGAAACTGATGAAATCTAACCAAAGAAAATGTTGAGCTGTAATACCAACTGACGCGGGCCGAGATAGTGAGTATCCTGCGAGCTAGGTAAACAAATAAATTCAAAGGCAAAGAAATAAGAGAATCGCCCAAAATACAGAGATATCTTCTCTAATGCTCAAATTATTATTATCAAATCAAAAGTTCCCCTATAACTCAACCCACAAGCCGAGTTTTATAACTAAAACACTTCCTTATCAAAACAAAACAAAATTCCTATAATTATGGAAATAAACTCCTAATATGTAATAACTTCCTATTACGTAATAATAATATAAAAGATCTACTTCCTAATAAAATACTACTACCACAAATGAATTCACTTCCTAATACCTAATAATAATATTAACAATAATAATAATAATAATAATAATAATAAAGCTAATTCGAAGTCATTCAAACTCCCGATCTTGAAGTCATCTGATGCCTTTGTGCTGATCCATTAACTATAGTCTTTTCGCGCCATCAAAATTTTATCTGACAACTCAGTATTATCGGCCTTAAATCCTCCTGTATCAGCTCATTATATTGATATAGTGGAGATTCAAAATTTAACTGATAATTTTTTACTTTACGAGTTTTTCACGTTACGTTAGTTTTCTCTCTTTATTTTATTGGTTGATTTGTATAATTAATTCCTAACAATAGCTGATCAGTATTACATTGATTCTCTAATACTCCCACAAGTGAAACGTTGGGAAACGGAGTTTTCACTTGGTATAACATCCATGTTGTTGTAAAACTAAAAAAATAAAATAATACAACTTCGAAGACTATAGAAGATGATCAACTCTCATGAGATTGAAAGAGAACTTAGCACGCACTGATATAACATCAAGGCATAAACAAAACTTTTTCGGTGGTTCACAAATTTGCGTGACATCTTGTGTAATCCCAATAATCTAAGTAGCATCTCGATTTGCACTAAAAAGTCTTGCAAGTGTGATCAATTGGTGGCTGAAACGTGATATAGAGAAGACCTTAGCAATTTGGCCTTTTGGCCTCCTTTGCACCAAAAATACTTTACAAAATTATTCGTTATTTGGACAAATCAAAAAATAAAAAAAAAATAAAAAAATAAAAAAATAAAAAGAGAAGAGAAGCAAAACAAATATTTGTCGATGACCACTTCTGCAAATTTTGGGTGACGGAAAATAGAGACGTAACTGGAAAGAAATTAAAATTATGAATAAATTAAAATAGAAATATCCAAATAATAGTGAAAAAAACATTTATAGTTGAAAAAAATGAGTTTAACAATTCAAATTTTGGAATTAACAATGCGCAGAACTGCCAAATAATGTTTTTTGTCAATCAAAGAAAAAGTCACATTGTTATCAATTTGATGAGAGAAAATTGATTCTGATAGAATAAGACCACCAGAACGTACTTCAAAAGTTGCAAATGGTGAAACTTGTAAATACAATGCACTTAATTAATTACATACATGTGCCATGTACTTGGACTAGTAACATATTCATGAACTTGGACTACTAACATATTCATGAACTTGCAAATACCATGCGCATAATTAATATACATACATGTACTATGTAACATGTACTTTGACGGAGGGAGTATTAATTTTAAAAATAATTAATTTGATTTAAAAAAAATTAAAATTAAGTATTGAATTTGGGATGGAGGGAATTGTACATATCTCATGTATCTACTGGCCTAAGATAATTGCTTTCTATTCAATGTAGTCTTCGATCTTTCTTATGTCCCATATTTGCTGTCTTCTCTGTCTTATTTCTTTTATTTACTTATTTATTTATTATTATTAAAATTCTGTAAATTGTAGCATGGATCAACCATATTAATCATGGCATGTGTGTGTCACAATGTTGATTTTATAGTATCTATGGAAAAGAGAACGAACTCAAAATAAGTTGACTGACTAGACCCTTAAAAAGTAAGAATTTTTTGGTTCTACTCATATATAAATATTAGTAGACTACATACAGGTCTTGGTCTTCCATTCTTGTTTTCCCCTTATAAACACCTATTTAGTTGCGCAGTCAGAATTTGGTCATTCCGCCAGTATTTAGTCATAGTAGAAATTTTTGCTCTTATATGAGCGAGGTTATGGCATGTTGAAACGAAGTCAGCTAGCTTGTTCCTTTTGCGCTGAGGGTTCTATCGTATAGCATCTATAGAAAAGAGAAAAAAGTATCCCTTGTTTCAAAATAAGTTTGTGATCATTAATGTTAGTAGAAGGCATGCAAGTCTTTGTGACAGTCCCAAAACTCGGTTTATCTTTAAACCCGAGTCCAGTGCCGTCAAGATACTACCTACTCAACATATTCTTACAACATCAGAATAAATATTAAAATATTAAAATATAATTCAACCTACTCCTAGGCACGAAGACCTTTACATAACTACCTCAAATAATATTACAACATTATTTTTATAATATCACAACCCGTCATATACTTTAACTATTCTACCTCAACAATTAGTAACTCTTATCTTCTGCTGACCATTTTGGTTTTTCCGCTGTAGCTGCAAAAATTTTAGAATTTACAAGAGTAAGCATTTAATTGTCTAGCAAATATAAGCAGTGAATAAACAATATTCATGAATAGAATAATCTTTCTAAAAACTTCAACAATTGAACAATATTTGTGAAGCAACTCTAATAAATAGAAATTAATTTTTTTCCCTTTTACTATAAACATTTTTTCGTAAATAAACATAATCTTAAACACATCAACAGTTCAATTCTTGAACCTTTCTTCTTTAGTTTAGCATATAAGTGCTATTATTGGTCTAACACATTTAATGCTTAACAAACATCATTGCACGGGGTGCAATCATAACCATATTTACTCATATAAACTTTTTGGTGCACGGGCTGCAACCTATATTATTAACTGCCCACGATTTATTTAATTTTAGCTTGGCACAATCAACTATCACAATTCAAGAATTATTACAATTAAATATCACAACAATAAATATTCCTACTGGACTAGCTTACAAATCGAGTTAAACCGAGTCAAATGGTAAATAACTCTCTTTTATAAATCATTTCACATAATAAGATGAATCTCATATAAGAAATGAAATTCCATAACCAAACATAGGATTTTACAATTTAACATAGCTCAAACAACTTGTACAAATATTAAAAGATTTGCATAAGTTTAAAATTCACACAATATAAGCATTGCGTAAATTAAAGCTTCAATACATCATATATCATTCATGAGAATGTAATTGAATGATATTAGAAACTTGCTCAATACAAAGTTTATGTAAGTTAGGAAACTTGCCTCGGTCACTAGCTATTTTATGCAAATCAAATATCCATTGCATAACCTTATTCATCGGTTTACTATCCGAACTCCAACCATCCTTGTATAATCTATATATAACTCATTGGGTTATAACATGCTAAATAATCTAATTTGAGACTTAATGCATAACTAAATTAATTTATTAATCTTTACTTCATTATTCAATCTTGAATTATCATCCTACATGTAGGTAATTATACAATCTTACTACATTTCACATTTCAATCAAGACCCCATTGATTAAAAGAATTATTCTACACTTTTTGTGTTGTCCAAAAAGTGCTACACAACGATTACATATTTGGACTCTACACGAAAAACTGAGCAACATATTAAAAAATTACGTAATGTCCAAAAATTGACTCGGTGAACCAAAAATGGCTCGGCGTGCCAAAACAGCATAGCTGCTGCCCAGATTCTGCAGGAGAAATTTCTGTAGATTTTTAATTTTGTGATTTTTGAACTAGTTTTACGAATTTATATATCCTTCGTTACAAATCGGATTACATCCATTTTCGGAAATGTTAGACCTCATAATATGTAGTATTTTTAAAAAATATAACATTCACGAAAATAGTTTGGCAAGGCTTCGAAACAGTAGGTCGAAACAGCTTACTCAGAACAGTTTTCAGACTTGGCCAATTTTCTGTTTCTGCAGATTTCCAGCAACTTCGTTATTCGCGATTTTCTATCTCACAACCTACACATCGGATTGTTTTCAAATTCGAATATATTTGAGATGATACTGCATAGTATTTTAGAAAATTATAACATAGCTAAAAAGAGTTCATGAAGGCATAATTACAGTAGCTCAAAATACTCGATAAATCATAATTTATAGCTAAACTCATTTTTTGAGGCATTTTATCAAACACTCCAAATGCAATTCTTATAAATTCGGATTTCATAGATGTTTAATCATGGTTTAGACAAGAATTTTCATAATTCTTCATTCTCATCACTCCAATGTTCATCAATCATCTTTAACATACTAATTTACAACCAATTTCTGAAATAATCGCAAGTTTAGAAATTACCTCAAGTAATTTTTCTTTTTTCCTTCATTCTTTCTTTCTTCCTTTCTTCTTTCTCTCCATCTCTCTTTATCTTTAGCAAATTTGGGGAGTACGAGAGTGAATGAGGGAGTGAAAGCTGATAATTTGAGTTAGAGTTAAAATTAATTAGTCAATAACATTTCTCCTAAAATGCTCCATGTTTTCCTATTTGTCTCCCTTTTTCCCCTCCCATCACATCCACCTCTCTCTTAATTATCAGCAACCCATATTGGCTGTTTTTCAGAAAATTATTGGCCCGTGTGGGCCCCACTTCCACCTCATGTTTTATTAACTCGTTTATCCGTTCATTCACCCATTTGGCCATTTTGACATCCGAAAATCAATTTTATCATGATTACTATCAATTCCACTAAATTCGACGTTCTGAAAATTGTGAGAGTATCCATTTCTTCAAATTCATCTCCAAATTTTGAATTGGACTTTTACCGAAAAATCAACTATTAACTTTTTGAACAAAAAGTCAACTCCGACATATTTTGTGTTTTTAGTCTACTCTTACTATTTTCGACGTTCCGGACCCAACCGTCCAGTTCGCGCCTCCAAATTCCACTCTGAACTCAAATTCGAGTTTTCTACTACTATTCTTTTCTTATATACAATTATTCGTTTCCTTAGTTAGTTCATACTAATTAAATTAATTAGCTTGAACAACTATTAATTCACATCCATTTGACATAATATTAAATATCATACTATTATTCATTTTACATGAAATTATTGTAATACAAATACAACTATCGTCATTAACTAAATAAATTTCTTTATTTAATTAATTAAAACAAATATTTTAACCCACTAATTGTTTAAATAGTGAATTAATTAACTCGTATATGAAATTTAGTTCATAATAATTCTATCACCGTCCAAGACTCAATTTTCAAACTATATTATTTTATAATATAATTTCAATTTAATCTCAATTAATTAATATTAATTAATTAATTTCATCCACTTTCTTTAATGATTTAATTAAATATTAAATCTCTTTTTCCCAATACATGTATATATTTCACATCTATATATACACATTTAGTCCATTACACAAAATCACATACTTCACATTATATGAAACACATATATACATATATGTCCAAATCTACTTAATCCCTTAATAAGAATTTTATTTATTAAATTCTTATTTTAAATTTTTGAAATATCTGAGATATTACATTCAACCCTTCTTCTAAGAATTTCGTCCTCGAAATTAAGGCATAGTCATCTTTATTCATTCTACTCCTCTATTTTCAAATCTAGATTTTATTTTTTAAACCTTTATTTAATTATTCGAGATCTTATTTACAAGTCTCATAAATTTTTGAGATATCACAGTCTTGGTCTTCTTCCGTTCTTGTTTTGCCAATATAAACACCGAGTAATTCAGTGGTGGATTTAGTTATTTCGCGATGATTTAATCATTGTGGATGCATAAAATACTTATTTGTAGAGATTTTTGGCAGCTTTGATGAGGAATTATAGTCCGTTTTGGTGAAATGTACGTGCACCGGTGTATGTTTTTATGCGAGGTTATGGCCGCATGTTAAAACAAAGTGATCAGCTTCTTATTTGCCTCGGTTCCTTTTGGGCTGAGGCTTTTTCAGTAACAATATTTATTTTGGTATTTTAGGGGGTTAATAAATAAGGCTATAAGTCTAATGAAAATTCAACAAAATCACATATCAAAAACTGCGGTCAAGACGATTATTACATATATGAAACAAGTATCTAAAAACATATCACTTAAATTGCTCCCATGACCTTATTTTGGATGATATATATTTATTTAATACTATTTCCCGTAAACTCCATCAACACGTTTGCATAGCCGCATGTTCAACTTGAGTAATTGCTTGGGATGCTTGAGGAGGCAATTAAACACAAGTTATTTTTCCTTTTTAGAGCAGCTCCAAAGGTCTCGGTCATGTCTAAATTTTCCGGCGCGTCATCCCAATGGGAAGCTTCCAGTTGAAGTGGTAGAGTAATAGAGCAAGAGGAAGCTCAACAGTGGCAACACCAAAAGAGAGGCCTGGACACATTCGCCTTCCTGCGCCAAATGGGATGTAGTTAAGGTTAGAACCATTAAAATCAGCGGATATGTTCTCAAATCTTTGCGGTTCAAAACTCTCAGCATCAACCCAATATTCAGGATCCCTCCCGATAGCCCATGCATTGATTATGAGTTTGCTATTTATGGGTATATGGTATCCATCAATTTTGCATTCTTCTCTACATTTTCTTGGGAGTAACAAGGCTAGAGGTGGGTGCAACCGTAAAGTTTCTTTGATCACAAGCTTTAGATAACTCAGTCCCTGGATATCAGTTTCATGTATTGTTGTCTTTCCCTTGAAGGCTTGTCTCACTTCAGCTTGTGCCTTCTCCAAGACTTGGGGATTTCTCATCAACTCAGACATTGCCCATTCAACTGCTGTTGCGGAGGTGTCAGTTCCACCGATGAGCATGTTCTATAGAAGTATAGATATGTTATCAACTTTCAAGATTCTTAGAGGAAAACCCTCAAAGTTTTATATATGCAAAACATTAAAAGTCTAAATTGTTCCAAACTTACCATCTATTAAGCCTAAAAAGATTAGGTTAATTTTGTATAACAAGAGATGTGCAATTGTATAATAAAGGCTATCGATAACCAGCAAATGCAACTCTGTTGCTATTTAAATGCAACTTATTAATTTTTATAGGTTTGATAGATGTTAATTAAGTTGTTTGTAAATACATGGAATTTGGATCCGTAAAAACTATCACCAACATTCAAGAGCCAAGAAAACTTACCACAATAATACCATAGATGTCATCAGCTGTGATTGGAAACTCAAGGCCACCTCTCTTTTGAACCTTCAGAAGAACATCAACTAGATCCTCCTCCCCTTCCAAACTAGCACCCTTATTTGTGCTTTCCCGGTTCTCTTTATGCTCAAGGATTATATTGTCAATTATCTTGTCAAGCTTCCTCCGAATTGTCTGTAACTTAGGCTTCATCCTGCTGAGGACATGAAGCAACTTTATCGACGGAAACAAGTCAGAAATATCAAAGCCTCCTGCCAAAGAGGCAGTATCTTCAATCAACTGTATTAGCTCATCTTGGTACTGACTTTTCTTTCCAATTGTGGCTCTACAAGTTACAGCATTTGTCAAAGACAAAAACCGTTTAGTAAGATTGATGGGTGATGCTAAGGACGACTGAACTGATTGAACAAGACGCCAAGCCTCCTCTTCGCGAATAGAGCGAAAGAAGGAGACTTTGTTGGCGCTCAAGAGTTCCACTGTGCATATTTTACGCATTTGCCTCCAGTAGTTACCGTAGAGGGCAAAAACCAAGTCTTTACCGTTGCGCAAAATAATGTTGTTGGCTAAAACCCTTGGCCTGTCTGCGAAGGCAATATCGTGAGTTTTCAAAACCTCTTTTGCTACTCGAGCAGATGATATAACAACGACAGAAACTTCGCCCAGTTGTAGGCTCATGACAGGTCCATATTTCATGGCCAAGTCTCTGAGGCTATGTGTTTGTAGTGTACCAGCCAATTGGAGCATATTTCCAATGACAGGTAACTTCCATGGCCCAGGGGGGAGTTTTTGAGTTTTGGATGTTTTCAGTTCCTTGGCTAACTTAAACAGGAAAAAGGTGAGGAGAATGAGGGAAAAGATGATTGAGTTTGGGGAGTATTGGAGAGCCATTATAGCTACAATGCAGCTAAGGAGCTACGTTATGTATTGGATGCTTTTCTATTTTCGAAGGCACTGGCATTTTATACTCACTTGCATTGCATGCATACAATTCCTTCTTTCTTTTTTTTATTCATTCAAAGGTAATGACCAGTGAATTCCGTGTGCAGAGTCTTTCATTCCTAGTTTATTAAATGACTTGAAGATAAATTTTTTTTTCTTTTTTTTTTTCTTTTTTTTGAGACCACATGGGATGATGCCTTTTCATGACTTCTTCAACCAAAAACAATTAAGTTTTGGATGCCGGGTCTCTTTTGGCCTGCAGAGACAGTAGTCAGGGACGGATCCACCCTTTGGCATACCTGGGCAGCTGCCCAGGCAGCCGACGAGTTTCGAACCCATGAGCTCTGAAAATGCCCCGGCCGGAGGAGCGGCGGCAGTCGGCGGCGATTCAGTGAAGAAGACGACTGTGCATTTTTTTTTTTTAAAACTTACGAGTGAAACGACGCCGTTTCACTCGTAAGTTTTAAAAAAAAAACGTAGCTCCTCATTTCTTCTTGCTTCAGCCGCCGGCCCTCACTTCATTTCTTCTCTCAGCCGGCAGCTCCGCCCCTCCTCCGCAGGCCGCAGCTTCGGTCCTCGTCCCTCGCCGGTCGCTCACGCCACTCCTCGTCGTCGTCGGTCGCCGGTCACCACCTCACCGAGTCACCGTTAACGGTAAGTGGTTTTTTCTTCTCACTTATCAGTTGTCATTTTAAATATTTAATTAAAAATTTCTTTAAATGTTTTAGGGTTTTAAAAAATTAGGGATTTTTGGTTATTGTTAAAATTGATATAAATGCAGTGTTGATATAATCATATAAATTGACTTTGTGTTTTGGTTATGTAATGGGGATTTTAGAAATTAGGTGGGGAATTTCATCCATTATCTTTCCACATTTTTGTTACCCGAATTGTTTCTAAATTGCAATTCAAGAATTTTCTTTTAGACAGTAGACTGTTTGGTAACAAAATTCGCATGACCCTGAGAAGCTAAACTGCAACAATTTACATGAAGTAGCTTTAAAGGTTTTATTTTTAAGATTTGCATTTTTGATTAGTTAATAAATTAGTTAAAATTGATATAAATAATAAATGTGATGTTGTTTAAATGTTTATGACATTTGGGGATTTTATGATTTTTGATTTTTGAATAGTTAAAATTGGTCTCCTCGACTCGTATGATGTTTATTGTGAATTTGTCGCTTGTGAGTTTTGTAAAATTGTAATGTTTAGGAAATAAGATTGATTGTTTATATTGAAAAAGATGTTTTTGCTTGTGTTAAAAATGAAACCATAGTGCAACGTTTTCACGAAATGAAAATTCGTCGTGCTCAATTGTAGTTTGTATGTTTTTCTTTTCATGAATGATACTAGTCTCGTTAAAGTTTTGCCCCGGCTGAAAAAAAATCCTGGATCCGTCCCTGACAGTAGTGAGGAAATTCTACATTATTATGCTGACATTTTCCATGAGCAAGTTTTTAGATCATAAGACTCTACTTGGTACTTTCAATGTAGCTAGTTTTATGAGGGTGAGAGAAGGAAAAATGAAGAAATTAATCTGTATTATAAAGCCGGAGAGGAGGGTTTTAACCGTTCTTTGGTGTAGCTTTTTCACATGTTATGATAACTATATGAAAAATATTAACTGCCCAAAATTTATTCATGCAATCAATCCTCTTCTCAATACCAATGATTTGCGAGCAATTCTTCACCCACTCACCCTCCTTAGATTTGTTTTCTTTGCGACTACTCTAAACAGATGCCTTTATTATTTTTATTTTTGGTTTGTTTGAGATTGTTAATTTGACAAGGTTAGTTTCTCACTACATTGCTGGGTAAGTCCTTACTCTGCCCTTATTTTTAATTATATATTAGCAATATGATTCCTTGTTTGATCCATGTTGCGTTTTGCAGCATGTTTACAAAAATTAGGAAAAGAAAAAGAAAAAGAAAGAGTGAGATGAAACTCTTGATGTGATGAACTCACTTGTAAGAGAAGGTTGTTAAGAATTCACGAGTTGGAGTCTTATATACATCGGAAAAATAATATAAGAGTGAAAAACTAATATAATATATATGAATGCATGCAAGATCTAATGGCTTAAACTTTTAGGTTAAGGTGAGTTTTAAACATGCATGTGTTACTGTCTTGTGTACATGCACACAACATACGGGCCAACTCTCTAATTCTCCCCTAGTAGGATGTTATTGAGGAATAATCAGGGAGCCCACACAATTGCAACTATATATTCCCTCTTTACTCTTGTTGGGGAAGAATTAAGGAATCCGTGCGTCGCATTCACGTATACAAGACACTAATACACATGTTTTGAATCTAACTTAATCCAAAAGCTTAAACTCGATATAGATTTCAACTAACTTGTGATATCCTAATAATTTTGACTTTCTTTTTTTTTTCCTATTTATTTATTTATTTATTTTGGTATATTAACAACTCTGAGTTTCAATCATCAATACAAGAAGATAATAAAGACAAAGCATACTTTCTTTTTCCAATAATAAATAGATAATAAAGATAACAGCATACTTTCTTCTCCCCTAATATGAGTCCGCGCAATTGTGATTATTCCCTCCCTTCTCTGACTATGCAATCATCAATACTAATATTGATTAGGGCCCATTATTTTATATTTTAGCATAAGGGGATATAATTGAAACATACACGTGTTGTGCTCACTTTCTTAATTTGTAGTATAAACTTTGTACTCATCATCTTTAGATGGACAGAAGTAGTAAAGACAGGTGATATAAAAATACTGAAATATATATAATTTATAATAAAATTAACGCATCAAAAAATCCATACCACATTTGGCTCACACAAAAATAAAAGGCCAAGTGTAACACAAATGATTTGGACTCGACGGAGTTGCATTTTAATTGACGAAGTTCTTTAGACAATTGTTGCATTTGCATAACAAGTGCTTGAAATCAATGGCCTTTGATACCTAACAATGCAACACTTTCCACTATACAAATACAACAATTTCGTCTTGAATTGACCAACGATCAATCTAACTAAAATTAGAATAGAACAATGGTATGTCATAGCACGACAGATCACACAGCACAAACATTCATTTAAGTAGCAAACTCAAGATACAATTAACAAGATTTGCTTTTTACACAGCTCCGTCAATAAAGCACTATCATGCAAGTGCCGATCAACATTTCTTAAAAGAGAGAGCAAGTTATGCTCACATTCATCTAGTAATTTACATAGCATAACTGCAAAAAATAGCTAACATAAGGCTTACATACATATTGCTCTAATTTGTTGAAGAGTAATCTGATGTCTGAAAACTGTTCCCAGGCTTATCGGCACAAAGAACCTAGGGCAAGTTATCACACTAATTTTCAGAAGGCTATGAATTATGTTCTGCAAAATATTTCCAAACAAGGGATATAAAAATTGGGAAGAAGAAAATAAAACAAAACCAACATTAGGAAATTTTATCAGGGTAAAGATGAAAGCATGTGAAATATACTTTTATATTGCCAAACCCTTTCCAGTAAAGATGCTTCTTAAGTTCTTAGTGTACATTGCGATTAAGCAATCCTTGAAATGACAAGTAAAGATCTTTATTATCTGTCCCAAAAATCTCTTCTGCCTTTCTCAAAGTTTCCTGAAATCAAAAGAAAGATGCAAAAAAGATAAAATTATCATCTGTTATCCTAACAGAATTTGACTGCCTATAATTTAAAATGGCTTCGCTGATCACCTCACGAGATTGCTTTTGAGCATTTAGTTCCTTAATGTTTGCCAAGAACGCACTGAACTGTTCATATGACAAACGACTCCTGGATTCATAACAAAAGCTGTCAGTAAAAGTCCTGTGAAACTACGAAAAATTGCTTCAATCAGCCAAGCTGTCTGGTAAATCCAAGAACAAGGTCAAACAGAGGATGATGCTAATTGGTTTTATGTTCTCTAATCCTTGGTGAAATCATTTCTTTATGAGTTGGTCCACAAGACTTGTTTAACATGCAGCTTTGATTGATCATTAAACCAATAGTATATTGAGGTAGGATCTTAAATTATTTAATTTTGAAGATTTCCAAATAGTTACTGAGATTTATAAATGCTCACCTAGCTTGCCGGAAGAACTCCTTCCCGTCAATCCGGGGCGTGCGTGCTTGAAAATTTTGAAGCAAAAATGAGGTTAGACTAGAATATTCAATAAAATAGAGAGTAAAATAAATAACAAGTGGCTGTATTACAAATTAGATATATATGGGTTGCTGCAAGGGGCCATGTGAGCAGTAAACAATCAAAATAACATAAAAAGAACAGGTGGTAGTTTTTTTTTAGCAACTTTGATGCTTACAATAGTTAAATTTCTCCCAAAAAAGAAAAGACTAAAACAGCAGTGGTAACTCTTCAACACCTGTCATGGAGCGCACACGAGGAGGAGAATTTGCTGCTGATGACTGTTGGCTGGATGGATACCATGAAGACAAGGAAACCCGTCCTTCATACTGAGCTTTTGTTGGAGACGCCACGCCAGTGGCTGTCTGAGGAGATTCAGCAACAGAATACCTTCTAGGGGACCCATTTGTCGATATAATTTTAGGGGTTGCAGTTGGAGTAAGCCGGGGTGTAATATATGGAGTCATTGAAAATCTGTGCCCCGTTTGCTTTAAGGCTGTAGTCCAAAAATTTATATTATTTTATAAAAATAAAATATAATTGAGCATATACAATGCTGAATAAACCAGTGAGCAGACTGCAAGTACCATCATCAACGGTGTTTCTACTTTCTATAGATCCCCTTAAAGAATGTTGTGCTGTGTAGCCATTACTCTCCTCTGTAAAGTGATAAGTATAAAAATAATAACAATTACCACCAGATGGCAGGATGGAACCAAAATCAAACTAAATTTGCAAAAAGCATTGTAGAGATAACAGTTATTAAGCATCATGAATTTATTGTGAAAATATATCTAAATACAAAATTTCATTAAGTCAGGGATAAATTTACCCTTAGTAGGATTAGGTTTGGGAATTGATTGGTCACATGTCTCTATATCAACAGTTTCGGCTTGCTGAGGAAACAAAACACAGCCAATTTGTTTATTAGGACGACTGTACATATCAGAACTACGACATATGATCCACTGTACAAGTTTTTAGAAAAAAAACTACCGCACAAACAAACTAGAATCAATAGGAAAATGAACAACAATAATATACTGGTGATCTTACAGATGAATCGTCGTCGTTTAATGACTGCATCAATTGTCTTTTGAATGTCTCCAACTGCCAAAAGGAATTAATGTTATGCGCCAAAGAGATCATTAAAACTTACTTTAAGGTTCTGAAACTACCACCCAAAAAAAAAAATAAGAATGTTGTGAACATAATGAATTTCTAACCTATTTAGTCCTTCGAGGGGGAGGAGAGGATAGAGAGGGTAAGAGAAAAGAAGGGAGTGAGAGAGAGGGGGAGAGATGTGAAGCTAAATATTATACAAATAGATTCAACAAGATTACAAGAGACTTAGACTCCCAAAAACTTAATAAAAGATAGATTCCAAGTATTAGGTTCATTTAGTACAATATAATTTATGGACTTGGGTAAGTTCCTCAAAAAATCGTTGTGAACAGGGTGAGTCAGTAGATTGTTGTAGCTAACACTAAATTCACTAGTGATCCGGCTGATACGCTGAAGTTAGAGTCTCAATAACAAAGGAAAACAACCTTCATATGAAAGAGCTATATCTGGGTATGAAACATATCACCCACAGAGTTTAATGAAAATTTAACAGCTTAACCACACATTTCCAAGAATCGAAACTCAACCACAAATTACAATATTGTCCTCGGGTCCCATTTTCCTCAGAGTATAATTTAGTGATCCAAAGAATGTCCGGTCAAACAATGGTTCAAGATCTACACAACCATTTGACCCAAAAAATTTAACCAGTATATGCAAAATACAAATTAATAACTGAATCTGATCCTTCTATAAACTTGAGATTATTTGAAACTCACATGGAATATGCACTAAGTTAAGAAATTTTGGTGGTGGACATGACAAGTACAAGTTCAAGATTTATCATATTTAACATCCACGTCAAGCCACTTCATCATAAAGTAGATCTTTAGCAATGGAGAAAAGGTAAGGGAAGGGGAAAAACAGAAAGAGAAAATCATACTTCCTATATCAACCACCAACTAATATCATATTGAAATCAAGATTATTCACACATAAAAGGTATATATGAGTTGGGGAAAAGAATTAATAATGTTCGTTTGAAAACAAACTACAATGTCTAACTTTTTTTAAATCAAGCCATACCTAGAAGACTCGTGGAGCTTAATCAACACAAAACCATGTTTAGACTCAGTTTAGGATACAGAAATTACTTTCATATTTCATGTTTTCTTAAACTCTTTCTCCGTATCTCTTTACTAATGTTGCATCTCCAGCATCTGTTGCACTAGTTATTTGGTGATAAGTTCAGCTTTCGCATTAGTAACTTAGTCTACTACTATTTATGTTCAGAAAAAATGAATAACAGCAAAATAAGAAGGGGTTAAGGATGGAGCCAACATCATAGCTTTTAAAATAGACTTCCTATAGCATAAACCAGTTAACTCTCTTCTGAGTTTAAGGTAATACTAGTTAGTACGGAAACAGTCATCTTCAGTTGTTCCCTCTGTCCATGTTTATGTGGACACCTTTCCTTATTTGAGTGTCCAAAAATGAGGCCACCTCTCGACTCAAGCTACTTTTATCCTAAATAGTGGAGGCAATAAATTTGTCTTTTTCATCAACCGATTTTGAAACCGAAGAATAGGTTCCCCTAAGTAGTTGGGAGTGTCTTCTTTGAACTCAAAAACAATTTGATTTAAATTATTCCTTGTGAGTGAATAGCATCAACTAGGCTATTCCGAAATTGCATCTAGAAACATATAAACCTTATGCACAAAATTATTAAGCTTTCTCCTCCTAAAACTATGTGCCCATACATGGACAATTCTAAAGGTAAAATGTTGATCTCTTCCCTCCTAAAGCTATGTGCCAACACAATATGGCCACATAAACATCAACTGAGGGAGTATATCACAATCGGGGCAGGTGGGGCAATTGCTCCTACTGGCATTCAAAATTGTTATACTCAACATGTAATCTTGTAACAGGCATACATAAACCTTTGTCTTGCACCTAGTTTCCCTTGCACTTTAACTCTCTAGCTTTGTCATGCAGCTATCAGATGTCACGCTCAAATGATTTTAAACATATAACCAGTGAATTTCTCAACGGCCAACAAAAATGAAAAACTATGATGAACCCCAAAGTTTCAATGTACTCATACCAGTCCCAACTCCTAATATAATTTCGTGAGATTGAAAATATTTACGAAGAAGGAAAATGGACAAAAATGAAACCAAAGAGCACAGAGTTGGAGATAACAAAAAGATAAAATCTTCTTGTAAAATATAATTAATTGACTTTTTCATCGAGTAAAACATATTTAATAGACTTAAAATACACAAAATCTGCTTATGCGTCCAGAAAATGAATTAATGCCAAAAGTGCATTCATACAAGACTCAACTTTTATACTAAAGTACTAAACCAGTCTAGCATTTGAAAAAATAAAAGTTTCATTATTTACAATAGGCACTGCAATAAAAAGTAATCCACACCCTTATATAATGGAATGAGGAAAAGGGTAAAAATCTCACCTTTGCTAAATCACGACTTAGTTTCTTCGCCGTCATAGCCAACGAATCCCGTTCCCTTGACAGCTTCATCTTTATAATAAAAAAAATTAAAATAATAACAACAAATTAATCAACTAAAATTAGAAGAAGAAAAAAATTAAATGCACAATAAATTCATCATACATTATCTTCGAGAGTGACTTTCAATTGCAATTCGGCGTCTTGATAAGCCTGTTCAAGGTGCAAAACTTTATCTTCCAGCTGCACTATAACACGATCCTTTTCGCTTAACGTTTGCCTCAATTTGCCCGTCTCCGATTCGAGCTTCGATACGCGCGACGCAATCGCCATGGACGTGATCTTTCGAGCTAGATCGAGCTGGTCATATGGATCCGTAGGGATTACAGACAGAATTTCATCCGGTAAATGGAAATCCGGCCCGCCGGTGCTGATCTGCGACATCGGAACCCTGATTTCTCTCTCTAAATCGACGAATTTATTAGAGATCGGAAGAATTTTAGAGAGGATAGAGATGGCCTGACAACTTCGGACACAACGATGAAGATTAGGGATTATGAATTTATGAATTTTGAATTAAAAAATTGGAAATCGTACGGGATTGTATTTTCTTTTTCTCTCTCCTAACTATTCTCTTTCTCGGGGAACGTGTGTTTGGTTAACAACGTGTTTTGCGGCTGTTTGTCTGACTTTGAAATGTTTGCGTTTCCCTCCAAACTGTCCGACTCATAATAGAGCCCAAAGGCTAATAATATATTTGGAAATTATTTTTATTGCTTGATCCATTATCACTTTGTGGAGTAATTGGTGCTTTAAAAATTTGAATGTGCTTGTTTCTAAAATAAATAAATATAGGGGGCAGTTGCTTCGGTTTATTTAAAATCATTATCTCAAATATTTGATAATATGAGTGTTCATCTTTATAAAATACATTTATTATATTAGTAATCTTATATTTTCGATAATCAGATACTCAATAAAATATTAAAATTATCAGTAATCACACAAAAATTAAATAGTAATCTGAGATTATCACATAATAGTAATCCTGAAATTTTTATTTAAACAAAAATATCTTTATATTTAATAATTAGGACATAAATATCCTTATTAGTCGCATAGTTTAAATTTATTTATAATTTATTGTTTTTTTTGTTTGTTTATCGACATATTTAGTTTAACTAAAACAACTAACTATCCATACAAAGTATGTAATATTGTTTGTTATTTATTATTATAAATTTAATGTAATATTAATGACATACTTGAAAATTTTGTACTTAATAATTGAATAAATCATGAATTGTTATTTTATAAAACATATTAAAATATTAAATATGATTTACTAAGTAATACTATATTAATTAGTTTGATAGCACTTTGATAATTACACTTGACATTAGCCATATGGGTGAATCATTTAACTAAAATTAGTACAAGGATATTTTAGTGAAAGATCAATATTAGAAAAAAAATATACTTAGTAATCTTAAATTCAGACTAAACACTTATAATAGCAATTACCGGTAATCACATATTTTCTACCAAACAGAAATGACGCAATATAATTATTTTCTATTACTAGCAATTAGATACCCAGTAATTTATATTTAGGTTGGTATCCATCAGGACCTGTAACAAACACCTCCATAACTTATTTAATACACAATACAACATTTAGGATTTATGTGTAGCATATCAAAATTCACGCGGTACATTTGGACATCCAAATCAATACCTATATTTTAAAGGAACTCAAGATCATTTTTTTAATTTTATTGAAAGACCAGAGTTCGGAGACTTGCTTAAGCGAGGGGAAGGTGTTAAGTATGTTAGGTTTGTATATAACGTGAACATGCAATCAAATTACATAAATATAGCGAAAGCGCGATAAAATCAGATTTTAAAATTTTATACAAACCATCAACATGATCTTTCTTTATGCACAAATATTAATTAAATGAAAGAGATGGAGAATAAGAATTATACCCTTGTAGAATTCTAGCTTCCTCAGGTACAAGTTCATCTTCAATTCCTTCGCGTTCTTCTTGAATTCCACCGATTAAATTTCTTCCTTTGATCAACGTTAGCCACCCAAGTGTTTGGCCTCTAGAGGTGATCCACCAAGGAATAATATCTATTCAAGAGATGGGTATTGACAAAACCCTAGTTTCTATCTCTATAAAAATTGTAAGTACTCTCCACAATTCTTATGCAAAAGTGTGTAACCATAATGTATGATAAGTCTCCTCTTATTTATATATGTAGGAAAACCTTCCCTAAACTATTTAGAATTAGGGTTTCTATTCATCACGAACCCTAGTTGTCCAAGTTATTCAATCAGATTGATCATTTTTAGGACATAAGTCTCAGCGGTAGTGCCATCGGTCATCCGAGATCGGAAGAGCTCCTTAGATATCTGATATTTAGCAGTCCTATTTTGCTCACCATACAACTCCTTAAGGTACAACAATATAGTAGGAGCATCCATAGTTTCATGTTGACGCTGAAGCTCGTTACTCATGGATGCGAGCATGATGCATTGAGCCAAGATTGCATCATCTTGCCACTTTCTGAAAGTAGCAATCTCTTCCTCAGAGGCTATTTCTGCAACATTTATAGGGACTGGCGAATTTAGGACATAAGAAATCTTTTCAGCAGTGAGAACAATTCTCAGATTTCTTAACTAGTCCGTGTAATTCGGTCCGGTCAGTTTGTTAGTATTAAGTATGCTACACAATAATAGCGAGTTTAACATTTTTAAATTCTGCATGTGAAATAGACAACATTTTAGCATATATTCATTTTATTAATTACCAAAATAAATTAGGTCTTTATTTTAAATTTGTATCTCCTACGATTTTCATCAAACTATAATATCCTCAATATATAGTTCGACAAATCTAATTAAAGATTTGCTAGTGAGAATAAGGATTCCATTTTAAATATATAGAGCCTTGTGGTGACACAACAAACGATATATAAATAAATAGGTAGACAACTATTATCAATTATATCACTATGTAACTCCTTATATTGTGCCTGTTAGATTAGGTTTAATCAAGTGGTGACAAATTCGAATCAAAATTATCCAAGTTAGGTCCAATCTAGCACTTTCATATATGTGAAGAGAAAAATACCGTCCTTGTGGTGACACAACAAAACTGTAATGTTCAATTACTTAATAAGCATCAAATGTGATAAGGCAGCATCTTAAATATTTAATACTTTCTTTGTGATGACACAAATAACTCATATTAAATATTTAATACTCTATCGCTTTACCATGCTAGTAGGCGACGTTCGATATTCCAAATATCTTTGGTTACTTGTTGGACGATTTCGCAATCGATAAACACACACGTGCAAGTATACACGGTCCACAAGTAATATATTGATAAGATATGAGTCGAACTCACAGGAAATTGTGACGAATAAATACCAAGTACCAATCGTATATCAATTTGATCTAATTTAAACGATGAAGATTTGAGTTTTGTTGATTTGTTGAGTTTATAAGTCAAGTAAAGAATAAAACACGGTAAAATATCAAGATAAAAAGATCTAAGATTACAATTTCCCCCAACACGTCATTTGAATATCCTAACTCTCTCTTTTTAATCAGTTATGTCATACGAATTGACAACCGAGAAATCAAAACTTCATGAGAGCCTCTATTGATAGTCAATCACGAATCTTCCTAAGCGATGAATAGGTATATGTCTATCCTATACACTATCAAAAGACCAATTTCAAGAATGATTAATAAGACACGTGTCACTAAATCTCGTTAAGCATCCCCTCAATTACAAACTTTCACATCGAAAGTCATTAAGACTAGATTCTCTATTGGTTGCATGCGGTAATTAGGTATATGTCTATCCCAACTACTATCAAGTTACCTATTTATGCGGATAATTAATAAGACACACGTCACTTAATCTAATTAATAACCCACAACAATATTTAACTCTCGCATGTTATCATAACTAGGTCTTAACCTATAATCCTTTCGTCAAGTTCATATAGGTTCCCAAGGTAATTGTGGGCCAAGCAATTAATCTAGAAAGCAAGGGTTATGATAATCAATTCACAAATGAATAACTAAAATCAATAGAGAGATAATTCAATTCAATTTAAGTGTTGGGTTCCATTGCAATCTTATAATAGAAGGTTAGTTCATGATAGCTGCAATAAACATCAATTTCAATTTATACATTGTCAAATTTGAATTACAAAGGAGATGAAAATCTAGAAATGAAACTACTTTTGAAGCTATTCAGTTGTTGTTCCTTGGGTTGTTGTTGGTTTCTAGCTCTCCTCCTTAGTTTTGCAATTCTTGTTAACTGAGTTCCTTGGGTTGTTGTTGGTTTCTAGCTCTCCTCCTTAGTTTTGCAATTCTTGTTAACTGAGTTCCTTGGCTTGTGGCTTGATTCAACTTGATTTGCAGCCTTTAGCACTATTGTTTAATGTAATATGTAACCTCCCTCTCTCTAGATGTCTGATATGAAGCTCAGAAGAGAATATATATAGTTTTCATCAAAAAATCCTAGCTAAACTCGAACAAAATGCAGCTCAAATCGCACTGAAAGTATGCCAAATCACACTCAGGACGGCGTTGGCGCGCCCACATGGTGCCTGGTGCGCGCGCGCCCATGGCCTAGTTGGCACACGCTGGCTGCTGCACGCCCGCGTCGCGCGCCCGGACGCCTGCGCGAGCGCCCACGCCCATGCCCTGGCGCCCCGCCTGCTGTCGAGCCCCTTGCGCGCGCCCGCGCGCGCGCATGCCGAGTGCCAGCGCATATGCCAGCAGAGCAGCACCCATGCCAGCGCCCAGTGCGTGGCGCACCCGTGGCTTGGCCGACACCGCACGCCGTGCACGCTTTCCAACGTCGTGCACGCTCAACTTCCGAATTTCATCAACTTATGCATCGAGCATCACCAAATACTAATTTTCACCGTAATACCATTCGGGCACAGATATCTAAGTACAGGCTTGCCCTCGTGGCTTGGCCGACGCCGAACGCCGTGCACACTCGACTTCCAAATTTCATCAAATTAAACACCGAGCGTCGCCAAACACTAATTTTCACTGTAGTACCAATCGGGCACGGATGTCCAGGCACGGTCATTGAGTCATTGCAAACAACGATCCGAGCAATCTTTATTTTAATTCCTACAAACACAATGAAAATGCACCAAAGCAACATAAAAGAAGTAAAAATAACAAGAAACTAAATTATCTAGACAAAAGATAAAAATACCTAAAAACCATATAAAATTCTCAAAAGTTAACAAATTATCAAGAACAAAGGTACCCAAATTGTGTGTATAAAACACCCTCATCAATGCTTAGGACTTAATATGATTTCTTTGAGTGATTTGTTATTATTTGTCTCATCTTATTTAGCGCGCATGCACACACACACACACACATATATATATATATATAAAACACCCGTCATATTATTTAACATGCAAAACATGTTGGATAATATATAATATATGTATAGTAAACATGCACATATAGAATACTATATTCTACCCAGATTGATATAGACTTTTATTCTAGTTTGGTTCACTAGAGCTACCAAGTGAACCAAAAGGTCAAACCTAAGGTGCAAGAACTGAATTTAAATATAACTATTATATTTAAATCCTGGGCTCCATTACAAACGGGTCTTCAAACACTCTTTGCTCCTTTGTCTCCAATTCTTTCAAATAATTCGAACTAATCCTATTACATAAACTATTTACAACAAATAGAAACCTTGATTAGTAGTCAAGGGAAAGTACATAGGAGGAAGATAGAATTTACATTAAGAAAAATTAGAAAAGACGAGGTACGCAGACCCCATTTATAAAAACCCATTTATTCAAGCATCCTTTAAAATAAATCTAATCACACATTGGTCAATAGTCTATAATCAATCCTATTTATTATCATACATATCTCCATATGCATCAAAAAATAACATTCATCTCATGAATAATAAAACATTCCATATATGAATCAATATCATTTAATGGGCAATTTAAAGTTACACGAAATCCAATTTCAAGTTTAAAATAACTCTTTATTTTAATTATAAAATCATGTAAAATAACTCTTTATTTTAATCCAATTCTAAATTAAAATAAACTCCTTTATTTCTAATTTCAGAAAAAATTACAAAATGGACTTGCAACCTTCATGTGTCGCGGCTCAAACTAAGCGTCGCGACTCTAAAGGAAGAGCATTGCGGCCCTCAAATAAGGCACCAAGCGCCGCAACTCAGGATTTGCGCGCCGCGGCTCCCACAAAGGAGCGTCGCGGCTCACAAGCTCTGTCGTTCGTTTTTAGTTTTTCCAGATCGCAAATTTTGCAGTTTTTTCCCAAAAACATGATTCTATACTAACAATAATGTCCAATAAATTATTCTAAACACATACCCATACATATATAGAATCAAATCAATTAATAATTCACATAAAGTTTGGCTTTGATACCATTGTTAGGTTTGTATATAACGCGAACATGCAATCAAATTACATAAATATAGCGGAAGCACGATAAAATTAGATTTTTAAAATTTTATACAAACCACCACCATGATCTTTCTTTATGCACAATTATTAATTAAACGAAAGAGATGGAGAATAAAAATTATACCTTTGGAGAATTCTAGCTTCTTCAGGTACAAGTTCACCTCCAATTCCTTCGCGTTCTCCTTGAATTCTACCGATTAAATTCTTTTCTTTGATCAACGTTAGCCACCCAAGTGTTTGGCCTCAAGAGGTGATCCACCAAGGAATAATATCTATTCAAGAAGATATGTGTTGACAAACCCTAGTTTTTATCTCTATAAAAATTGTAAGTACTCTCCACAATTCTTATGCAAGAGTGGGTAACCATAATCTATGATAAGACTCCTCTTATTTATAGATGTAGGAAAACTCTTTCCTAAACTATTTAGGATTAGAGTTTCTATTCTAATTAAACTCTTTTAATTAAATTAAACTCCTAATCTAATTAAGAATTCATAAAAGAGTACTTCTATTAATTAATTCTCAATCCATATTAGGAATTAAATAATAGTAATAGTAATAGTAATAGTAATAGTAATAGTAATAGTAATAGTAATAGTAATAGTAATAGTAATAGTAATAGTAATAATAATAGTAATAGTAATAATAAGACTCCTCTTATTAATTTATATCTAATATTTCTAAAATATTAAATAATAAATATTAAGCTATTTAATTTATTCTATTTCCATAGACTAAATTAAATACACATAATTTATTATTACAATTATGTCATTTACTTCTTAAATAAATCTTTTCCTTTAGGGTGTAACCCTTTAGGTTCTCCATATTAAATCGGTTGTGAATAAATCAATTAGAACAATTCTAATCTTATTTAAATAAATAAATTAAACTATTTAATTTATTTAATTAAATAATATTTATTCTACAATAAGGGTAAGCCCCCTTAGCGATCAATGACTTTCCAAATAATATAAATTTTAACATTAATTATAAAAGAACCTTTCAGTGAATAATTACCGTATAATTCAATCATTTTATCATACAATGTCCCAATTAAATATAAGACATAGAATTATTATCAAGTCTTATTTTATTTAATTATATATATTTCGATTCCCAAATGCACAACTCTAAATAGTGCAAATTAGAAACTTCTTTCTAAATTTATTCTGCCTTGGGCAAGGACTACTGAGTTGTCATTCGAATCATATAGGACATTCACATTTTTTTACTATATGTGATAGATTCTTTGTTGATCATTCACCTATCTCCATGTACAACTTATTATACCCAATCATACTCTTTGATATACCCTAAAGGTCTTAAGGGACATGTCAAAATATACCTCATCATACATAAGATACTATGATGATCTCAAGTTCAAGGATCACTTGTACTATTATCACTAGAGGAATTCCTATTGACAAGCAAGTAAAACTCCATTAGGTATTCCTTAGCGAGCCACGTTTAGTAAACTTATTCTCCAATAAGTACCTACATACTTGTTTAAGTGTCTCCACACAAATGATTATGAGATCAATCATCCTCTTCCTAAGAGCAAACAACTTATGCACTAATCTATCTGAATTCACTAATCCACTTTTTAGTAATCCAACGATTAAGAACGATTTTAGTTTTAAGCTATCTAGAATTTAGATTTAATTAGCATGGTCATCATCATGATTCTAAAAGTATTGCTTAAAATTATGGGTTTATCACATATTAAATAACAACACCATGTAGATAAAGTACCTTTAATACTTTTATTAATAAATAAATAAGATTATAAAGTATATGCTACATCATATCAAATATGATTGGCTTGTGTGCATACTACTTTCAAGGTACCCCCGACTTTCGTGAAATACGGTTACCTTTTTCCTAATGTTTTCCTTAAAAAGATTAAATATATTGCCTTAAGGAACTTGAGATGTGTATTTGTGTTATGTGCCTATATGAATTGTATCATTGAGGAAAGTTTAAGATATTATCTCCTAGAGTCAAGTTGAATTCGTAATTTAGATAATATAGGGTATTGTCTCCTACGTCATTGAAGTCAAAATCTAAGGCATTGCCTCCTAGAGTTGAATCGAATTGTGAAGCATAAGGTATCCTCTCTTATACTATTTAAGTTGAAATATAGGGTATCATCTCCTAGAGTCAAATCGTAAAACATAAGGTGTCGTCTCCTATGTCTTTTAAGTCAAACTAGAGTCAAATCGTGAAATCTAGGGTGTCGTCTCCTAGAATCAAATTGTCGAATGTAAATAACTTAGGGGTTGTCTTCTAAGGTCAAGTCGTAGATTATCTTGAAAGCAACTTTTGAGCCTCTTTAAACCTATGCACGAAGGATTTGATTCGAAGGAACCGTTTAGTTTTAGTTTCGTTTAACAAGAAATTTAAGGTGTTATTTAGAGAAAATATTATTTTTAAACCCTTCATCAAATAAGAATCAAGGCTCTTCATTACTTTCAATTTTAGCCTAGAATTAATCTAATAACCTAGTTTGATTTCTTTTTAAAAGATCTTTGTAATTTCGTTTGAAAATCATTTTCATATGTCGAAAGATAAAATTAAGCATCAAAAATAAGGTTGGAGCTAACCATGGGCATGTAAGCCATATAAATAACTCCAAGCACCTTGAAATAATAAAATTCATTATCAAAAGGCCTTAAACCCAATTTTCGTCGGATAAAACCTTCGATATCGTTTTAAGGCCCAAATTACATTAACAACTATCGAGCACAATATTACAACCGTTAACTATGTTCATCATGGGAATATCTTTCAACTCTTATTAAATATGATGTTTAAGGGTCTTGAATTCATTCATAGGCTCACATAATTCTTAATCATACCCAACAACGCACCATGATCTATAATCGGAGTTTAGAGTTTAGGAAAGAACTTTCATAAACCATAAATTCATAAATCTCACAACAAATCAACAACATCATAATTATATCGTTATCCATATTGTAAGAATCGAATATCACCAACAATTATCGAAATCACAAGGATCTATCACGCATCAACGAGATCTATTAAAATAACTTAGAATCTAAAGAATGAAATCCATAGATCTAGAAAATAACATATCGAGATCTAATCGAAAATATATCCTAGGTTGGCTATAAGAAGATTCTATTCGTGAGAATTCCTCGATGGCCAAAAGGTAGGATCCCCTCACCACTAGATATTAATCTAGGATATTTGAGTGACCTAGAAATCAAAAGATAATGACTCCTAATCAAAATTAATTGATAAATTACTAAAAAGATATCATTGGTTGGTTAGGAGGAGATTCCAACCGTGAGAAATCCTCTATAACCATCTTTAATCCCACAAATAGGATCCAAACACCTTTAGAAGTAATTTAGGATGTTATGAGAGCCTAAAATCGAAGAAATAACTAAAAACAAACAAAGCTCAAGCACAATAATCGACAAAATGAGCTAGATCTATATCAAATGACCGTTAAAATGACTTTATAAGTTAGCACTATAAGAAAAATGATTAATTCCGTCGAACATTCAGTCGGATTAAAACTCGTCGGGGATAAGTCCATTGGAAATTCAGTCGGAAATAAGTATCGTCGACAAAATTATGGTCGACGAACAACTCGTCGCAGGTAGACTCTTTCCGACGGAATTATTTTCGACGGACTAATTTTGTCGGCGGTAACATGTACACGTGTCAAATTTCTACTCGTGTGGGAATGTATAATTCCGACGAAACTTTCGTCGGACATAAGGGTTGTTTCGTCAAAAATAGATTTTTTAAAAATAAATTATAATTCCTTATTTCTGATGGAAGTTCCGTCGAGTTTATAGTATTCTATCATAAATATTATTATTTTTTAATTATTTTTTGTTTTTGCAGTTTCCAAGTTTTAAAACCTCATTTTTTATATCTGTAACCTGCTTTCCTGACAACACATACAATAATCAACCAATAACTACATTTTCAACAACATATATTGTAATCAACCAATAATACAACATAACTACTTTGAAAAATAACATATATACACGTTTTAACGTGTATATATAACTACTTTTCTAACAACATATAACGTGTGTGTGTATATATATATATACACACACACACGATAAGTTATAAACTACAAAGTAACTTCAATGATTTACAAAATTAAACTAAAATACATTGATTTACAAAGAATCAAGCTAAACTATAATGATATAACGTATAAGCTACAAAGAATAAAGGTAACTTCAATGATTTACAAAACTAAGGTAAAATACATTGACAATTTACATTCGAATCAAACTAAACTAGAATGATTTACATAAAACAAGCAAGTATACAATGTTTTACAAAACATCTAAGTAAATGATATACAAAATATTAACCTAAGCTAGTAGTACCACCACTATGAGGAGAATCATCAGGCAGGGGTCGACGTTGCTGCTCTGGTGTCTGAAATTTATCGTTATCATCCCCTTGCTCGCGATCTATATCACCAGCCTGCTCACCATCACCAGCATGCTTGGCATCGCCACCTTGTTGATACAATTAGAAATATAAGTTAATAGTCCACATGAGAGAATTAAAAAGATAGCTAAATAAAAAGTAAATAACATGCAGAATAATCAACTTAAAATACGTAAAATACTTGAGTAGCTGGAGGCTGACTCAGCATCGACCCAAAAGCTTCCGTAAGTAGGGTAACCACCATCCAGACCACCTCGTCACGTATCGTAGCGAATTGCTTTGGAGGGATACCCATACTTTCAATGGTGGCCTCTATTGTAATGTCTTGAGTAAGCTGGTAGAGGCGAGCACGACTAGGCAGGTCTTGACGATGGAATATCGGATCAGTACCAAACGTCTCCAATACCACCGCCATAACCCTTTGGAACATGGCGTCATCCAAGTCAGTGCCCGTATGCGATAATCCAATAAGTACTCTCAGACGTTAGCGCTGACTAGATCCTGCGAAAATAAATATATATAACATTACTAATAATAATTTATATAATTTTATAAATTATGATATAACGAGAAATATAACAAATATAAATACCTCCAGGTAGTGCATATACGCCGGTACCCTCAGCAGGCCCAACACTCGATACATGTTGGTACTATTAGTAAGGGATCCTGAGACGTGAACCATAGACTCAGCTCCTCATCCCGAGATAAGCTAATCTTGGACGAAGGGATGGTGGAATCTAATGACTCAGAATCCTCCCTAGCATCCCGCAACTCAACTCCACGCTGGACCCGATGCTTCATAAATCGGTCTTGTAATTTATTTTGTATATGTGAATTAAATCATTTTATTAACTACTTAATATTAATAATTACTAAATATTGATATTAGTCTTACCTGTATAGCTAATGTTATGGGAGATATAGTAGAGTCCTTTGGCGTATGGGCTCTATCCTAGAACTCTATCATGATAGGAGGTTGGCCCAAGCTCGCCCGCATGGTCTAATAAATACATTCGTATAACATTTATTAAGTACGCTGATGAAAATTGAGTATCTAAACAACTAAATAAAAATAGCTATAAAACCCACTCATCACCATTTTTTGAAATTATCAAACACGGTAAAATGGCAGAGATGGGTCTAAAGGCTGGAAAGATCAAAGATTTCACCACCTTGGGGGCTGTAGTCGAACACTTCCAAGTCGAGGATTATGGTAATGTTGACGGAAGAAGTCAAAAGAAGAACGAAGAAGATATATCCCTCGTTTTAGAGGGGCAATTTTGGAGACCCAACAATAGTCCCTCTATCTATTAGGTTTGTATAACGCGAACATGGAATCAAATTATATAAATAAAGCGGAAGTGCGATAAAATCAGATTTTAAAATTTTATACAAACCATCACCATGATCTTTCTTTATGCACAATTATTAATTAAACAAAATAGATAGAGATTAAGAAATTATACCCTCGTAGAACTGTGCTTCCTCAGGTACAAGTTCAATTCCAATTCCTTCGTGTTCTCCTTGAATTCCACCGATTAAATTCCTTCCTTTGATCAACGTTAGCCTCCCAAGTGTTTGGCCTCTAGAGGTGATCCACCGAGGAATAATATCTATTCAAGAAGATGGGTGTTGACAAAACCCTAGTTTCTATCTCTATAGAAATTGTAAGTACTCTCCATAATTATTATACAAGAGTGTGTAACCCTAATCTATGATAAGACTTCTCTTATTTATAGATTTAGGAAAACACTTCCCAAAACTATTTAGGATTAGAGTTTCTATTCTAATTAAACTCCTAATCCACTTAGGAATTCATGTGAGAGTACTTCTATTAATTAATTCCTAATCCCTATTAGGAATTAAATAATAGTAATAGTAATAATTATAATAAGACTCCTCTTATTAATTTATATTTAATATTTATAAAATATTAAATAATAAATATTAAGCTATTTAATTTATTCTATCTCCATAGACTAAATTAAATACACTTAACTTATTATTACAATTATGCCATTTACTTCTTAAATAAATATTTTTCTTTTACGGTGTGACGCTTTAGGTTCTCCATATTAAACCGGTTGTGAATAAATCAATTAGAACAATTCTAATCTTATTTAAATAAATAAATTAAACTATTTAATTCATTTAAATAAATAATATTTATTCTACAATAAGGATAAGCTCCCTTAGCGATCAACGACTTTCTAAATAATATAGATTTCAACATTAATCACAAAAGAACCTTTCAGTGCATAGTTACCGTACAATTCAATCCTTCTACCATACAATGTCCCAATTAAATATAAGACATGGAATTACTGTCAAGTCTTATTTTATTTAATTATATGTATTTCGATTCTCAAATGCATAACTCTAAATAATGCAAATTAGAAACTCTTTTCTAATTTCATTCTGCCTTGGCCAAGGACTACTGAGTTGTCATTTATCGAATCACATAGGACATTCACATCTTTTACTAGACGTGGTAGATTCTTTGTTGATCATTCACCTATCTCCATGTACAACTTATTATACTCAATCATACCCTTTGTTATACCCTAAAGGTCTTAAGGGACATGTCAAAGTATAACTCATCATACACAAGATACTATGATGATCTCAAGGATCACTTGTACTACTATCACTAGAGGAATTCCTATTGACAGGCGAGTAAAACTCCATTAGGTATTCCTTAGCGAGCCACGTTCAGTGAACTTATTCTCCAATAAGCACCTACATACTTGCTTTAGTGTCTCCACACAAATGATTATGAGATCAATCATCCTCTTCCTAAGAGCAAACAACTTATGTACTAATCTATATGAATTCACTAATCCCCTTTTTAGTAATCCAACGATTAAGAACGATTTTAGTTTTAAGCTATCTAGAATTTAGATTTAATTAGCATGGTCATCATCATGATTCTAAAAGTATTGCTTAAAATTATGGGTTTATCACATATTAAATAACAACACCATGTAGATAATATAAAATGCCTTTAATAACTGAATAAGATTACAAAGTATATGCTACATCATATCAAATATGATTGGCCTGTGTGCATACTACTTTCAATCTCCCACTTGCACTAAAGCCAATCGTCATGGTATCTAATACCCTTCTTCTCTAAGTGACGATCATCCTGCCGTTTGGATAAAGCTTCAGTAAATGGATATGCAATGTTGTTCTTGAGAGTCTACTAATCTCTATAGTGACTTTTCTTCTTTCAATGATTCCTCTAATCAAATGAAAGTGCCGCAACACATGTTTGAATCCAAGATGAGACTTAGGAACTATTCCTAGTTCTGTGATGAACTGTTTCATCCAAACAATCAACTTGCAGCTTCAGTTACAGCTATATACTTTGTCTTTGTCACTAAATCAGCAACTCTTTGCTATTTTGGAACCTTTCCAATTCACTGCACCACCATTCAAGGTAACAATTTATCCTAAAGTGAATTTGTTATCGTCTTGGTCAGTCTGAAAAACTTGAGTCTGTTTAGCCCTCTAGTTTTAATTCAGACCTATCATGAATCATGATCACATCTTCAATACCGGTTATGTACTTAAGATGTTTATCACTGTCTTATAGTGATCTTCTCCAGAATATGACTGATCAACATCAGGCCTTGTATATTCATTGCATACATGATAGTAACTCATGCGATCTCTCTTTAAATTGGAGACAATTTTATAGAGATTCACTCCATGGCTCATCTTCATGAGACCTCTCTTGGAGTTTGCCATGCTAAACGCCTTTAGCATCAAATGAATATACGTTCATTGGGTCAAGCCGAACATCCTTTTAAATCTATCTATATAGATTTATATCCCCAATTTATAGGATGCTCCTCCCAAGTTATTCATGGAGGAATGTTTAGACAATTTTATCTTTACTGATTGTAGCATTGGTGTGTCATTCCTTATCAGTAATATATCAACATATAATACTAGGAATGTCACAGTGCTCCCACTGACCCTTGTGTACACACTAGGTTCATTCTCGTTTTTGATAAAATCAAACTCTTTTGATTGTCTCATCAAAATGAACGTTCCATCTTTGAGAAGCTTGCTTCAATCCATAAATGGATCATTGTAGCTTAAAACACGATTTGCTTCAACCTTTGAAACAAATTCCTCTGGCTGTATCATACATACATTCTCCTCAAGTCTTCATTGAGGAAGGACGTCTCCACATCCATTATGTCAGATTTCGTAATAAGTTGCAATCACAAGCAAAATCCAAATGGACTTGAGCATTACTCGGTAATAATGTTTTATTACAGTCAACTCCTTGACTTTATTTGAAACCTTTTAAACAGGTATGGTCTTATAGGTCTCCACCTTGTCATTTGCCCTAGTCTTTCTCTTTAAAAACCCATTTACACCCTCTAGACACTATTCCTTTCGGTGGAGTAACCAGAGTCTATACTTGGTTCTTATACATGGAGTCCATTTTGGATTTCATGGCCATCTGTCATTTCTCTGAGTGTCTTCTACTCATAGCCTCATCGTATATAACTGGATCATCATCCTTTATGATGCGTACCTCATCATCATCCTCTATGATGAATCCATACCTCCTAGGTATCTTCGGTACTCTTTCAGATTTACGATTTGGTTATGGTACAATAGGTCTATCTACAAGTTCCTCAGTTTGACTTGTAGTACTTTGTGGTCCTTGAACTCCTTCAAGATCTATTACCCTCCCAATAGCTCCTTCAATGATAAATATCTTTATCCAAGAAGGCAGCGTATAGGATTATAGTAATAATGCCCTAAACTTTCTTTAGGATATCCCACAACTCTGCACTTGTCAAATTTTGTCTCAAACTTATCTTTTGAAATCTTTTCACATAAGTTGGACAACCCCATATCTTAACATACTTAAGACTAGGAATCCTCCCTATCCATAACTTTTATAGAGTCTTGGGGCCGAATTTTGAGGTTACCTTATTTTGTAGATATGCAGCCGTTTCTAGGGCATAACCCCAGAAGGATACTGGAATGTCAGTAAAAATAATTATGGACCGCACTATGTTCTACATGGTACAATTTTCCTTTTTAGATACACCAATCAATTATTGCATATCATGAAACGTCCATTATGAGAAAAATACCATTTTGAGATGATCTAGAAACTCATTGCATAAGTATTCCTTCCTCGATCTGATCAAAGAATCTTAATACTTTGTCAATTTGTTTTACTTCTGAATTCTTTGAACCTTTCAAATGATTCAGACTTGTATTTCATAAAATACATATATTCAACTCTTTGAACGATCATCTCCTTTTCTTTTACTAGTTTGTTCAATTTGCAAAATTATTTTTCATGTAAGTCAAGTTTACAAAGTCCATCAAATGATCTTCCAGTTTCAAACAAAACATTATCATTGTAAATAGAACAACAATTGTTCTTAAATATAATACCAGAACCTTCCTTGTCAAACAACGGAAGTAATAATATTTCTTAAGAGAACTGGAACATAATAACAACTTATTAACTTAACAGACTTGCCCGTAGGCAATGCTAAACTATAAGTTCCTACGGCTAATGTAGCAACCATTACTCCATTCTCCGCACGTAAGATTACTTACTCTTTGTTTAGCTTTCTACTTCTGCTTAGTCTCTGTATTGGATTGCATACATGAGAACTATAGCCGATATCCAATACCCAAGTAGAACCTTGACTTACAGAAAGATTTATTTCAATGATGAACAAACCTATATCTATAACCGAATCTTCACTAAGCTTCTTCTGGTTAGCCTCTGCAAGATGCTCCTTATAGTTTCCTTTCCAATATCCAGGCTTATTGCAGTGGAAGCAAACTCCTTTGCTATCTGCATCAGTTTTGTTCTTAGTATCCTTAGTTATTGCCTTTCCTTATACCTTCTTTGAATTGTTCTTCTTTTAAGAAGATCCTTTGGCCCTCTTCCGCTTCCTAGAAGAATCATCTATCAGTAAGACTTGGTCTTTCTTGGTTGGAAAGTGACTCTTTACAGTTTTCAACGTGTTTAAGCAACTCATGCAGGTTGACATATAGCTTGTTCACGTGAAAATTCACAACAATTTGTGAGAAAGAGTCCGAAAGTGATTACAAGATCAAATCTTGGATCAACTCTCCATCCATTAAAACCTAGTTGTTCCAATTGTTCAATCAGATTGATCATTTTAGGACATATGTCTGTACTGTAGTGCCATCGGTAATTCTAGATCGGAAAAGCCCCTTAGATATCTGATATCTAATAGTCATACTTTCCTCACCCTTCAACTCCTTGAAGGTGCCGGAGTACAGTAGGAGCATCCATAGTTTCATGCTGATGCTGAAGCTCGTTACTCATAGATGCGAGCATGATGCATTGAGCCAACTATGCATCATCTTGTCACTTTCTAAAAGTAGCAATCTCTTCCTCAGAGGCATTGTCTGCAACCATTGCAGGGATAAGCGTATTAAGGACATAAGATAGCTTTTCAGCCTTGAGAACTATTCTCAAATTCTTTAACTAGTCCTTTTAATTTGGTCCGGTTAATTAGCATCTAATATGCTCCGCAATGATAGTAAATTAGACATTATAAAATTCTGTAAATGAATTAACAATATTTTAGCATACATTCATTTAATTAATTACCAAAATAAATTAGGTCTTTATTTTAAATTGGTATCTCTCACCTTTTTTCATCAAACTATATTACCCTCAATATATATAGTTCGGCAAATCTAATTAAAGGTTTGCTAGTGAGAATAAGGATCCCATTTCAAATGTATATAGCTTTGTGTGACACAACAAACGATATATAAATAAATAGGTAGACAACTATTGTCAATTACATCACTATGTAACTCCTTGTATTTTGCCTCTTAGATTATTTTGATCAAGTGTGACACATCCAAATCAAAATTATTCAAGTTAAGTCTAACCTAGCACTTCCATATATTCGAAAGAAAAACACTGTCCTTGTATGACACAACAAAACAGCATCGTTCAGTCTATGTATAAGCATCAAATGTGATAAAGCAACATCTTAAATATTTAATACTTGCCTTATGTGACACAATAAACTCATATTAAATATTTAATACTCTATCGCTTTACCATGCTAGAAGGAGACGTTCGATATTCCAAATATCTTTGAACGCTTAAGACTTAATATAATTTCTTTGAGGGGTTTGTTATTATTTGTCTCATCTTGTTTAGCGTGCTTTCACACATATATATATATATATATATATATATATATATATATATATATATAAAATACGCGTCATATTATTTAACATGCGAAGCATGTTGTATAATATATAATATATACATAGTAAGCATGCACATATAGAATACTATATTCTACCCGGATTGATTATGGACTTTTATTCTAGTTTGGTTCACTAGAGCCACCAAGTGAACCAAAAGGTCAAACCTAGGGTGCAAGAACTGAATTTAAATATAACTATTACATTTAAACCCGGACTCCATTACAAAACGGGTCTTCAAGCACTCCTTGCTCCTTTGTCTCCAATTCTTCAAAATTAATTCTTACTAGTCCTATTACAAAAACTATTTACAATAAATAGAAACCTTGATCAGTAGTCAAGGGGAAGTACACAGGATGGTGATAGAATTTACATTAAGAAAAAATTAGAGAAGAGAAGGTACACAAACCCCATTTATAAAAACTCATACATTCAAGCATCCACTAAAATAAATCCAATCACACATTGGTCAATAGTCCATAATCAATCCCTATTTATTATCATACATATCTCTATATGTATCAATAAATAACATTCATCCCATGAATAATAAAACCATTCCATATATGCATTGATATAATTTAATGGGCAATATTAGTTAGTATAAAATCCAATTAGTTATCATGGAATCCAATTCCAACTCTAATTAGTTATCATGAAATCCAATTTTAATTAAAATAAACTTCCTTATTTTAATCATATTCCAAATCAAAATAAACTCTTTAATTTTAATTTATCCAATTTTGAATAAAAAATAAACTCCTTTATTTTTTAATCAAATTCCAAATCAAAATAAACTTCTTTATTTTAATTTATCCAAATTTTTGAATAAAAATAAACTCCTTTATTTTTAATCAAATTTTAAATCAAAATAAACTCCTTTATTTTAATTTACAAAAATAAAAAAAATAAAAAAATGAGGTCAACCCATGATCATAAACCTTTAAAAGAAATAATCAAATATGCCTTTAAGTTAAACTTCAAACCCTGAATTATATAGTTTAAATATTAAACATTCTGATTCTTAATCAAAAGTAATTCTGGTGTAGTGGTAAGACTTTCAACTTATAACCAATAGGTCAAGGGTTCAAAACCTTCTAGCTCCAAATTAATTATTTCATTTTTAAAGGTTGACCAATCAACGCCACATCAACAGTCAACAATTGACCAGTCAGCGCCACATCAGCAGCATGTGCCACGTCATCAGTTGACCAGTCAACGTTTGACCGTTGACTTTGACCAATTTTTTTTTTAAAACAAAAAACTTTTAATAAATAAATAAATAAATAATTTTACACAAACAGTTATACCCAATTAAATTATTCTAAACACATATCAATGTATATACAGAATCAAAACAATTAATAATTCGCATAAAGTTTGGCTCTTGATACCACTCTAAGGTTTGTATAACGCGAACATTCAATCAAATTATATAAATAAAGCGAAAGCGCGATAAAATCAGATTTTAAAATTTTATACAAACCATCACCATGATCTTTCTTTATGCACAATTATTAATTCAACGAAATAGATAGAGATTAAGAAATTATACCCTCGTAGAACCGTGATTCCTCGAGTACAAGTTCAACTCCAATTCCTTCGTGTTCTCCTTGAATTCCACCGATGAAATTCATTCCTTTGATCAACATTAGCTACCCAAGTGTTTGGCCTCTAGAGGTGATCCACCAAGGAATAATATCTATTCAAGAAGATGGGTGTTGGCAAAACCCTACTTTCTATCTCTATAGAAATTGTAAGTACTCTCCACAATTCTTATGCAAGAGTGTGTAACCCTAATCTATGATAAGACTTTTCTTATTTATAGATGTAGGAAAACTCATCCCTAAACTATTTAGGATTAGGGTTTCTATTCTAATTAAACTCCTTTAATTAAATTAAACTCCTAATCCACTTAGAAATTCATGTGAGAGTACTTCTATTAATTAATTCCTAATCCCTATTAGAAATTAAATAATAGTAATAGTAATAATAATAATAATAATAATACTCCTCTTATTAATTTATATTTAATATTTCTAAAATATTAAATCTATTTAACAAAATACAAATGATTTTGAATTTTCCGCTCATCTAATAAATCATCTGAGCCGTCCAAAGTTTGTCATAAATCTAACCGTTCATTATTTCTTCTTCTTTATTGTCTCTCTTCTTCTATCTTTTTCTTCCTCTCCAAACTCTATCCCTAATACTTCTTTTTCCATCTTTTTCTTCCTCTTCAAAAAAACTTTAGTGTCGGAGACACGGGTTACCGCTAGTAATAAATATTAAGCTATTTAATTTATTCTATCTCCATAAACTAAATTAAATACACTTAACTTATTATTACAATTATGCCATTTACTTCTTAAATAAATATTTTCTTTTTGCAGTGTGACCCTTTAGGTTCTCCATATTAATCTGGTTGTGAATAAATCAATTAGAATAATTCTAATCTTATTTAAATAAATAAATTAAACTATTTAATTCATTTAAATAAATAATATTTATTCTACAATAATGGTAAACCCCCTTAGCGATCAACGACTTTTCAGATAATATAAATTTCGACATTAATCACAAAAGAACCTATCAATGCATAGTTACCACACAATTCAATCCTTCTACCATACAATGTCCCAATTAAATATAAGACATGGAATTACTGTCAAGTCTTATTTTATTTAATTATATGTATTTCGATTCTCAAATGCACAACTCTAAATAATGCAAATTAGAAACTCTTTCCGAATTTCATTCTGCCTTAGCCAAGGACTACTGAGTTGTCATTTATCGAATCACATAGGAGATTCACATCTTTTACTAGACGTGGTAGATTCTTTGTTGATCATTCACCTATCTCCATGTACAACTTATTATACACAATCATACCCTTTGTTATACCCTAAAGGTCTTAAGAGACATGTCAAAGTATAACTCATCATACACAAGATACTATGATAATCTCAAGTCCAAGGATCACTTGTACTACTATCACTAGAGGAATTCCTATTGACATGCGAGTAAAACTCCATTAGGTATTCCTTAGCGAGCCACGTTCAGTGAACTTATTCTCCAATAAGCACCTACATACTTGCTTTAGTGTCTCCACACAAATGATTATGAGATTAATCATCCTCTTCTTAAGAGCAAGCAACGTATGTACTAATCTATCTGGATTCACTAATCCCCTTTTTAGTAATCCAACGATTAAGAACGATTTTAGTTTTAAGCTATCTAGAATTTAGATTTAATTAGCATGGTCATCATCATGATTCTAAAAGTATTGCTCAAAACTATGGGTTTATCACATTTAATATAACAGCACTATGTAGATAATATAAAATGCATTTAATAACCGAATAAGATTACAAAGTATATGCTACATCATATCAAATATGATTGACTTGTGTGCATACTACTTTCACTATCTGGATGAAGGGAGGCGATCTGTCGCGGCAACAACATGCTATATTCAACCAAAGCTAGGACAAACAAAAAAATTTAAAAGAACTAAAAATCAAGAATTCACTCCTCTAAGAGATTCCCTCAAGAACATATTGGTATTATTAATCGGCCAGAAGAAAATTATTGATTTGGCTCCACCTTTTGATCCAAAGGGCAAAAGATCTGACCAAAGCAAGCGATGCGCTTACCACTCTGGGTCTCCAGAACACGATATACAAGATTGTTGGTCTTTAAAGCATAAAATCCGAAATCTTATCGAAAGTGACGACATTATAGTCAAACGATATGAGCTGCTAAATGTCAATACCAACATTCTGCCACAACACAATACAGATGGGGTAAACATGATCAGGTCAGGAAGCTTCGGAATGGATACAAATCACAAGTACATACGGATGATTGAAGAATACCCCCAAAGGAGTAGAACAAATGTCCTAGGATAGCAAAATCTAGAGGAGGGTATAGTAAGACAAGAATTGGAGATGATCAGACATCAAATAAATCAGTTAGCCGAGCTGATAGTATAACAACATCAGGTTACAAGGAAACTCTTCACACAACTATCAAGAAATCAAGACAAGGAAGAGGTTAACCAGAATTCAAGCCTATATCCCTCCAAGATGATCTAGCTGATTGAAGAAGATCAAAGCGGGCTGAAAGAGCAGGAAAAGCAGAATAATAGAATCACTAGAATATCGTTTAGAGGAACGCGGATTCTCAAAGAAGAAGGATCAAATGGCATCCACCAGAGACTGACAATTCACCCCTTTGGATAAGTCAAAGAAAGAAGTGTTATATCTTCTGATAAACGAAGGAAAGATTACAGAGTTGCTACCTCCCACAGATCCCGGGACAAAGAGATATGATCCTACTAAGATATGTCTCTACCATTCTAACTCACTTGGACATACGACCGAGGAATGTTGGGCTCTACAACAAAAAATCCAGAATCTTATTGAGTATGGAGAGCTGAAGATAGAAGTCTCCATGATCAAGAGATTAAGATTTCCACCCGAGACTAATAGTTTAAAGGAAGTGGTAGACATGATCACCAATCTTGATGGAATAGAAGGTGGATCGATCATAATTCAGGGATTGGCAAAGGAAACTAGAAAGCCCCCCAAGGGAATCCCACCGCCATTAACAAACGTCCTGTTGCCCAAAGTTAGATGTCACAGTCTTGATTCGACCCTCCTGAATGATGAGGAGGAAATACTGATCATTTACAATGAAGAAAAAGTCAAGAGGAAAAGTTTCTTGTAAGAAATGCAACAACAGTTCGAGAAAAATTTCAAAGTCAACACATCTCGGGCCTTAAAAGAAGAAGGGGGAAAAGACCAAGTAAAAGGGAGTGAGGGTGTTGGGGAAGCCAACCGATTAAAGAATTAAGGACTCATCACTTTTATCAACAGGTCCAATTTGAGCATCCCCGAATGATGTGCCGAATTAGGAGGTGATCAAGTTATGGCGGTGATTGAAGACATTCCCAACAAGGAAGTAACCTCCATTGCCAACATCGAAGACAATATGACCAATAACGAATGGACTATCGAGCCTCAACTAACCAGGATAGGGTAAATTCAGAGAATACAGTTATGGGTCCCAAGAGATGTTGGGACGTTTCCATTTTCTTATCTTTATGCCTTGTTTTATTTTCTAGGCATTATGATCTTATGCTTTGTTTATTAAAAAAAAAATCAAAAAATCAACCAGTCTTATGATATTCTAGGCGTGAACTACGTAAGACCTGATCTTCTTTTATAAGAGTACATAGGCAGCCAATTGTGGTGCGGTTTAATCCTTATAAAAATTCCCAAAACCCTTCGATAATTCGGTGACTGTAAGCCACAATCCTTCGACAAATTAACATCTTTGAAAGACTTGATCTCCTCTAACCTATAAGAGTATGTAGGTAGCTATCGCGGTTCAGTCTATCTCATAACCGATAATCTGTTCTCTGATACAAAAACCACAAATACAACTTTACAGATCGAACTAAGCCCGATTAAAACAATTAAATCATAAACCAAGCCGAGCTCTTAGATCTAATTCAGTGGAATTTGAAGGCATCTTTGAAAGTAGTATGCACATAAGCCAATCATATTTAATATGATATAGCATATACTTTGTAATCTTATTCGTTTATTAGTAAAAGAATTTATTAATTAAAGACATTTTACTTTATCTACATGGTGTTGTTATATTAAATATGATAAACACATAGTTTTGAGCAATACTTTTAGAATCATAATGATGATCATGCTAATAAGATCTAAATTCTAGATAGCTTAAAACTAAAATCGTTCATAATCGTTGAATTACTAAAAGGGAATTACTTAATCTGAATAAATTAGTACATGCTTTGCTTGCTCTTAGGAAGAGGATGATTGATCTCATAATTATTTGTGTGGAGAAACTAAAGCAAGTATGTAAGTGCTTATTAGAGAATAAGTTCACTGAGCGTGGCTCGCTAAAGGAATACCCAATGGAGTTTTACTTGCTTGTCAATAGGAATTCCTTAAGTGATAGTAGTACAAGTGATCCTTAGACTTGAGATCATCATAGTATCTTGTGTATGATGAGTTATACTTTGACATGTCCCTTAAGACCTTTAGGGTATATCAAAGGGTATGATTAGGTATAATAAGTTATATATGGAGATAAGTGAATGGTCAACAAAGAATCTATCACTTCTAGTAAAATGAGAGAATGTCCTATGTGATTCGATAAATAACAACTCAGAAGTCTTTGGCCAAAACAGAATGAAATTAGAAATGTGTTTCAAATTTGCATTATTTAGAGTTGTGCATTTAAAAATCGAAACGCATATAATTAAATAAAATAAGACTTGACAGTAATTTCATATCTTATATCATTGTATAGTAGAAGGATTGAATTGTATGGTAACTATTCACTGAAAGGTTCTTTTGTGATTAATGTTGAAATCTATATTATCTAGAAAGTCGTTGATCGCTAAGGGGGCTTACCCTTATTGTAGAATAAATATTATTTATTTAAATAAATTAAATAGTTTAATTTATTTATTTAAATAAGATTAGAATTGCTCTAGTTGATTTATTCATAACCGGTTTAATATGGAGAACCTAAAGGGTCACACCGCAAAAAGAAAAATATTTATTTAAGAAGTTGGGAGAGTACTTGCAATTTCTATAGAGATAGAAACTACGATTTTGCCAAACACCCATCTTCTTGAATATGTATTATTTCTTGGTGGATCACCACTAGAGGCCAAACACTTGGGTGGTTAATGTTAATCAAAGGAAATCTAACCGGTGAATTCAAGTAGAACGCGAATGATTTGGAGTTGAACTTGTACCCGAGGAAACTTTGATCTACGAGGGTATGAACCTGATTCTCTATCGCTTTCGTTTAATTGATAATTGAGCACAAGGATGATCATGGTGATGGTTTGTAAGAAAAATTTTAAAAATCCGTTTTAACGCGCTTTCGCACTATTTATGTAATTTAATTGCATGTTTGCGCTTATATACAAACTTAACCATGGTATCAAAGCCTAACCTTGTGCTAATTATCGAAATTATAGATTATTATGATTTCATGTATGTATGGATATGCGATTGGATCGATTTTCTGGGCAACAGAGAAAATTTTTTTGAAGTCTGCTACGTAGCGCGGCCACGCCGCTTCCAATTCATTCTTGAGCGCAACCGCGCCCGAACCTTAAAACCGTTTCTAGGGGTGCAGCGCGGCTGCGCCTCTCCTAGTTTATTTTGAAGTGCGGCCGCGCTGGTCCGCAGATTTTAATTTTTTTTATTGTATTTATTTTCAATTAATATAAAAGGTTTATGTTGAATTGAAATATGATTAAAATTAAAAGTTTTATTTTAACTTAGAATTAGATACCGCGTTAATTAGAACAAAGGAGTTTATTCTGTTTGGAAATAGGATTTCATGTTTCCTAGATTAAAGGATTTATTCACATATGAAATAACATTCCATGTTTCCTAAAAAAAATAAAGATGATTATTTTTATAAGGAATAGGATTCAACATATTTTATTTTTTCAGCAATTTTAAGTTAAAATAAAGGAGTTTATTTTGAACTTAAAATTGGATTCCATGTTAAATAAAATAAAAGAGTTTATTTTAATTTAGAATTTGATTAAAAATAAAGGAGTTTATTTTTATTCAAAATTGGATAAAATAAAATAAAGAAGTTTATTATGATTTAAATTTTGATTAAAATAAAGGAGTTTATTTTTGTTTCAAAAATTAGATTTCTAGTAAACGTTTAATTGCCCATTAAATAATATCAATGCATATATGGAATTGTTTTATTATTCATGAGATGAATGTTATTTATTGATACATATGGTGATATATATGATAATAAATGAGATTGATTATGGACTATTGACCAATGCATGATTTGATTTATTTTATGAGGATGCTCGAATGAATGGGCTTTTATAAATGGGGTATGCGTATCTCATTTTCTTTAATTTTTTTTAATGTAAATTATATCTCCTTCCTATGTACTTCCCTTTGACTGTTGATCAAGGTTTCTATTTATTGAAAAGAAATAGTAAATGTAATATGTTTAGTTAGAATTACTTGAAGAATTGGTGACAAAGGAGCAAGGAGCGCTTGAAGACTCGTTTGTAATAGAGCCCAGGATTTAAATATAATAGTTAAATTTAAATTCAGTTCTTGCACCCTAGGTTTGACCTTTTGGTTCACTTGGTGGCTCTAGTGAACCAAACTAGAATAAAAGTCCATAATTAATCTGGGTAGAATATAATATTCTATATGTGCATGCTAACTATGTATATATTATATATTATCCAACATGTTTCGCATGTTAAATAATATGACGTGTATTATATATATATATATATATATATATATATATATATATATATATATATATATATATATATATATATATATATATATGCATCCGCGCTAAACAAGATGAGACAAATATTAACAAACCCCTCAAAGAAATCATATTTAGTCCTAAACGTCGCCTTCTAGCATGGTAAAACAATAGAGTATTAAATATTTAATATGAGTTTGTTGTGTCACCACAAGACAAGTATTAAATATTTAAGATGTTGCCTTATCACATTTGATGCTTATTAAGGAATTGAATATTACTGTTTTGTTGTGTCACCACAAGGACGATATTTTTCTCTTCACATATATGAAAGTGCTAGGTTAGACTTAACTTAAATAATTTTGATTCAGTTGTGTCACCACTTGATCAAAATAATCTAAGAGGCCAAATATAAGGAGTTACATAGTGATGTAATTGACAATAGTTGTCTATCTATTTATTTATATATCATTTGTTGTGTCACCACAAGGCTATATACATTTGAAATGAGATTCTTATTCTCACTAGCAAATCTTTAATTAGATTTGTCGAACTATATATTGAGGAAGAGATTGCTACTTTTAGAAAGTGACAAGATGATGTACAGTTAGCTCAATGCATCACGCTCGTATCTATGAGTAATGAGCTTCAACGTCAGCTTGAAACTATTGATGCTCTTACTGTACTCCTACACCTTCAAGGAGTTGTATGGTGAGGAAAGTAGGACTATTAGATATCAGATATCTAAGGAGCTCTTCGAATCTAGAATAACCGATAGTACTACAGTATAGACAAATGTCCTAAAACTGATCAATCTGATTGAACAATTGGGACAACTTGGTTTCATAATGGATGAAAAGTTGATTCAAAATATGATCTTATAATCATTTCCAGACTCTTTCTCATAATTTGTTATGAATTTTCACATGAACAAGCTATATGTCAGCCTGTCTGAGTTACTTAAACATGTTGAAAACTGTAAAGAGTCACTTTCCAACCAAGAAAAACCAAGTCTTACTTGTAGATGATTCTTTCAAAATAAGGAAGCATGCCAAAGGATCTTCTAAAAAGATGAACAATTCAAAGAAAGCGGATGGAAGGCAATAACTAAAGATACTAAGAACAAAATTGATGTGGATAGCAAAGGAGTTTGCTTCCACTGCAATAAGCCTGGACACTGGAAAGGAAACTGTAAGGAGCATCTTGCAGAGGTTAACTAAAAGAAGCTTAGTGAAGCTTCAGTTACAGATATAAGTTTGTTCATGATTGAAATAAATCTTTCTATAAGTCAAGGTTCTACTTGGGTATTGGATACCAGCTATAGTTCTCACATATGTATTTTGATGCAGAGACTAAGCAGAAGAAGAAAGCTAAACAAAGGAGAAGTAATCTTGAGTTTAGCATTGCCTATGGGCAAGTCTATTAAGTTAATAAGTTATTATTATGATTCTAGTTCTATTTAGAAACATTATTTCCATTATGTTGTTAGACAAGGAAGGTGTTGATATTATATTTAAGAACAATAGTTGTTCTATTTATAATAATAATGTTTTGTATAGAACTAGAAAAATACTTGATGGACTTTGTATACTTAACTTATATGAAAAATAATTTTGTAAATTGAACAAACTAGTAAAAGAAAAGGAGATGATCATTCAAAGAGTTGAATACGTATATTTAATTAAATATAAGTCTGAATCATTTGAAAGGTTCAAAGAATTTAGAAGTGAAACAAAATGACAAAGTATTAAGATTCTTTGATCAGATTGAGGAAGGAATACTTATGCAATAAGTTTCTAGATCATCTGAAAATGGTATTTTCTCATAATGGACACCTTCTGATACGTAATAATTGATTGGTGTATCTAAAAGGAGAAATCATACCTTGTTGGACATGGTGCAGTCCATGATGATTTTAACCGACATTTCAGTATCCTTCGGTTATGCCCTAGAAATGGCTGCATATCTACTAAATAAGGTATCCTCAAAATCTGTCCCCAAGACTCCATATATGGACAAGGAGGAAACCTAGTCTTAAGCATGTTAAGATTAGGGGTTGTCCAACTTATGTGAAAAAGTTTCAAAGATAAGTTTGGGATAAAATCTAATAAGTGTAGATTTGTGGGATATCCTAAAGAAAGTTTAGGGTATTATTACTATAATCCTACACGTTGCCTTCTTGGATAAAGAAATTTATCATTAAAGGAGCTAGTGGGAGGGTAATAGATCTTGAAAGAGTTCAAGAACAACAAAGCACTTTAAGTCAAACCGATGAACTTGCAGATAGACCTATTGTACCACAACCGAATCGTAAATCTGGAAGAGTACCAAAGATACCTAGTAGGTATGGATTCATCATAACAAATGATGATGAGGTATGCATCATAGAGGATGATGATCCAATTATATACGATGAGGCTATGAATAGTTGACACTTAGAGAAATGGCAGATGACCATAAAATCCGTAATGTCCTCCATATATGAAAATCCAAGTTTAGACTTCGGTTAACCCTCCGGTAGGCATAAAACCTAAATGGTGTATATGGGTCTTTAAGAGAAAGACTGGAGCAGATGGCAAGGTGGAGACCTATAAGACCAGACCTGTTTAAAAGGTTTCAAATAAAGTCAAGGAGTTGACTGTGATAAAACCTTATTACTGGTAGTAATACTTAAGTTCATTCGGATTTTGCTTGTGATTGCAAGTTATTATTACGAAATCTGGCAAATAGATGTGGAGACGTCCTTCCTCAATGAAGACTTGAGGAGAATGTATGTATGATACAACTAGATGGATTTGTTTCAATGGTTAAAGCAAATCATGTATATGAGCTACAACAATCCATTTATGGATTGAAGCAAGCTTCTCAAAGATGGAACATTCATTTTGATGAGACAATCAAAAGAGTTTGATTTTATCAAAAATGAGAATGAACTTAGTGTGTACAAAAAGGTCAGTGGGAGCGCTGTGACATTCCTAATATTATATGTTGATATACTACTTATAAGGAATGACATATTAGTGCTACAATCAGTAAGGATAAAATTGTCTAAACATTCCTCCATGAATGACTTGGGAGTAACATCCTATAAATTGGGGATATAAATCTATATAGATAGATTTAAAAGGATGCTCGGCTTGACCCAAGGAACATATATTCATTCAATGCTAAAGGCGTTTAGTATGACAAACTCTAAAATTGTCCCTAATTGAAAGAAAGATCGCATTAGTTACTATCTTGTATGCAATGAATATACAAAGCCTGATGTTGATCAGTCATATTCTGGAGAAAATCACTGTAAGACAGTGAAAAAAATCTTTAAGTACTTAACCGGTACTAAGGATGTGATCATGATTCACGGTGGGTTTGAATTAAAACTAGAGGGTTAAATAGACTCAAGTTTTTCAGACTGGCCAAGACGATAACAAATCCACTTTAGGGTAAATCGTTAGCTTAAATGGTGGTGGGAAAGGTTCAAAATAACAAAGACAGTATATAGCTGTAAATGAAGCTAGAAGTTGATTGTTTGGATGAAAAGCTCATTACAGAACTGAGAATAGTTTCTAAGTCTCATCTTGGATTCAAACATATGTTGCGACACTTTCATTTGATTAGAGAAATTATTGAAAGATGAAAAGTCACTATAGAGATAGTGGACTCTCGAGAATAACATTGCATATCCATTTACTAAAGCTTTATCCAACATCAAGATGATCGTCACTTAGAGAAGAAGGGTATTATTAGATACCATGACGATTGACTTTAGTGCAAGTGGGAGATTAAAAGTAGTATACACATAAGCTAATCATATTTGATATGATGTAGAATATACTTTGTAATCTTACTCGTTTATTAGTAAAATAATTTATTTATTAAAAACATTTAAATTTTTCTACATGGTGCTGTTATATTAAATGTGATAAACCCATAGTTTTGAGCAATGCTTTTAGAATCATAATGATGATCATACTAATGAGATCTAAATTCTAGATAGCTTAAAACTAAAATCGTTCCTAATCATTAGATTACTGAAAGGGGATTAGTGAATCCGAATAGATTATTACATACTTTATTTGCTCTTAGGAAGAGGATGATTGATCTCATAATCATTTGTGTGGAAACAATAAAGCAAGTATGTAGGTGTTTATTAGAGAATAAGTTCATTGAACGTGGCTCGCTAAAGGAATACCTAATGGAGTTTTACTTGCCAGTCAATAGAAATTCCTTAAGTGATAGTAGTACAACTGATTCTTAGACTTAATATCATCATAGTATTTTGTGCATGATGAGTTATACTTTCACATGTCCCTTAAGACCTTTAGGGTATATCAAAGTGTATGATTGAGTATAATAAGTTGTACATGAAGATAGGTGAATGATCAACAAAGAATCTGTAACGCCCTCAAATCCAGGTCTACCTTTAAACCTGGGTCCAGTGCATCACGGTACTACCCATTTATCACAATAATATTGACATAAATGCAATTACTATATTATTACAATATGTCTCACTCAAATCCCAGGTTCTATAACCATTACATCATTCATCGTCATAATAATAATAAATATTACATCATTCTTAAGAATAAATCCTTCATAATATAAACTATTACATATTAGGATAATATAATCCTATTCGTTAACTTTTCCTTTGCCTTTGTCCCTTCGGGAACCTTCGGCAGTCTCGGTTTTAACTGAAAATATTTGATTTAAAGCAAGAATGAGCATTTAATTGCTCAGCAAGTATAACAGTTTAATAACAACAAATTCAAGAATCATATCATCATTATTCAACAACTGAACAATAGTTGAGAAATATTCTGAATAAACTGGAATAACAATTTACTTTTGTTTGAATTGATTTTCGAAACGACATACTGAGCGGTCATAAGACCTTGAACTTTTATTTTTATTCATAAAAAGGTTTCACCGTATTTAAACCGCAAACCGATATGCTTACGAGCACTTCTAGGTGATCAGCCTATAGTACTCTATGTTGATCAACATTCTATTTTAAACGACTATATGCGTTTGGTTTAGGCACCTCACGACCTTGTCTGATTTAACCGATTAAAACTGCCCCTAATATTAGGGTTGTTCATCTCATACATGCATTAGAATCCTAACCAAAACAATTCAGTTGGATAACTCTACTTAACATCAATAATATTTCAAAGATTTATAATTCAATCGATAGAATATTTAAACATTTGTTTAGCTGAGTCAAATAGCATCGACAATCATTCATAAGCAGTTCGTGAATAATAGAACTTGAAAGCTTTAACAGATTATACATAGCATAGCTTGAATACTTGTGAAAAGTTTAGGAGTACTTGCATTCAATATAGAAATCAAATGAAGTTGGGATACTTACTCAAATATAAAGATTGAGAAAGTTTAGGAAACTTACATTCAATGTATAAATCGAATGAGAGTTAGAAACTTGCCTTATGCGTTCTTTAAGGATTACACTAAATTTCTCTTCAATTGTCCTACACAATATCAATCATATAGACACACCAATTAATCATCACATGACTCTTATTATAGTTCATCTTAACTAGCTTTTAAACATGAACCTAACTTCGTATTTTTAACTTTTTCAATAATCGATTTCAAAACTTATTTAATCCATAATTACGTTCAACCAACCTCGGAATGGTCTCAACTTTGGACCGTGAACTATTTATAACATGGCCTAACTACTCCCATAGGTGGCATGAACAAAAAAATTTACATACACAAAACCTTATTTTTAAGGTCCAATTCCCGAATGCCTTGCAGTTTGTAGACTGTAGGACCCCGACTCGCTTAAACGACCATAACTTCTTCGTTTCAAAACATTTTTGGGTGATTCTTGATTCTGTGTTTAGCTTACTTCCAGAGCTTTCTTTTGATATAAAAACCACATGTTAACTCTTTATACATTAAGAGGTATGAAGCTTATAAAAGCATATTAAAAACTGCTCCCGCGGAAATATTGACAACTAGACCCAGCAGCACTAAAACAGCCATAACTCTTTCATACGAAAACATTTTTAGGTGATTCTTGAGCCTATTCTCATTAGAATTTTCCCCTCTACAACTTTCTTTTATAAATCAGAAGCATATTCAGACATTATAGTTTCGAAAAATGGACAGAAAGGTCAGAAGTGTGATTTGTTCATAACGTCTTCATTTCATTTGATAAAATATGATACCACAAACATCAAAATGTTATGTTATCATGTTCTAACACTCAATTAACTTCAATAACATAAAAATAACTAAATTATAAACCTACTTATATAGAGTTTTATGACTTTTCTCAAGAACATGAAGAACACGAAGAACATATGAAAACTAAGTTCCATCATTCTTCATTTCGATTACTTAAAACTTGATGACACAAGCATTAATTAGCTAGGCCATCATGTTCTACCACTTATAACATCAAATAAGAAAATCATAAACATACTTATATAGAATTTTATGACTTTTGCTCAAGAACACATGAAGAAACACTTAGTCGAAAAAGATCGTACATGGTAACCACTTATGTTCTTGAGCTTTTCAACTATAAAATGAAAGAAAATTAAATATAACAACGACTAGGAATTCTACCTCTTGTAGTTGCAAGCTTAACTATTTCTTTGCAACTTCAATACATGAAATATATATCTAGAGAGTAACTTTGCTCTTTGATTTTGTGAATTAGCAAGTTGTTTTAAGCTTGCAAAGCTTCATATTTATAGGCTAGGTAGAGTTAGGGCAAAATAGTCTTTTCACATCCATGACATCATTATGACATTATGATGACATCATCTTCCAACGTGACATCATCGTTCGCATCATTGTCCAATGTGACATCATTATGACATCATGATGACATCATATTTGTGCTTCTTTGAAGATGATGTCATGGTTACATCATGCTTGCATCTGATTGGTCGAAAATAATTCACTTGGATTCCTAGTTACATATTCGTATATACTACGTATAATATTCGTATTCTACTCGTATTATACCTCGTATTAATCTCGTATTCTACCGTATAATATTTCATATTATACTTGTATTTATTCTTTCATTCTTTCATATAATATTTCGTATTATACTCGTATTCTAACGAAATTCATTCCACAGTCGAAAAACTACGTTTTTCGTTTTCAAATTTTATTGGATATTCCATCTTTTCTCGTAATATTAATATTCGCGTATTCTTTGAAAAATCAAAAAGACGCAAAAGCGTTTTTGGGTGAATAGTGTTTTTACGCCTTTTTTTCAGAAAAAAATTTATTTTCTTCTACGAAATCCAAATTCGAAATTTCTAACACGTAAACACAATTTAGATCATAATACGACCTTTAAACACATAACACATAATATATTCATAAAAATTTATTTTATTTAAATATATTCAAAATGGCTAAGTACAAATTCTCAATCGTTACATTCTCCCCCCTTATAAGAATTATGTCCCCAGAATTACGATACAAGTAATGCTACACAAAAAGATGGGGATAATTATTCCTCATTTTATCTTCAAGTTCCCACGTTGCTTCTTCGGCATTGTGGTTCCTCCATAACACTTTCACAGAAGGTATAACCTTATTGCGTAAGACTTGCTCTTTCCTATCAATTATCTGAATCGGAATTTCTTCATATTTTAAGTCTTTTTCAACCTGGATAGGTTCATATTCAATAACATGTTTATAATCTGGTTTATAGGGTCGTAGTACCGACACGTGAAACACGTTATGAATATGTTCTAACTCAGGAGGTAAGGCTATTTCGTAAGCCACTTCCCCTACCCTTCTCAATACTTCGAACGGTCCTATAAATCTCGGACTAAGCTTCCCTTTCTTTCCAAAACGTATCTTCCCTTTCCAAGGAGACACTTTCAAAAATACATAACTGCCGACTTCAAAATCTCGTGTCTGACGATGCTGATCTGCATACTTCTTCTGTCGGTCTTGAGCTGCGATTAGCCTTGACCTTATGATTTTAATAATCTCTGCGGTTTGATGAACCAATTCTGGTCCCAACAGTCGACGTTCCCCTACCTCATCCCAACACAGTGGCGTTCTGCACTTTCTTCCGTATAACGCTTCGTAAGGCGGCATACCTATACTTGCGTGATAGCTATTATTATAAGCGAATTCTACTAAAGGTAGGTGGTCGTCCCAACTCCCCTTAAAGTCCATGACACAAGCCCGTAGCATATCTTCTAGGGTCTGAATCGTTCGTTCACTCTGTCCGTCCGTTTGAGGATGATACGCAGTGCTCAACCTCAACTGCGTTCCCATTTGCCCTTGCAAACTCTTCCAGAAGTTCGACGTGAAACGCGGATCTCGATCCGACACAATCGAAACTGGAACTTCATGTCGCGAAATAATTTCCTTAACATAGAGTTTAGCTAACTGTTCTAGGTTAAACCTAATCTTTATCGGCAAGAAATGAGCCGACTTTGTCAAACGATCCACTATAACCCATATAGCGTCGTATCCCTTCTGTGTCGTTGGAAGTCCTACCACAAAATTCATCGTGATATGCTCCCATTTCCACTCCGGAATATCTAACGGTTGTAACAACCCACTGGGTCTCTGATGTTCGGCCTTAACTTTTTGACAAGTTCAAGGCACCTACTGACGCACTCCGCGCGACTTCTCTTTTCATGTTCGGCCACCAAATTTTTTGTCGGAGGTCTTGATACATCTTCGTGCTACCAGGATGAATCGAAAACCTCGAACAATGGGCCTCTTGTAATATCTCCTCTTTTAGCTTCGGTTCTAATGGAACCCAAATTCTTCCTTCAAACCTTATCATTCCTTCACTATCGAGTTTATACTTCAACTCTTCTCCTTCAAAAATTCTCTTCCTTATAACTTCGCATTCCTCATCTTTGAGTTGTGCCTCCTTTACTCTGTCCACTAGTGTTTGACGAGTTTCCATTGCAAATAATTTCCCCCCCGATTCCATTGGAAATTTTACCTCCAACTCCATTTTAGCCATCTCTGCTATTAGCTCATCTTGAGCGGTTAACATAGACAACTTCTCTCGACCCTTCCTACTTAAGGCATCGGCCACTACATTCGCCTTTCCTGGGTGATATAGAATCTCATAATCATAGTCCTTGATTAATTCTAACCATCTCCTCTGCCTCATATTCAACTCTTTCAGTGTGAAGATATATTTTAGACTTTTGTGGTCCGTGTATATCTCACATTTTTCTCCGTAGAGATAGTGCCTCCAAATTTTCAAGGCAAACACCACTGCTGCCAATTCGAGATCATGAGTAGGGTATCCCCTCTCATACTCTTTTAATTGTCGTGACGCATACGCAATGACTTTACCGTGCTGCATAAGCACGCATCCAAGTCCCTTATGCGACGCATCACTATAAACTACAAAATTACCTGTGTCATCTGGTAAGGATAACACTGGCGCTTCACTTAATCTTTTCTTGAGCTCCTGAAAACTTTCCTCGCATTTCTCCGACCATACGTATTTTACTGTCTTCCTCGTCAAATTTGTTAACGGGGTAGCTATCTTCGAAAAATGTTGAATAAATCTCCGATAGTAACCCGCTAACCCTAAGAAACTACGCACTTCAGTCGGCGTCTTCGACTGCTCCCAATTAATCACCGCTTCCACCTTCCCTGGATCTACGGATATACCGTCCTTGTCGATCACATGTCCTAAAAATTGTACCCTCTCTAGCCAAAATTCACACTTGCTGAATTTCGCATACAACTTTTCCCTCCTTAGTGTTTCCAACACTATCCTTAGATGTTCCGCATGATCCTCCTGCGTCTTTGAATAGATCAGGATATCATCTATGAACACTACTACAAACTTGTCTAGATACTGCTTGAACACTCTATTCATCAGATCCATAAATACGGCAGGCGCATTCGTCAAACCAAACGACATCACCAGAAACTCGTAATGGCCATATCGAGTCCTGAATGCCGTCTTGGGTACATCTTCTCCTCTCACCTTTAACTGGTGATACCCCGTTCTCAAATCTATCTTAGAAAAGTATTTTGCCCCTTTTAACTGATCAAACAGATCGTCGATCCTGGGCAATGGATACTTATTCTTGATCGTTACTTTGTTCAACTCCCGATAGTCAATACAAAGCCTTAACGTTTTGTCCTTCTTTTTCACAAATAGCACTGGTGCTCCCCATGGAGAAACACTTGGTTGGATATATTTTCGATCTAATAATTCTTGCAATTGTATCATCAATTCCTTCATCTCTACGGGTGCCATCCTATATGGTGCCCTCGAAACTGGTGCCGTCCCGGGCACTATGTCTATAACAAACTCGATCTCTCTGTCTGGCGGAAGACCTGGTAACTCGTCTGGAAATACATCCGCGAATTCTTGCACGATAAGTATATGTCCAATTTCCTCTCCCACTTGTTGGGTATCAACAATATGGCACAGATAACCTACGCATCCATTTTTTAACAGCTTCTGCGCTTGCATCATCGTTAGACAACGAGAATGTCGATGCGATTTACTACCATAGAACACTACCTTAGACTGTTTGGAAGTCTGAAGGTTTATGCTTTTCTTCTGACAATCTATTATCGCCCCGTGGTTGACTAACCAATCCATCCCCAATATTACGTCGAATTCTCCCAAGTTAATTGGAATTAAATCTACCGTTAACTTATGTCCTCTAATTTCGACGCAACAATTCCTATGAACGTGTTTAACAGGGATTACTTCCTTATTCGCAACTTCTATGTTCAAGGGTAACTCTAGTTTCTCTAGAGGTAAACCTAAACGTATAGCAAAATCACAGGATATGAAAGAACAGGTCGCACCCGAATCAAACAATACATATGCATTAATATTATTTATTGGGATGATACCTGAGACTACATCTTCAGATGCCACGGCATCTCGGACCGTCATGTTGAAGGTACGGGCGGTTGGTCTACTCGGTGGGGTTGGACCAGTTATGGTCAGCTTACCACTGTTGTTCCCTTTGTTGCCGTTACCCCCGTCTGCTCCCTTCTTTGGGCAATTTCTTGCCATATGGTCTGCCGCTCCGCAGATGAAACATCCGGTGTTCTTCTTCGAGTTGGGGCAGTTAGGAGAGATATGTCCCTCCTGCCCACAATTATAGCACACTGACTTTCCCTTCAGGCAGACCCCGAAATGATTCTTCCCACATATCTTGCACGGTTCTCCCTTCTTCTTTGGGTCCCCTTGTTTGGTTCCGGTATTCCCGAAGTTGTTCCACTTCCTCTTGTGGCTTCCTCCACTACCACTAGGTCCATTAGCTCTACCTCCTCCTTCATTCTTATTCTTATTTTTCTTCTCTCGGTTGAATAAGCTCAACGCCTCGCTTCCCCCTTCGGCTATAATAGCCTTCTCCAAGATTGATCCGAAAGAACCAATCTGCAACACAGAAATTTTATTGTAGAGCCAAGGTTTTAAGCCCTGCTCAAACCTTCGTCTTCCTTTGTTCGGTGTCCACTTGATGTGGCGCAAACCTAGCCAGTTCATTGAACTTGGCAGCGTATTGGGGAACTGACATTTCTTCCTGCTTCAATTCTAAAAACCGCATTTCCATACGGCTTTGCATACTCATAGGGAAGTAGTTCTCAAAGTATAACTCTTTGAACCGATCCCACACGATAACTCCCTCTCCGACCCTATTTTGATTGGCTTCCCACCAAAAGTTGGCCTCACCTTTTAACAAATATGTAGCAAAAGCAGTCTTTTGCTCCTCTCCGACTCTAGCGATTTCAAACGCCTTCTCTATTTTTTTAATCCATGATTGAGCTTCTATAGGCTCGGTGGTCCCCCTAAACTCTGGCGGTCCCACATTTTTAAAATCCTTAAAACTGGCTACTTGCACAGCAGGAGGATTTACAAGTACCTCAGTACGCTCTCTATTAAAGGCCCCTAGTAAGAGGTCTATGAACTGTTGCATAGGATTAGCTTGCTCCCTATTCTCGTTTTCAGGTTCTCTCTGTTGGGTCCTGTACCCTCTAGGTCTTCCTCTTGGCGGCATTTTTCTGTTAAATTATAATAAAATTATGTTATTATTAACTCACTATTCGTTTTTTTTACACATTCTCATTAATACTAGCACATACACATTACAAATCACATTTAATAAATATTTTTATATAATATGCTTCTTAATTCATACAATGTATTTAATAAAGCTGAAGCTTTTCACATATTATCCCCTTATTACTATCATAATGATAGGATTCATAAAAGATAACCTTATACATAAGCTATAGTAACAAAATATATTTATTAATATCACATAACAAATATAATTTATTTTAAGTTTTGCTTTTACTTTTATTATCTTTTGATGAATTTCCTCAATTCATCCCTTAAAAACTCTATTTGAGTTTATCTCTTGACTAACTTCTCTAAGGTCATATTCCTAAGGTATTTCCCCCACCTAAGGTTTATAACCTAAAGCTTTGATACCAACCTGTAACGCCCCCAAATCCAGGTCTACCTTTAAACCTGGGTCCAGTGCATCACGGTACTACCCATTTATCACAATAATATTGACATAAATGCAATTACTATATTATTACAATATGTCTCACTCAAATCCCAGGTTCTATAACCATTACATCATTCATCGTCATAATAATAATAAATATTACATCATTCTTAAGAATAAATCATTCATAATATAAACTATTACATATTAGGATAATATAATCCTATTCGTTAACTTTTCCTTTGCCTTTATCCCTTCGGGAACCTTTGGCAGTCTCGGTTTTAACTGAAAATATTTGATTTAAAGAAAGAATGAGCATTTAATTGCTCAGCAAGTATAACAGTTTAATAACAACAAATTCAAGAATCATATCATCATTATTCAACAACTGAACAATAGTTGAGAAATATTCTGAATAAACTGGAATAACAATTTACTTTTGTTTGAATTGATTTTCGAAACGACATACTGAGCGGTCATAAGACCTTGAACTTTTATTTTTATTCATAAAAAGGTTTCACCGTATTTAAACCGCAAACCGATATGCTTACGAGCACTTCTAGGTGATCAGTCTATAGTACTCTATGTTGATCAACATTCTATTTTAAACGACTATATGCGTTTGGTTTAGGCACCTCACGGCCTTGTCGGATTTAACCGATTAAAACTGCCCCTAATATTAGGGTTGTTCATCTCATACATGCATTAGAATCCTAACCAAAACAATTCAGTTAGATAACTCTACTTAACATCAATAATATTTCAAAGATTTATAATTCAATCGATAGAATATTTAAACATTTGTTTAGCTGAGTCAAATAGCATCGACAATCATTCATAAGCAGTTCGTGAATAATAGAACTTGAAAGCTTTAACAGATTATACATAGCATAGCTTGAATACTTGTGAAAAGTTTAGGAGTACTTGTATTCAATATAGAAATCAAATGAAGTTGGGATACTTACTCAACTATAAAGATTGAGAAAGTTTAGGAAACTTACATTCAATGCATAAATCGAATGAGAGTTAGAAACTTGCCTTATGCGTTCTTTAAGGATTACACTAAATTGCTCTTCAATTGTCCTACACAATATCAATCACATAGACACACCAATTAATCATCACATGACTCTTATTATAGTTCATCTTAACTAACTTTTAAACATGAACCTAACTTCGTATTTTTAACTTTTTCAATAATCGATTTCAAAACTTATTTAATCCATAATTACGTTCAACCAACCTCGGAATGGTCTCAACTTTGGACCGTGAACTATTTATAACATGGCCTAACTACTCCCATAGGTGGCATGAACAAAAAAATTTACATACACAAAACCTTATTTTTAAGGTCCAATTCCCGAATGCCTTGCAGTTTGTAGACTGTAGGACCCCGACTCGCTTAAACGACCATAACTTCTTCGTTTCAAAAACATTTTTGGGTGATTCTTGATTCTGTGTTTAGGCTTACTTCCAGAGCTTTCTTTTGATAATAAAAACCACATGTTAACTCTTTATACATTAAGAGGTATGAAGCTTATAAAAGCATATTAAAAAACTGCTCCCGCGGAAAATATTGACAACTAGACCCAGCAGCACTAAAACAGCCATAACTCTTTCATACGAAAACATTTTTAGGTGATTCTTGAGCCTATTCTCATTAGAATTTTCCCCTCTACAACTTTCTTTTATAAATCAGAAGCATATTCAGACATTATAGTTTCGAAAAATGGACAGAAAGGTCAGAAGTGTGATTTGTTCATAACGTCTTCATTTCATTTGATAAAATATGATACCACAAACATCAAAATGTTATGTTATCATGTTCTAACACTCAATTAACTTCAATAAACATAAAAATAACTAAATTATAAACCTACTTATATAGAGTTTTATGACTTTTCTCAAGAACATGAAGAACACGAAGAACATATGAAAACTAAGTTCCATCATTCTTCATTTCGATTACTTAAAACTTGATGACACAAGCATTAATTAGCTAGGCCATCATGTTCTACCACTTATAACATCAAATAAGAAAATCATAAACATACTTATATAGAGTTTTATGACTTTTGCTCAAGAACACATGAAGAAACACTTAGTCGAAAAAGATCGTACATGGTAACCACTTATGTTCTTGAGCTTTTCAACTATATAATGAAAGAAAATTGAATATAACAACGACTAGGAATTCTACCTCTTGTAGTTGCAAGCTTAACTATTTCTTTGCAATTTCAATACATGAAATATATATCTAGAGAGTAACTTTGCTCTTTGATTTTGTGAATTAGCAAGTTGTTTTAAGCTTGCAAAGCTTCATATTTATAGGCTAGGTAGAGTTAGGGCAAAATAGTCTTTTCACATCCATGACATCATTATGACATCATGATGACATCATCTTCCAACGTGACATCATCGTTCGCATCATTGTCCAATGTGACATCATTATGACATCATATTTGTGCTTCTTTGAAGATGATGTCATGGTTACATCATGCTTGCATCTGATTGGTCGAAAACAATTCACTTGGATTCCTAGTTACATATTCGTATATACTACGTATAATATTCGTATTCTACTCGTATTATACCTCGTATTAATCTCGTATTCTACCGTATAATATTTCATATTATACTCGTATTTATTCTTTCATTCTTTCATATAATATTTCGTATTATACTCGTATTCTAACGAAATTCATTCCACAGTCGAAAAACTACGTTTTTCGTTTTCAAATTTTATTGGATATTCCATCTTTTCTTGTAATATTAATATTCGCGTATTCTTTGAAAAATCAAAAAGACGCAAAAGCGTTTTTGGGTGAATAGTGTTTTTACGCCTTTTTTTCAGAAAAAAATTTATTTTCTTCTACGAAATCCAAATTCGAAATTTCTAACACGTAAACACAATTTAGATCATAATACGACCTTTAAACACATAACACATAATATATTCATAAAAATTTATTTTATTTAAATATATTCAAAATGGCTAAGTACAAATTCTCAATCGTTACAGAATCTACCACGTCTAGTAAAAGATGTAAATGTCCTATGTGATTCGATAAATGACAACTCAGTAGTCCTTGGCCAAGGCAGAATGAAATTCGAAAAGAGTTTCTAATTTGCATTATTTAGAGTTATGCATTTAAGAATCGAAATGTATATAATTAAATAAAATAAGACTTGATAGTAATTTCATGTCTTATATTTAATTGGGACATTGTATGGTAGAAGGATTGAATTGTACGGTAACTATTCATTGAAAGGTTATTTTGTGATTAATGTTGAAATCTATATTATCTGGAAAGTCGTTGATCGCTAAGGGGGCTTACCTTTATTGTAGAATAAATATTGTTTATTTAAATAAATTAAATAGTTTAATTTATTTATTTAAATAAGATTAGAATTGTTCTAGTTAATTTATTCACAATCGGTTTAATATGGAGAACATAAAGAGTCACATCGCAAAAGAAAAATATTTATTTAAGAAGTAAATGGCATAATCGTAATAATATGTTACGTACATTTAATTTAATCTATGGTGATAGAATAAATTATATAGCTTAATATTTATTATTTAATATTTTGGAAGTTTTAAATATAAATTAATAAGAGGAGTCTTATTAATATTATTACTCTTATTATTATTTAATTTCTAAATGGTTTAGGAATTAATTAATAAAAGTACTCTCATAAATTCTACTTAGATTAGGAGTTTAATTAATTAAAAGAGTTTAATTAAAATAAAACCTTATTCCTAAATAGTTTAGGAGAGTTGCCTATATCTATAAATAAGATGAGTCTTATTTATGGATTGGGGTTAGACACACTTTTAATAGTTGAGAGAGTACTTATAATTTCTATAGAGATAGAAACTAGAGTTTTGCCAAACACCCATCGTCTTGAATACGTATTATTCCTTGGTGGATCACCACTAGAGGCCAAACACTTGGGTAACTAACGTTGATCAAAGGAAGGAATATAACCGGTGAATTCAAGTAGAACGTGAAGGATTTGGAGTTAAACTTGTACCCGAGGAAGCTTTGATCTACAAGGGTATAAATCTGATTCTTTATCTCTTTCGTTTAATTGATAATTGAGCACAAGAATGATCATGGTGATGGTTTGTAAGAAAAATTTTAAAAATCCGTTTTATCGCGCTTCCGCACTATTTATGTAATTTGATTGCATGTTCGTGCTATGTACAAACCTAACAATCTCAACATCAATCATCGATACTAACGAAATAACATGAAATCAGATATATAAGCATGATCATTAGCAAGGACAGATACAACCCAAGGCGATAAGAAATGTAAATACATAAAAGATTGCTGCCAATATTGACCCAAAATAAAAAAAAAGACATATCTTTTTTTTATTTTTACTTTTCAAATGTGAGCCTAGGAATATTGGAGTCAGGATCCTTGAAATGGATCTTGGCATGATTCTCACGATGGACATTATTGTAAATGTAAATTTGGGCCTTAAAACGGTATCAAGGGTTCCATCCCATGAAAACCGGATTTAAGGCCCCATGACAGCGAAAATTGCGATTGCGGGTATTTGGAGCTATTGAGATGGCTTTCATGTCCACGGATTGCCCCGACACTATTTTAATGCTTAATTTCCCGATTATCACCAAAAAAACGATTTCTAAACAAAATGACGAAGATCTTCTAAAATCAAACTCAAATCGCTTAGATTATCAACTAAAACCTAAAACGAACATTTCCTTCAAATCAAATCATTTGTGCATAGGTTCAAAGAGGCTCGAAATTGCTTTCAAAATAATGTACTTCTCACGATTTCTATTCAAAGTTAGTAATCGATATTCTAGATTTTCTTTCAAATCACACACACATACACACACATACACACCTCAATTTAGAAAAATATTAAGAAAGCGGTAACGTGTTTTCATGGAAGTCGGAGGGTGCCTAACACTTTCCCCTCGCTTAAGCAAGTCCCTGAACTCTATGAATCTCAATTTTGAGACCAATTTTACGGAGTCACATAATGGGTCTTTTGATTATGAAAATCTTAAAAATCCGGATGAGTTGGTACATCCATTTAAATCTTTACCAATCGGCGGCTTTGTCTAATTGGCCCATCATTAAAATCAACCTTTAAAAACCCCATCGGCATTTATATCGACTTTTCCCAAAACAATCACCCTTTAAGTGAAATAAATAAATCGAAATCTTAAAAAGGGTAAAAACTCGAAATAGGAAAGATTGTCCCAGCGTCGACACCTGCAACTGCCACAGGCCACAGGTCCACCTAGGTATGGACTCTCAGTTCACATGCACTACCTAGGTGGTCTATAAATATGTGCATTTGCTCATTTATTTGAAGAAGAAGAAGGCATTTTAGTGAGAGAAAAATTGTTACCTAGGGATAGAAATAGAGAAAGTAAAAGAAAAAACTCTCTACAATAGATCTAAATTGTGACGCCCCCAAAATAGGTCCACACAACCCATTATGAGTCGCCAATAACATTCTACAAAATACAAATATAAATACGAATTTTTTCATTTACAACTAATAAGTGTCGTGCAAAATACAATAACACAATACAAATACAATTTAAATTCTCAATACACTTATTGCCACATTAATAATAATGTATTGAGATACTCCTATTATCTCGGACCATCACTCCATTCTCAAGCTAGTCACCGCTACACTCTCTTTTACTGAAGAGAACAATGGAACAAAAAGGAAAAGGGTGAGCACAAATAGCCCAGTAGAAAATATCATGACTAAGATAATGAAGAATAAAATTATCATTAGCCTTCAACCGAAATAAATCAGAGATTTAAAGATATTATAATTATTCAATAACAACTGCAGCGGGACGAATAATCCATTAGAAGAGTCAAGTAGATTATAATATCTATCTTCTTCTAAAAGTTAAAGGATCACCACCAATATTTTATCCCTGTAACACCAATCAACAGTTCATGTTTATGAACATCTAAATCAACAGATTATATTTAACAGCCTCTCTTTGCACTATGTGCCAAAGATATTTATTTGTAACATCACCGGTCATGATCATGCCAAACGTCAGTTCATCTTTGCACTATGGGTCAAAGAGAACTTTCACCATACGCATTTGTTTGTAACACCAAAAGTCATGATTATACTAATACACAGTTTGGTCAAAATCATGTCACGCCAGTTCATCTTTACACTACGGGCCAAAGAGAACTATCACCACAATTTAAGTATGAGAATGATAAATTGTGGAGTCAAATTCAAGAATGATATTCAAGAATAAAATTCACGATTCAACTATATCGTATCAAACGAAATAGAAAGATTCAGGTGAAAAGATATTAGATGAAGCACAAACTATTAAGGATATTATACAAATTTTCAGGAATTTTCACCATTTAAAATAAGATTTTAGAAACAAACAGAGATTTCTTATCATAAATGGAGAAATGTGAAAGAAAAAGATATCCCTTAAAGAGTACAAAAGAAATGATACGTTATACGAGTATAAAAGAATATATAAAACTGCAAATGGATTTTCACCCGTCATTGTAACGACCGGGAATTCTGAAATTTCCTTGTAATTCGAATTTTTGAATATTAATGAATATTTTATCTTTTATTAATATTATATTTGTGTTACGTGTTTAAGGGTTGCGTGACAACCTGGATTATGTGGATGCATGAAATTTTACGTGTTGCAGTTTTGTTTAAGTGAATAATTGATTTCGCGTAGCGTCGCTAAATCACTATTCACGGGGCACGTTTCTCGAGGCACTATTCATGCCAGATATTTTTGTGTCTTTTTTAATGTTAATAAATTTCATAAATACGTGTATGCGTACGAATAATTTTTCCAAGTGTCGAAAATTTTATTTGAGCTGATACGTGATTTTATCCGTATCCGAAATGTATTATATGGGTGTTCCGAATAAATGGATAAATCCCATAATAATTATTTTTATGCGTCCCAATAATTTATGGGAGTACCCGTTTTAATTATGGGTAGAGTTATTGAGCAAATTGTGTACAAATGAGGGAGTATTCGGGCATGGGAGAGACCAAATGGGTGTATTAGTTTGTGTGTTTCTGATATGGGGAACCATCTAACTCTTTGGACCAATCAAAGGAGAGAATGGAGGGAGTGTCGGCTGATGGTGGCATTGTGCCAAGCACAATGCATGGATAATCCCTAATGCCAAACATTCCTTCTTGAGAATTATTCCAACGGAGCTCGGGCCGTGCAACCATTTCCCCCATCTCCCGAAGTCACCCACCAAGTCCTTCACCTCCTCCTCGTTGCACATCTGATCATATCCATCATCCTTTCCCTTGTTGCTGCAAGTAGAGAGAGAGTGCAAAAGAAGAAGGACTAAGCCCCATTGGTTCCCCTCTTCTCTACCTAATTCAAACTTCAACCCATTATCAAGCACACAGAGAGAGAGAGAGCTAGTGGGGGGGGGGGCAAGAGGCTCGGGTGCAGCAAGGGAAGAAGAAAGAAGAAGCTCGAGAGGAAGGAGCAGCGGTATAGGAAAAAGGAGAGGAGGAGAGGCTCGGGTGCAGCAAGGAAGGAAGAAAAAGAGTCTCAAGCCAAGCTAGCAAGTTCTCTAGCATCTTGCACGGATTACAAGAGGTAAACCATCAACCTAAACCCATCCCAACTACTTTGGTTGAGAGTTTCTAAGTTTTTATGATTTTTGGAGCTTTTAAGCTTCTGTTGATGGGTTTGAGTTATTGCTGCGATTCTCGTTGTTATTATTTATTTTGGATGTTTGTAAATGTTGTTAAGAGACTATGTAAGCTATTAACAACATCAAAGTGGAACAAAAATGAAAGAAATCCTTACCTTGGCTTAATGGAGCAAGATCAATGAACTGTTGAACAAGAACATGGACTGTTGGACGAATTTAGAGGACCATTGTAGATATTTTCATGTTTTATAATTTTGGTTAATGCTATATGTATATTAATCTATAGGAGCCTTATGGTTCATGTTGTAAGCTTTCCATAGCCTCTAAAATGGCCTAATTCTGAGTTGTAACGAAGAAGTTACGAAAGTTTGAAGTTTGTGTGCCAAAACAGGGCTTGTTGGCGAGCTCAACAAAGAAGAGCCCTTCGGGGGCGAGCTCATTGGCCTAGGGGCGAGCTCAGCCCTTCGGGGGAGAGCTCATTTGGCCTAAGGGCGAGCTCAGCCCTTCAGGGGCGAGCTTATTTGGTCTAGGAGAGCTCGACAGAGAGGAGACGAGCTCATTTGGTCTAGGCGAGCTCGACAAAGAGGAGGCGAGCTCATTTGGCTTATGGCGAGCTCATCATAAAGTGGGTGAGCTCATCATAAAGGTGGCGAGCTCATCATAAAGTGGGCGAGCTCGTCATAAAGTGGGCGTGCTCATCATAAAGGAGGGCGTGCTCATTAGAAAGGAGGGCGTGCTCATCAAAAAGGTGGGCGAGCTCATGGGCGAGCTCATCGGAGAGGTGGGCGAGCTCATCAAGAGGAGGGCGAGGAGAGGAAGCTCATTCGGGGCGAGCACACACCCTCTGGGGCGAGCACAAGCCCTTTGGGGCGAGCACAAGCCCTCTGGGGCGAGCAGAAGCACTTTGGGGCGAGCAGAAGCAATCCGGGGCGAGCTGGTTATGCGATGCAGACCTCCTTTAGTAAAAAGGACTTAACTTTCTCATATAAACTCCAAATTCGATGATTCAAGATGATCCGGAAAGCTTAGAGATAGACCTATAACTTCCATTAATTAGAATTAAAATTTACTACCTGGAGTAATTTTGATATTGACCGTTTTTAGGGCTATTGTGTAAACAGAAGGGGTCGGTCAAACGCGTGTGCAACGTGTAATGCTTCCGACAATACAAGACATTGTTCTAAGTCCTAAAATATGAATGTTATGAATTATAATGATACTTAGCATTAAGCAATGAGTATTAGATAAATCGAATGGGCGTGCTAGACGTACGCAATTACGTGTTGCTTGGGCATTCGAATAGGCAAGGTTGGCGTGCGGACGCACAAGCGTCATAACGCTGTAACTTGTATGTATAATCTTATTTAATATTTTGTTTCTTATAAGAATGAAACATTATAGAGTAGTATAAACCATTATTTAGTATCCTGTATGTGACTAATTGTTATGCGAATATGTACTTAATTGTGTAGGACATTAAAGAGCGTGTGTTGTAATATTGTAGCAGGCGCACCAGGCAAGTTTCCTAACGCTTGTCTAACCCTTGTGTTGGGCAAGTTTCCCTAACCTTACTCGAATTATATTTTGAGCAGGTTTCATATTTTATACAGGTGTTGTATATTGTTACAAGTTTCACGACTCAAATGGAGTTATTACCTTTGAATCATATTAGTGGATTAGTTATTGTCAATTACTCCACCTCCAAGATAATTATTTATATTCGCAGTTTATGCATTTGAATTCATTATCTGTTGTTGGATTGTGAAAACGTTTAAGTTCTTCATTCATGAACTGTTTAAGGAAATAGTCTATGCCATTTGTTTCGGCTAGACATGTGCAGGTTATTATTTTAAAAGCTATCCAAACCAGTAGTTGGTACGGATTCTTGGACTGAGAGAGCAACCCTTATTAGGGGATTATAATGTGTCGGTTATCCGATGCAGTCAGAGTTAAATGTTATGCATATACATGGTGTACGAGAGGCTGATCCCCTCAAGTACAACTGACGGGGCCAGGTTTTAAAAGAGTTAGTCGAATGATTGACTCTTTGGCCAAAAGTTCATGGTCGGTTGGACCACTCAGCAGTAAATAATCATTATTCATTGATTCATTTGGACTTTGATTATGTCATTTCAGCTATTTCATCAATGTTCATAAATTGTTGATCTATGCAGCTATTATTCTTATTCATTCATGATATATCTTCATTCTTGCTTTTAAACTTGCTGAGCAAAGTAGTTGCTCACCCTTGCTATATCATGAACCTATTGCAGTTAAGCCGGGGAGTTCCAAAGCGGACAAAGGCAAAGGAAAGCTTAAGGAATAGTGATATATACTATCCCGTTGCGTAATCGTGGAATAGTTTTGTATTATTAATGTATTCTGCGATGTATTTATTAAGGTTATAGACCTTGGGACCGTAGTAAACCTTTTTGTAATGAACAACATATGTTTATTTATTCCGTATTAGTTGATTTATGTTGTTTAGAGGTGTATGTTTGTATTTTATCGTGAGTAACAAATTCGAGGTATTGGTACCTGAATTTGGGGTTGTCACAGGTTGGTATCAGAGCTTTAGGTTATAAACTTTAGGATTTATGAAACCTAGGTTATAACCTTAGTGTTAAACTCGTATTGAGTACGCTAGGTGATGGATCAAGGAGATTCATTTGATGGTCATGTCTGGAGGTGGATTGTGGAAATCCATCGAGCCGAGTTGTGCATGATAAAATATCATTTCATTTTATCAATGAATATATTTTATTGTAGCACTGACATCTTGCTGTCTATTTATTTCTGTTTGTGGCTGTAGGATGTCTGAGATGGGAGAGTACAGTCCTGCTGGAGAGGTAGAGTTCACAGACATTTATGTGGACGCAGGGCAGTTAGTGGAGGTGCAGCCGAGTGAGCCAGAGATGATGGACACTAGGGCTGAGTCGGAGGCCGAGTATGGTTCTGAGGAGGACCCTGAGGAGGATCCATTGACGGAGGATGAGGAGCCGCCTGAGTATGCAGATGGCATGGGCACTACTGCTAGTGACATCATAGAAGAGCTAACAAATAAGAACGAAGAGCTCGAGGATCGAGTAACTCACTTAGAGGAGCAGAACCAGGAGCACCAGGACCGAGAAGAGCAGTACAGGCCATTGGCATATCAGACTTTGGGGGAAAAGACTGAGTTGACCCAGAAGTTGCAGGAAAAGGACCAGAGGATTGCCGAATTGGAGGCAGAGGTTCACGATCGCCGTGGGGTTTCTGTTCAGTTTGGTGTCATGGTTTATGACCTCCTAGAGAGGAATGTGATGCTGGTAGGACAGATAGAGCGGGTAGAGGATCAGCTAGAGACTACTCGTCTGGAGCGAGATGAGACTATAGAGCAGTTGGCTGCCCAGACTGCAGAGATTGATTCCCTCAGGTCAGGCTTGACCACTTCCATTAGCAGACTAAAGGACAAGGTGAGGAGGTACCCCAGGGATGAGGGGAGTAGCAGGCGCGTGATTAGGCGTCGAGTGGTCGACAGGCTGGCTCGACGGGAGCTCCGAGTTGCACTCCGCCGCAGCAGGTGATGATGTGTTGTTTTTTTTAGTATTATGTTTGCAGTAGGTCTCACTTTTGTTGTAATAGGGGCTTACTTATGTTGTAAATCCCTCTGCTTGTAGTGTGCGTGGGATAGTAGTTGAACCCCCAATTTTGTTCCTGATAGAGGGGTGGAAGGTTATTATTCCCCAATTTTGTTCTTTAGGGGATAGTTAATGGTTGGCAGGCTATGTCATTTAGCATTTGTAGAAGTATGCCACATGTTGAGTCTGATTGTATTAAGACAGTGACATATGGTTATAAATGCAGTTGTTTTATTTAAATCAAACGTGTTTGATAGATGCTTTTACTTTTAATGGTTAACTTAAATGACTTATTGCATGAGGCCTAGATCTATTAGTAATAGCCGACGGTTTTCTTTTAACAGATCATGGCGCCAAGAGGACGACCGCGTAACCAAAGGGTTGAGGAGTCGGTGAATAACGAAGGGGGTCAGGCAGACCCTATGAGGACTTTTGTGAACTTGTTAGCCGAAGCAATGCAGGGCAGACAAGCCGCTGCAGTTGATCAGCCAGGAAGTCACATGGCGAATTTTAAGGACTTCAAATTAGTAAGACCACCGGAGTTTCGTGGGACTACGGATCCGATTGAAGCCCAGACATGGGTAGAAGAAATGGAGAAAGTTTTTGAGGTCGCAAGGGTGGCCGAAGAACAGATGACGTCATTTGCCACTTTCATGATGAAAGGTGAGGCAAATTACTGGTGGAAGGCGAACAAAGGTCGAGCCGGGGAAGGCACGATTGCATGGGCTCATTTCAAGGAGCTGTTTTTCGAAAACTACTTTCCAGCGAGCATGCAGGCAAGCATGGAGATAAAGTTCCTGGAACTAAAGCAAGGAAGCATGTCAGTTGCGGAATATGCCGCAAAATTTAACGAGTTAGCTAGGTTTGCTCCACATCAGGTGGACACCGAAGCTAGGCGGGCAAAGAGATTTGAACAAGGACTGAAACCTTGGGTGTACAGTAAGGTTGCGGTTTTGCAGATCAACACATTTTCTACGTTACTTGAGAAAGCAATCATTGCTGAGGGAGGAAGCGAAGCTTTGGCCAGGCACAACCAAGATCAGAAAAAGAAGAAGAGCCATGATGGTCATAAGGAAGGTAGCAGCGGGGGAAGTAACCCAAATAAGAGAAAATGGAACGACAGTCAGATGATAGGAAGCAAATTCGGAGGGGATACAAAGAAAGGTAATAAATGCGAGAAATGTGGAAGGAATCACTTTGGAGAATGCATGAAAGGAAAAGGGGTTTGTTTCAACTGTGGTCAACCAGGGCACTTTGCCCCACAATGCCCAAAGGCGAAGGCAGGAAGTTGTTTTTCTTGTGGCGCTTCAGATCATCAGAAGAAGGATTGCCCAAAGAGGAAGAGTGATGCAGGCAGTGCTAACCAAGGGAACAACAGTAAGCTGACTATTGGAGGACCAACACAGCAGAACAGACCAGTAGCGCGCACCTTCAACATGACAGTGCAGGATGCGATGGAATCAAAGGATGTGGTGGCAGGTATTATTTCGATCAATAATATTAATGCATATGTATTATTTGATTCGGGAGCTACCTGTTCATTTGTGTCGAATGAATTTGCTAAACGGCTAAACTTACCTCGTGAGAAATTAGAGAATCCAATGAATGTGGAAGTAGCTAATAAAGAAGTTATTCTTGTGGAATACATCCATAGAAATTGTTGTGCTGGGATAAACGGGTTTAAACTGAGCGTAGATTTAATTCCGATACGGCTAGGAGAATTTGACGTAATTCTTGGGATGGATTGGTTGTCTAGTCACGGGGCTATGATTGATTGTCAGAAGAAAAGTATACACCTGAAGACTCCGAATAAGTCGAAGGTCGTATTCTACGGTAGTAAATCGCCGAGACAATCTTGTTGTCTGACGATGATGCAAGCAAAGAAATTGCTACGGAAAGGTTGTATAGGTTATCTGGCTCATGTAGTTGATACCCGAAGAGTAGAGGGTGAGTTGGGTCAGATACCTGTAGTAAGGGAATTCCCAGATGTTTTCCCAGATGAGATACCAGGATTACCGCCGGATAGGGAAGTGGAATTTGTGATTGACTTAGTACCGGGAACCGCACCGATCTCAAAGGCACCGTACAGAATGGCACCGGTGGAAATGAAAGAACTGATGGTTCAATTGCAGGAGTTGCTAGATAAGGGGTATGTTCGTCCAAGTGTATCTCCGTGGGGAGCGCCAGTACTGTTCGTAAAAAAGAAAGACGGATCGCTTAGGCTTTGCATTGACTATCGGGAGTTGAACAAAGTCACGATTAAGAATAAGTACCCGTTGCCCAGAATTGATGATTTGTTCGATCAATTAAAGGGAGCGAAATACTTCTCAAAGATTGACTTGAGGACGGGATATCACCAACTGAAGGTAAGGCATGAGGATATTCCAAAGATAGAATTCAGAACTCGATATGGACACTTTGAGTTTTTGGTAATGTCGTTTGGGCTGACGAATGCGCCAGCAGCATTTATGGACATGATGAACAGAGTGTTCAAGCAATACCTAGATAAATTTGTCGTCGTTTTCATAGATGACATTCTTGTCTACTCGAAGACGAAGGAGGAACACGTCGAACATTTGAGAATAGCCCTGGAAACACTAAGAAGGGAGAAGCTATATGCAAAGTTTTCCAAGTGTGAATTTTGGCTACAAATGGTGCAGTTTTTGGGGCACGTAATTGACAAGGATGGTGTATCGGTGGATCCTGCAAAGGTAGAAGCAGTAATAAACTGGGAGCAGCCAAGGACGCCGACAGAAGTCCGAAGTTTCTTGGGATTAGCAGGTTACTACCGGAGATTTATTCAGAACTTTTCAAAGATAGCGACACCGTTAACAAATTTGACAAGAAAGACAGTGAAGTTTGTGTGGACGGATAAGTGCGAAGAGAGTTTCTTGGAGTTGAAGAAGAAACTTAGTGAAGCACCTGTGTTATCCCTACCAGATAATACAGGGGGATTTGTGGTGTACAGTGATGCGTCACACAAAGGCCTTGGGTGCGTACTGATGCAGCATGGGAAGGTCATTGCGTATGCGTCACGGCAGCTGAAGGACTATGAGAAGGGATATCCGACTCATGACCTGGAACTAGCGGCAGTAGTGTTTGCTCTGAAGATTTGGAGGCACTATCTGTATGGGGAGAAGTGTGAGATATACACCGACCACAAAAGTCTGAAGTATATTTTCACTCAAAAGGAACTAAACATGAGGCAGAGGCGATGGTTGGAGTTGATCAAGGACTATGATTGTGAAATTCTATACCATCCCGGTAAGGCTAACGTAGTAGCCGATGCTCTAAGTAGGAAAGGCAGAGATAAGTTGATGATGCTGACAGCTCAAGAGGAACTGATCAAGGATATGGAAAGACTGGAGTTGGAAGTCAAATATCCGACGAATGCAGATGAGAAACTGTTCGTAGTGGAGGCGAGTCCGACTTCATTAGACAAGATAAAAGAGGCTCAAGAAAAGGATGATGAATGTATCGCCATAAAGAAGCGAATCTCAGAAGGAGAGGACCTTAAGTACAAAATTGATAACACGGGACTGCTAAGGTTTGAAGGGAGAATATAGATACCGATGGTTCCGGAGTTAAGGGAAGAGGTTCTGCAAAGAGCTTATTCCACAAAGTATTCGATACACCCTGGTAGTACCAAGATGTATCAGGATTTGCGCCAACATTTCTGGTGGCCGAACATGAAGAAGGAGGTTGCAGAATGTGTTGGGCGATGCTTGACATGTCAGAGGGTAAAAGCAGAACATCAGAAACCGGGAGGACTGCTACAGCCGCTGAATATTCCAGAGTGGAAGTGGGAGCATATCACGATGGATTTTGTGACGGGGCTTCCACCAACTCAGAAGGGTTACGACGCGATCTGGGTGATTGTGGATCGTTTGACTAAATCTGCACATTTCCTACCGATCAAGATAAGGTACAGGCTGGAGCAGCTAGCAAAGTTATATATGAAAGAGATTGTGTCACGACATGGAGTACCGGTATCTATTGTATCTGACAGAGATCCGCGCTTCACGTCCAATTTCTGGAAGAGCTTACAAGAAAGATTGGGAACTCAGTTGAGGTTGAGTACAACATATCACCCTCAAACGGATGGGCAAAGCGAACGAACGATTCAGACGCTAGAGGACATGCTTAGAGCATGTGTGATGGATTTTAAAGGCAGTTGGGATGATCACCTACCGTTGGTGGAGTTTGCATATAATAACAGTTATCATGCAAGTATTGGCATGCCGCCATACGAAGCATTATACGGAAGGAAGTGTCGAACACCTCTGTGTTGGGACGAAGTCGGTGAACGAAGACTGTTGGGACCTGAATTGGTGCAACAGACTGTGGATGTCGTCAAAATGATAAGAGCTCGATTGGTAGCGGCTCAGGATCGACAGAAGAAGTACGCCGATTTGCATCGTCAGAAACGAGACTTTGAAGTTGGCAGCTTTGTGTTTTTGAAGGTATCTCCCTGGAAGGGGAAGATCAGATTTGGAAATAAAGGGAAATTGAGTCCCAGGTTCGTAGGACCCTTTGAAGTTTTAAAGAGGGTAGGTGAAGTGGCGTACGAGGTAGCTCTACCTCCTGAACTGGAGCATATTCATAATGTGTTTCACGTTTCTGTGTTGCGGCCATATAAACCCGACTACAAGCATGTGATATCCTATGAACCAATTCAAGTGGAGAAGGACTTATCATATGAGGAGATTCCTATCCAGATATTAGATAGGAAGGAACAGAAGTTAAGAAATAAGGTCATTCATTCGGTTAAAGTACTTTGGAGGAACCACGCAACTGAAGAAGCTACGTGGGAGCTAGAAGAGAAGATGAGGAAGAATTATCCGCATCTTTTTGAGTGAACCCGTTAAGTTTTCCGTACCTAGACTGTAATTCTGGGGACAGAATTCTTATAAGGAGGGGAGGATGTAACGACCGGGAATTCTGAAATTTCCTTATAATTCGAATTTTTGAATATTAATGAATATTTTATCTTTTATTAATATTATATTTGTGTTACGTGTTTAAAGGTTGCGTGACAACCTGGATTATGTGGATACATGAAATTTTACGTGTTGCAGTTTTGTTTAAGTGAATAATTGATTTCGCGTAGCGTCGCTAAATCACTATTCACGGGGCACGTTTCCCGAGGCACTATTCATGCCAGATATTTTTGTGTCTTTTTCAATGTTAATAAATTTCATAAATACGTGTATGCGTACGAATAATTTTTCCAAGTGTCGGAAATTTTATTTGAGCTGGTACGTGATTTTATCCGTATCCGAAATGTATTATATGGGTGTTCCGAATAAATGGACAAATCCCATAATAATTATTTTTATGCGTCCCAATAATTTATGGGAGTACCCGTTTTAATTATGTGTAGAGTTATTGAGCAAATTGGGTACAAATGAGGGAGTATTCGGGCATGGGAGAGACCAAATGGGTGTATTAGTTTGTGTGTTTCTGATATGGGGAACCATCTAACTCTTTGGACCAATCAAAGGAGAGAATGGAGGGAGTGTCGGCTGATGGTGGCATTGTGCCAAGCACAATGCATGGATAATCCCTAATGCCAAACATTCCTTCTTGAGAATTATTCCAACGGAGCTCGGGCCGTGCAACCATTTCCCCCATCTCCCAAAGTCACCCACCAAGTCCTTCACCTCCTCCTCCTTGCACATCTGATCATATCCATCATCCTTTCCCTTGTTGCTGCAAGTAGAGAGAGAGTGCAAAAGAAGAAGGACTAAGCCCCATTGGTTCCCCTCTTCTCTACCTAATTCAAACTTCAACCCATTATCAAGCACACAGAGAGAGAGAGAGCTAGTGGGGGGGGCAAGAGGCTCGGGTGCAGCAAGGGAAGAAGAAAGAAGAAGCTCGAGAGGAAGCAGCAGCGGTAAAGGAAAAAGGAGAGGAGGAGAGGCTCGGGTGCAGCAAGGAAGGAAGAAAAAGAGTCTCAAGCCAAGCTAGCAAGTTCTCTAGCATCTTGCAGGGATTACAAGAGGTAAACCATCAACCTAAACCCATCCCAACTAATTTGGTTGAGAGTTTTTATGGTTTTTGGAGCTTTTAAGCTTCTGTTGATGGGTTTGAGTTATTGCTGCGATTCTCGTTGTTATTATTTATTTTGGATGTTTGTAAATGTTGTTAAGAGACTATGTAAGCTATTAACAACATCAAAGTGGAACAAAAATGAAAGAAATCCTTACCTTGGCTTAATGGAGCAAGATCAATGAACTGTTGAACAAGAACATGGACTGTTGGACGAATTTAGAGGACCATTGTAGATATTTTCATGTTTTATAATTTTGGTTAATGCTATATGTATATGAATCTATAGGAGTCTTATGGTTCATGTTGTCAGCTTTCCATAGCCTCTAAAATGGCCTAATTCCGAGTTGTAACGAAGAAGTTACGAAAGTTTGAAGTTTGTGTGCCAAAACAGGGCTTGTTGGCGAGCTCGACAAAGAGGAGCCCTTCGGGGGCGAGCTCATTGGCCTAGGGGCGAGCTCAACCCTTCGGGGGAGAGCTCATTTGGCCTAAGGGCGAGCTCAGCCCTTCAGGGGCGAGCTTATTTGGTCTAGGAGAGCTCGACAGAGAGGAGGCGAGCTCATTTGGTCTAGGCGAGCTCGACAAAGAGGAGGCGAGCTCATTTGGCTTATGGCGAGCTCGTCATAAAGTGGGTGAGCTCATCATAAAGGTGGCGAGCTCATCATAAAGTGGGCGAGCTCGTCATAAAGTGGGCGTGCTCATCATAAAGGAGGGCGTGCTCATTAGAAAGGAGGGCGTGCTCATCAAAAAGGTGGGCGAGCTCATCGGAGAGGAGTCGCGCTCATCAAGAGGAGGGCGAGGAGAGGAAGCTCATCCGGGGCGAGCACAAGCCCTATGGGGCGAGCAGAAGCCCTCTGGGGCGAGCAGAAGCACTTTGGGGCGAGCTGGTTATGCGATGCAGACCTCCTTTAGTAAAACAGACCTAACTTTCTCATATAAACTCCAAATTCGATGATTCAAGATGATCCGGAAAGCTTAGAGATAGACCTATAACTTCCATTAATTAGAATTGAAATTTACTACCTGGAGTAATTTTGATATTGACCGTTTTTAGGGCTATTGTGTAAACAGAAGGGGTCGGTCAAGCGCGTGTGCAACGTGTAATGCTTCCGACAATAAAAGACATTGTTCTAAGTCCTAAAACATGAATGTTATGAATTATAATGATACTTAGCATTAAGCAATGAGTATTAGATAAATCGAATGGGCGTGCTAGACGTACGCAATTACGTGTCGCTTGGGCATTCGAATAGGCAAGGTTGGCGTGCGGATGCGCAAGCGTCATAACGCTGTAACTTGTATGTATAATCTTATTTAATATTTTGTTTCTTATAAGAATGAAACATTATAGAGTAGTATAAACCATTATTTAGTATCCTGTATGTGACTAATTGTTATGCGAATATGTACTTAATTGTGTAGGACATTAAGGAGCGTGTGTTGTAATATTGTAGCAGGCGCACCAGGCACGTTTCCTAACGCTTGTCTAACCCTTGTGTTGGGCAAGTTTCCCTAACCTTACTCGAATTATATTTTGAGCAAGTTTCATATTTTATACAGGTGTTGTATATTGTTACAAGTTTCACGACTCAAATGGAGTTATTACCTTTGAATCATATTAGTGGATTAGTTATTGTCAATTACTCCACCTCCAAGATAATTATTGATATTCGCAGTTTATGCATTTGAATTCATTATCTGTTGTTGGATTGTGAAAACGTTTAAGTTCTTCATTCATGAACTGTTTAAGGAAATAGTTTATGCCATTTGTTTCGGCTAGACATGTGCAGGTTATTATTTTAAAAGCTATCCAAACCAGTAGTTGGTACGGATTCTTGGACTGAGAGAGCAACCCTTATTAGGGGATTATAATGTGTCGGTTATCCGATGCAGTCAGAGTTAAATGTTATGCATATACATGGTGTACGAGAGGCTGATCCCCTCAAGTACAACTGACGGGGCCAGGTTTTAAAAGAGTTAGTCGAATGATTGACTCTTTGGCCAAAAGTTCATGGTCGGTTGGACCACTCAGCAGTAAATAATCATTATTCATTGATTCATTTGGACTTTGATTATGTCATTTCAGCTATTTCATCAATGTTCATAAATTGTTGATCTATGCAGCTATTATTCTTATTCATTCATGATATATCTTCATTCTTGCTTTTAAACTTGCTGAGCAAAGTAGTTGCTCACCCTTGCTATATCATGAACCTATTGCAGTTAAGCCGGGGAGTTCCAAAGCGGACAAAGGCAAAGGAAAGCTTAAGGAATAGTGATATATACTATCCCGTTGCGTAATCGTGGAATAGTTTTGTATTATTAATGTATTCTGCGATGTATTTATTAAGGTTATAGACCTTGGGACCGTAGTAAACCTTTTTGTAATGAACAACATATGTTTATTTATTCCGCATTAGTTGATTTATGTTGTTTAGAGGTGTATGTTTGTATTTTATCTTGAGAAACAAATTCGAGGTATTGGTACCTGAATTTGGGGGTGTCACAGTCATGCAGTAATGAATACGAAGGGTTATTCACCATGCATGCGTCAATCCGCACGGACAGGTTATACCCACAAATTAATAAGGAATAAATGCAAAGGGATATTCACCAGGCACGACATTCCGTACATACAGGTTATTCCCATAGAGTAATAATTGTGGTGGGTTGAGATGGAGCATAAAGTGCACTCACCTATAAACACAAGAGCGAGATGGAGCGTAAAACGCACTCGCTGAAAAGTCATAAGTGGGATGGATCATAAAATGCACCCACTTGAAGAGGAAAAAATGTGTACAAGGTGAAATAGAACATAAAATGCATTCACCTGTGAAATTAAAAAATTGTTGGTTCTGTGGTTGAAAAGAATTGTAGGAGAATCAAGTTTTGAGTTATAAGTTAGTGTGCACGGTTGTTATTCCATGATAACTGAGTTGGGTATTTGTGTTGATCATATGAGAGTTATCTATGTGGATATGTTCTGATTTGGAGGATGTTTTGTGGGGAATAACAGAGTTGTTGTTGTGAGTTAGTTGATGGGGTATTAGTCAGGGTTTGTGATGAGTATGGATGTTCAGTGTTGTTGAATTTAATACCTTCGATAGTTGGGAGAATGAGTCAGATTAGTTTTTTTGATACTTCTTGTTTTGCTTACATGAGGACATGTAAAAGCTAAGTGTGAGGGAATTTGATAGGTGCATAATATCTGATTATTTTCATTCCTTTATGCTTAGTTTAGTTGCATGTTATCTGTCCTATGAGCTGATTTAAGGTATTTATTGATTTATAGAAGAATTTGATGTGATTCTGCAAAAATATATTTTAATGCTGAGTTTTATGTTGTTTTGCAGAATACTCTACGTTCGTAGTGTTACAGTGGAAGCCTGACAACTCTACGATCACAGGGAAGTTAAGGCAGAGTCACGCGACAATTTGATTTGGTACTCTACGTTCGTAAAGTGGGAGCTATACGCTTAAGTGGCTGCGAACTCTATGATGGTGCTGCTAACTCGATGATTGTCCTAAGTTCACTCTACGTTTTCAGTCCAGCGACGAAGTTACTCTACGTCTGACGAAAGAACTCTACGATTGGCAAGTTTACTCGGCAGCTAGTTACTATACGATTCCGAGGTTTACTCTACTATCGCGATAAGTACTGGTGCAAAGTATACTCTACGTTTTGCTAAAAGAGTGTTACTCTACGATTTTGGTCGACATGTAGATTTTTGATTCTGAATTTGATTTGAATTGTTGGGATGTTAGAGTTAGATTCCTAACAGGATTTGGAGATGAAGTTACAATCAAGAAGGGGACTACATCTGATTATGGGAAGTAGAATCTGATTTGGAATCTGAGTCAAAGAACAATATGGAAATTGATGTCGAACTAGAAAAGGAAATTGAGGAAGACTTGGATTTGGAAATAAAATCTAATTTGAAAAAGAAGCTACTTAAAGTTGGATTGTAGAGATTGACAAGGATTTAGAATCCTACCATATCTACAGAATGAAGACTTCCGAAGTAGAATTGGATTAGAATTCTTCTACGCTTTAGAGATTTATCTATACATACCTATCACTTGTAATCATCCAACACAATTCATTATCCATTATTCTTAATCTTAGACTTTATCAGCATGCTAGCTTAGTTATTTTATTCAGTTTTGAAGGGATGTGGAACCATATTTATAGTTAATATAGTACTTGAGTTATATTATTGATTCTTTCGTGCATGAAATTTATTCTGATAATCTGGTTGAATTTCTTATATGTTATTCAGTTTACTAATTTGGTTTCTGCAGGATTAAATTGGTGAATTGTTATCATCTGCTAGATTAAGATATAATATTAAGCAAACGATGTTATATCTGATCACAGGTAGTACTTAGTAATATTTGATTGTGGACAACCTTTTGGATATTATTAAGATTATCAAAAGGCAAGTTAAATAATCTCTGATAGTGCGATTGTTGCTTGGAACAACCTAATTCTCTAATTCTTAATGCTTCTGTCATATTAAATTTAAACTGATAGTTTTGGGTTATATAACAGTTAGAGTCTAGTGGGGGTGATTGTCACATTAGATTTAAACTTAAGGACAATTTCAGATAATTGAGCGATTGCTAATCATCTAGGGTTGTTAGTTTCATTGAAGGAAGAACTAATATTAATTTGATTATTCTATTAATGTAAATTGGTGAAGCTAAACTGAAGAATTGAAGCTTTTACATATTTGATCATATTTATCAATTAAATTCTGTTTTCCTGTGTTAATTATAATTAATTCCAAAAACCCCCCAATCTTTATTTCTTGTTTATAGTTAGAAATATTAGAATAAATCCAAAACAATACAATTCTCTGTGGGATCGATCCTTACTTATTACTGTGCTTAGTTTTGAGCTCGTAGAATACAAGTGAGGTTAATTTTGGTTTGCTTGACGACAGCTTTCCTAGACTTTTAAGGTTATGAGTTGCGCTCGCATTTTTCTCTTTCTCTTCCTTTGTCAAATTCTAACGTCTTTTATTTTTTGTCTTTATTGATTCGGAGGGGGGATTTAGCACAAAATTTATGCAAATGGTTAACCATTGAGCCCGTGCCATTTTTTCTAATGTTACATTCCACTACAAGCTTACAATATTTATATTTTGCCTTTTCTTTACCCACTTCACAACCCTTTAATACCTCAAAATGTTCCTAAACAATCGAATGCTTTTTACTCTTACATTCATCCTTATCTTCCTTTTTATCATCATCTATGTTGATAGGATTGGTAGTATTAGATGGTGCATGCTGATTCTAAAAATAAAAAGTATACAAAATGATAATTAACTACTACTTAGAAATACATAACATAACTAAAGAGTGTTGATTTTATACCTCATTAGCGGCTTGTTGATTTTGTTGTTCAATATGTTCATTTGAAAGAATTTGGAAGGCATAATTTGGGACTAGTTCAGTTTTTCACTTGGTTACTGGAATAAAAATAAAAATATGAAATTATTAACAACAGAAAATAAAGTTTGATTTGTAAAAATCAGCACATAATAATATAATTATAGATTTATAGTCACATCATCCTTTCCTTGTTAGCTTGCTCTGTTCCAACACAAACACATATCTATTCATACCTACATACACATTCATACTGACATACATACATGCACATATTTTCTCAATAGAATTCACATGTGGGTAAATTCTCAAATCATGATAAGAGAGGTCAAATTTTATGGAGAACGGAGCAGAACAGATATAATTTCTTATCAGAAAATAACATCTTTTCAATCACATGATGGATTTGTAGTCACCCAAAAGACCTTTTTGTTGCATCCAAACAAAAAGGACGATGGAAGTATTAATAGTACTAAGGAGAAAGGAAAGAGAATAATATGAGAATAATTACAAGAACCGAGAAAATAATGTGACGCCCCAAAAATAAGTTCACACAACCCATTTTCAGTCGCCAAAATACATACTACAAAATTCGAATACAAAGACAAATTTTTCTATTTATAACTATTATGCTATCATGTAAAATACGACAACACACATACTGTGAATTTCAATACAAATATTGTACCGTATATGGTACAACAGTATCCAAACCCAAATTATTATAATGCCGTAAAAAGACGACAACACGCGTTTAAAGTTCTCAATACAATTATTGTTATACTATGTTATAACTTGATGAGGACAACCACTAACTCGGACCATCATTCTATTCCCCGGCTAGTCCCAGTTACAATCTCATTTCCTGAAAAGAATAATAGAACAAAACTGAAAAGGGTGAGCTCAAATAGTCTCATGACTAAGATAATAAAGAATAAATTATCTTTAGTTTTCAACAAAGATAAATTTGATAGAATTTGATAGACAACAAGTTTTAGATCAATAACTGCAGCCAAAATAACAATCAATTAAGAGGGTAAAATGGACCATAATGTCCACAATCTTCTATAAGTTAAAGGTTCAACGTCAATATTTTATCCTTGTAACACCAATCAATAGTTTCTGTTTAAAACACTAAGATAAGTTAAGTACTTAATTAATTCGGTTATCTGGCCAACGCCAATTCAATGGGCGTCCAAACTCAATTGGTGTTAATGCTAGAGTCCAAGTTGAATGTAACTTGAGCCATTTTCGGAAAATTCTCTCTGCACTATATTCAATAAATAAAATTCACTACAATAGCAAGAACAGGCAAAAAAAAAAAAAAAAAAAAACTAACTTTGCTAAATCACGAGTTAGTCAGGGCCAACGAATCCCTTTCCATTGACAGCTTCATCTTTATAAGCAGCAGCAGCAGCAGCAGCAGCAGCAGCAGCAGCAGCAGCAGCAGCAACAACAACAACAACAACAACAACAACAACAAATAAATAAATAAAAATAAAAATAAAAATAAAAAGTTCCAACAAATTAAGCAACTATTATACATCAAAATACCTGTAACAAATAAAACAAATTTAAAAAAAAACCAATAAATTCATCATACATTATCTTCGCGAGTGACTTTCAATTGCAATTCGGCGGCTTGATAAGCCTGTTCAAGGTGGGATCCTTTTCGGGCTGGTCATATGGATCCGTAGTGATTACAGAAAGAATTTCATCCCGTAAATGGAAATCCGGCCCGGTTCCGGTGCTTATCTGCGACATCGGACCCTAATTTCTCTCTCCAAGGCGAAGAAATTATTAGAGATTGGAAGAATTTTAGAGAGAGAATTTGCTGAGGACAGAGACGGCCTAACAACTACGGACAAAAAGATGAAGATTAGGGATTATGAATTTCCCTCCAAATTGCCCGACTAATAATAGAGCCCAAAGGCTAAATAATATCTTTGGAAATTATTTGTATTGCTTGATCCATTAACAATTTATAGAGGATTTAAATATTTGGTGTGTTTAAATATTTAAATGTGTTGATAATTTTATTCATCTATAAATAATTTTATTTGTCTATAAACAATTTATTTTAAATATAATTTATATAATTAATAAATACAATTTATTTAACTTATAAATCCGTTATTTATGACTCAAATGCATGCATCAAAATTGTCGTGGTGCATTTAAACGTTTAAACACATTAATTATCACGAATAGAAAAATCACAAATATATCAAAATTGTCGTGGTGCATTTAAACGTTCAAACGCGTTAATTATTATGAATAGAAAAATCACAAATATGGGTACGGTGTGCTTGGACGTTCTATACTAAAATCAAGTTGTTTCTTAAAACTTAATAAAAAAATAAACATTTATAATTTATTGTTGCAACTGTTAGACACACCAGTAACTAATTAATTAATACATTTATTTTACAATAAATGTGCACATATTTTTGTCATAATATAAATATTTTTTGGTTGAAAAATTATGATTAAAGATATTAGAATAAGCTAAATAGAGTTCTGCGTACTGCTCATTTTAACTTTTTAAAATTCTGTGAACAAGTTTGTTAAATTGTTACTAATTATATAATCCAACCAAATCTAGGATTTCTCAAAAGAAAATAAAATTATCTGAAATAGGGATGTAGGAAAGAAGTACTACCAAACTTGGAAGTAAAAAGATGAACAAGAGACGTTACATTTGGTATTCTAGATTAAAAACTCGGATGAATATGGATATAGGATAGATGAAAGAGAGGAGCCAAACTTTTTTTTTTTAAAAAAAATTGAAAAATATTTCCCGGCCTTCAAAAAATATTCTGAGTTGCATAGTTTATATATATATATAACGGATCAAGAGCATACCCCTTTAGCGACGGACCGGACGGACCGAGCGACACTTTGGTCCGTCGCCATAAATCCGGTCTGTCGCTATAACTTTTAGTGACAGACAACATATAGCGACGGACCGAAGCTATAGCGACGGACCGGACTTATGACGACAGACCAAAGCGTCGCTAGGTCCGTCGCTAAAAGGGATATGCTTGGTATGTCAGATAAGTGGTATGCTCTTAATCCGTTCTAATATATGTGTGTGTGTGACATGGATTTTAAAACGCGAAAAACAAATTTAGAAATAAAGATTTTGTAATATAATTACTTTTTGATATTATTCAATGTCTAAAGTGCAACTTTAACTAGAAATATATAATACTAAGGAAAATATTATTTCTACAAGTATTTTTAATATTTTCACATAATCCGCTCTCACGTAAAGATAAAACCCACTTTATTCTCATGTAAGAAGACCGCGTAAAAATATCAAAATTACATGTGAAAATATCAATTCTCAATATTAAATCTAAGTGTCAACAAAAAAATAATCTCAAAATCTATGTTAACCAAGACACTTATAATGTGAGGCAATGAGTAGGTCAAACCTAAACACCATATCATGAACAAGGCACAATTTAAGCACCAAAATGACAATTAAGATGTAATGGTCATTAATCAAACAAAAGCCATTGTTTGCATAGAGAACATTCATTTATTGACATTAAAGTTGTACAAATAGCTAAACTTTTTTGAATGCCTCCAACATTGGAGGATATTAATACAAATGAATTTCATAATTAACATCAACAATCACTCAATTACAATATAAGTAAACCCCACACTCTTAACAGATTAGAATACAAACCTCGCAATAAAAAGAAGAAAAAAAATTCACGCAATAAAGGGGACATACAAACTCACACAACTCATAAAAATCAAATCAAATCTAGGACTAGTCCTAAGGCCTTGGTTTTAACCATCAGAACCTCGTTCACAATATAACCAACTAAATTAATGAAATTTAAAACTAAATACATAAAATATATATCTGGGCATATTAAAGGTCCATTTTCAAGACATTAAGAACCATCAACTGCAATAGTAGGTGCTGGTTTTTGCAGGTTTACAGCATTCCAGCTCAACCATATCTGAAGTCCCTTGAGAAATACACTGCTAAAAGCCATAACATGAAGCCCTTCGTGGAAAAGCTTCATAGCATATAACAGAGGCTGAAACACACTTCAAACACACTAATTTTAAAATGAAAAGATAATAAACCAAAACAATTTGAGCAAGCTCCATTGCAACCAAAAGAACACTTCATAAGATTTTCAAAACATGAAATGCACTGTAGTCATAGCAAAAGCCAAAAGGCATACAGAGCAGATAAAAACTTAACAAGGGGGACACACATGCGGCACAAACACTGTTGTGAATTGACAGAGCCACTGCCTATCCTGCTGTAGTTCTTAAAATACTATCTTAATGCTATTCTTAATGATAATTAAGTTTTTGTTCAGTAAAGATACTTAACTAAATATAAACCTGGATGGTCAAACTCAGCAAATTCCTACTAGCTCAAAAAGCTATGTAAAATATACACTAGTTCATAGGATTCACCTTAGTTGACCACCATTGCATCTATTACTTTACTTTTTTGTTTTAGAAACCAACTTCACCTGGTTACCAGCTCCACCATCAGCGCTGCTACTACCACGGCCAAACTCATCGTTCTCGCTGATGCGAAGTCGCTTCTTCAAATTCTGGCTCATCTTTTCCACATTTTCAGCTATGGACGGACATGGTAATTCTTTTGTTTTCTCTTCAACTGCTTTGGGTTTGGAAATTGTTGGAACTTCGCGAGCAGCAGAGCTACCAAGCTTGGATGCCTCGTCCACAGTTGAGGATGTTGGAGGCTTTGGGTTAGGTTTGAGATATGAGCATATGAAGGAGAGTACATCAGGCTTTGGCTTTATGTCTACCCATCTATTATCAATCCAATCTCTTGAAATCCTTATATCCTTCCGTTGAAGAGTCAAGAACTTGCCCTCACCTAAAATTAACAAAGACAAACAAATCAATGATCCTAGAAATGTCTCGTCTTAAAATCAGTAAGAGACAACTAGAAATGTTGCTATATCTATGATGCAACCTGTGAGCAACATCGTCTGCACCTTTTTTTGGTACCAAAGCCACAAACTTCATAGCAATTTATAATTTATAAGCTTGAAGATTCATAAATTATAATATCTTGCTCATGATGGATACCAGGTCATGGGTTGCGAGGATTCGCCAATTAGAATGATAAAAGATACCATGAAATAAAGAAGAGGAGAAAATCAGATTTTCCAACTTAGCATACTTGGTAAGTAAACATGAACATTATCACTCCTAGAGAGCGAGACTCCGGTTACAACACCTTCCCACCAGCCATCGCTCCACCATGCATCAACTGCTGCACCAACCTCAAAAGAAGAATTGGAAAGATCCACAGGAGGCCATGGGCGGATAGTAAGTCGGCCTGAGTATCTCATGCTTAGTTTATCTGGAGCTGCCACTCTTGATGCAGGAACCCATTCCTACACATCATACAAGTTTTCAAAACCATTAACATCCAGATTATTCGATTTATTGGTTCATGGCATGCTACAATTGCACCAGCATCGTAATTATGATAACTTTTTAATACATACAGAAAGTAACTTTGCTATCATTCATATATTTGCTAATCAGCCAGCGACCTTTCCACAATGAATGAATAAATTGTTCTATGAGTTTGCTACTGGAAAGCTTTAATTCTATCAACTGAATGATCGATACTAATGTGCCTGCACCATAAAGTTATATCCGCTCCTTCTATTCTTCCATCCCAAGCCTCACACAAGACCAAAATATAAAAAAATTTCAAAGGCACATAAATTGAGAACCAAAATTGTGCTCGTTGATGTGTCAAGAGTAATGTTAAAATTATTTTAAAATTTGGGTCCCACTGTATTTTAAAAGTAAAGACAGATATGATCGGCCAAGACATCGGGTGTATAATATGTGTTGCAAGAATTAGTTCTATGTAGCATCAATCAATAAAATTAGATTTTTTTTTTCAGGCGCACTTGCATACCTCTAGCTTTCCAGATCCTTCTACATCCTCCACATCATTATATTGAACTTTCAAACGCTTTTCTGAAGCCTTCACGACCTTACACCTGAACCAGCAGCCTCGCATGCCACTATCCTGACATAGAAGTTCTATCTTTTCACCAACCTTAGGAAATGCTTGACGATGGGGCTCAGGTTCCACAAGTTGTATTCCAATTGGTTTCTTACTTGCGAACTTAATTTTTAATTTCTGGCATGCTGGTTCACCCATTGATATCTGTTTGCCAGGGTCTGAACTCTCAAGTCTCTGATGAGCACCGCTAGTTCTAAGCTTCTTAGCAACTTTCGATGTAGGATCCTCCTGGGTGAAATTTTCCTCCTTTTTCTCACTCGAACTATGCCCCTTGCCTTTGTTCTTGGGAACAAGATCGATATCTAAGGATCACCGAAAATCTTGATCAGTATCAGCAACCATGTTAGTTACATCAATTACACTCCAAAGAGTGAAAAAAGATGCAGTGGATCAGATAGTAAATTATCAATAAAACAATGAAAAAGAACACACAGACACCCCGGGGGGGGGGGGGGGGGGGGGGGGGGGAGGAATAGTGATGTATGAATGGCCCTTTAGTTTGTCTTAGATCAATATACATAGAGATGCAGAGATTCAACAGGACATGTTGCAGTTACATGCAAAGGCTTACTTGAACTGCAGCTACTAACTCTGGAATTCAAGGAGCATGGAAGACATAAGCAGGAAACGAGATCTGAGAAAGTATTCACAATAAGAATCGTACTCGTTTTCAAGCACTGCTATATGTAATTGTTCCCGTGCTCATGCCCTTATATGAGAAGATGATAAATTAATTAAAACACATCACGAACTAAAAACATATACTTGATTAGTACAAAGTTCTTGGCGAAATATATCAATTACAGCTAAAGAGGTGATTGTAATCACAAACTTGCAAGTCTAATTGAAGTACCCTCCTTCTGCTGGGTATTTTTTAGATGTCCAGAACTTTGAAACTTGGAACAAGGAAGCCATATTCACTACAATAAACATATTGTACAGAACTATGCAATACAATTTTTTTCCCTTTTATTCATAAAGTAATTTCTTTACTTTCAAATGAATTATTGAAAATAGGCGTTCTGCAGAATTCTGCCTAACGTGCAGGTAGAAAACTTAGGGAAACTTTTTGGGAAGTCGCATGTTTCACCAAAGTCATTTCTAGAACACAGTACCAGACAGTCAATAAACATAGTCTGAAGTAGACAAACATTAAAAAAGTAGAACGGCAAATCAGGATACCTGAAGACAAAACGCATACTAGCCAGATGGCCAGTAGAGTCAACTAGAGCATTCCTGCAACCATTCATGTCTAATTGCCAATTGGTATATACTGGCGCAAGGCTCAGGGAAATAATGATCTCGAGAAGGCGCCAAAAAGGATGGAACCCTTTTCACACGATATATACAATGGGCATAGGGAATACCACAAAAGTCAAAAACCTATGCCACTACTCTCCAACACTTCCTATGTACACACCACTATACAAATAAAGGGAGCAATATAAGAAGTACAGCTACACTCCCCAAGTCAAACTCACTAATCGAAGCTTACAAAAAGCTAAAAAGAACAGGGCCGGGAAAGTGGGAATACGTACACAAACAGGAGAAAGAAAGAAAGAAAGAAAGAAAGAAGACTAGTAAAATGTGTCTGTGCTTGTAGGCCGTGACCAATCAAAACAAATGTAAAAGTTAGGATATGAGCGAGCCACATACTCGGATAGCCAGTGTACTGTTCCTGACTTATACTTTAATTATAGAAACCGAAGAAAAAAAATAACCATCAAAAGTTCCATTTAGAAAAAAAAAAACTAAAGCAATTAACACTGAAAACCATCAAATGTCAGATATGGAGGGTTATCCCAATCATTAAACATTGCCTATTAATTGCTTAACTATAAACAAGAACCGAAAGTTTTGATGCAGGACGAGCCTCTGGTCCCTACCATTTATACAGTTATTATAATTGATGTATTGTTACGTGTTATGTTTTGCCCTTGAGGTTTGCTAGATGGCATTGGGATCATCACGCATAACAGGATACCTGCGCTAATACTTAGTTGATTATCAAAGGTAAAACCAAATACATTCTTACTTGTGCAACTGGTATGCCGAATTCAAAGCTCACAAAGAATAATGTGGTAATTCAGAGTGTTTCCTCTTGTTTCGATGTTCTTAACTTGACGGAGTTGAGTTCTTTTCAGTGAAGGAGAACTGATACAAGACGAGCCCGCAAGACTTGGTAGGACCAATACAAGAGGCTTTGGAAGCCCATTGAAATAAAAGAAAATTCTATTAGTTGTAATTAATTTATTCACTTTTTCTATAATTTTGGTAGTTATCTTATTAGAATCCAATTTAGGTAGGAAAGTCGTTTAAGAGTATCATAAATAAAGATGTACTCTATTATTTAATACAGTGAATTATTATAATTGAGTGCATTTTATGAGAATTACCTTGTGTGAAATTTATCTTCCAAGCCCCTGGTCGCTACTCCCTACAAAGTTTCATCACCGTGCTTATGGATAGAAATCATGTGAAAGAAGCACTTAAGAAAATTAAACTTGTGAATCCTAATAGATAACCTTTACAATATACTCATTCGCATATAAGCTTATCAATTTGCATAATGTAGGCAATGCTTCAAATGCAATACTTTTTATTTATTTATTTATTTATTATTATTATTAAAGCAGAACATCCCACACTACTGGCATGAATCAGATCAGATCAATCAACGCCTATCCACCTAATAAATTTTTAGGACTTAGAGCAGATCAATCAATTCCTATCCACCTAATAAATTTTTAAGTTAAGGTAGAAAGTCAATCATACAACGAGAAAAATTCAGCTCAAACTCAAGCTAAAAATGTAATTATAAGAAGAAAAATAGTCTGTGAATCCAATTAAGATTTTGGAGCAAAATATAAGACCTTCCCCCCCCCCCCCCCAACAGCAAAATAAAAAAATACATAGAAAGAAGAGGGATGTACAAATACTAAAAATTAATCGACAACAAATATTACGAAATAAAACACATTATAGCTACAAATCTAAAAGAGAAAGAATATGTTAGACATGGTACCTGATTCGTCAAGGTTGATTGAACTACATGAAAACCCTGTCGAGGACTTCATGACGGCCACACTCTCTTTCTCTCTCTCTCTCTCTCTCTCTCTCTCTCTCTCTCTATAAATGTGGGTGTGTGTGTGTGGTGTGGCTATACACACATATATAGGAAGGATGCTTTCGATAACTTCGAAGAAAAGAATAGTTATATGCGTTGTCTTAACTTAAACAAACCACTTTCCATGTGTAAACTTAAAAATAAGTTGACCGCCAATCTTAATCTAAAAAAGTGACTCATCTAACAAGACATTAATTTTTCACTTTATTAGAGGTACAACTAGTAACTTCACTCTATTTACATTCTAATCTTCACGTGTTCTAAAAATTCTTCTAGGCCCCACCTAGGCCTAGGCGGTCCTCTAGCGCCTCGATTTTGATGGGCCTCAAGGCCTCCACTTAGGCTGAATTAGTCTTCTACCGCCTCAATTTAATGAAGGCTTTGAAACTCAGCAATGCTTAAAATATTTTTTGTGTGCCTACTAAGATTGTTATTTGGATAATTTTTCACGTAAAATCTTTACGTCATATATATATATATATATATGTTATATGGTACATACATACAATAGAAAGATAAATTCATAAGACCACCTAGAAAGACTTCCTAACTATTTTTAGGACAAACAACTAATCTTCAACATTATAGCAATTTCTACTAAGCATATAGTAAATAGATTTCTTAAAACAAATTACATGACTCTTTTTTAAGGTAAAGCTTAGAGGTTCTCTTAATGTAATTAGTTACATATAGAAAGTGGCTATTTTAAGTTAAGACGATACATATTCTTATTCTTGTTCTTCTTAATGAAGAGATCCTGCCTCCAACACACGGAGAGAGAGAGAGAGAGAATGGTTGCCATGAAGTCTTCAATAGAATATTCATGTAAAGAAATAAAGAAAAGATATCATATTTCCCTTACCATCTATTAAATCAAAATATACAGAAAAGGAAAAAATTTAGTAAGATTAATAAAAAAGAAAGAACAAAATGTATATTTTAATGATTAATTATGAACTAAGCCATGCACATAGTGAATTCTAAGGGTGATGAGTGATAGACCTCAATACTCTTAATTGGAACACCATCTACTGAACAATACGGACACTAAGGATGACAATAAAAATGGTTTTAAACAGAGGAAGTTAACCGTAAGAAAGAAAGAAAGGATTGGAACTTGGAAGGGTTAATTCTACGAAAATAGAGAAATAGTTTAGAAGAATTCGTATCGAGCCCCTCTTTTAGGAACTAGCACAACCAAGTTACATAGATCTCATGCGAATTCCTATACATTTAAGTTGCTTACGAGTTTTAGGTCAATTTCCGTTTCAAACTTTTCCTAATATAGAACAGCTTCACTGGTTCTTGTAATAAGCCTTGCTGGAAATTTAAATTTGCAAATTTGCCAAAATTTACATGAACATATCTTCTATCTTCTTCACAAGGACACAATTTGCGTTGATTAGATAACAAAATTAATAATAGGTTAAACTTCACATGTCAAACACTCGGACAAGGAGAGGGTTATGTGTCCAATGCCCATGTCCAAAATTGAATGCTGCGACCCTTTATTTTAGGTGTATATATGGAAGAGAAAGTAGAATGTTGTATTCAATAATGAAGACAGATTCTTGCTTATTCACTATTCAGTGAAGAGACTTCCTCACTACATCTCATTGACTATGGAATAGAGTATTAGGGTTATCATGGTATAGAAATAAAAATAAAATAACAGATTCACCAACACAGAAGAATGCTTGCTTCTTAGACCACAAACTAATAGTTCATGGACAGCCTCATGTGCATGTTTGATACTTCCTCTTAAATTTTCTCATTTTAATTATGATATTCTAAATGAGAAGCATGGCCTAGACACTTATAGGGCACTAGTATAAATGTTTCCAGGAAGCTTGAGGTATTAAATTATTTTCTTCTAACAAGGAAACAAATTTTTTTGAAGAAAAGAAAGCATTTATTTTATAATAAAAGGTAAAGCTAAAGAAACTAAGAGCAACAAAGAGAGTGCAATTGTCATTATTCATGTTATAGTATATGTTTATATGTTATTACTTATACATCTTAATACCTGTATTCACATGCATACAGATATGTTACACAAATTCTTCACTTTGCCCTAAAGTACTCATGTTCAACACTTGACAAAACCCTTCATTCTAGTGTAAAAAATTGGCAAAATTGAGGAGTACCCGTGTCGGACTCTTTAAAATACCGTGTCCAACCGGACACTCCATCTGAGTCCGTTGACATAGAGCCATACATATATTCCTTGCCATATACATACTACTCCATCCCATTTAATCTGACCCTTTCTTTTTGGTGTTTACTCGCCATATATTCTCAAACGTTCTGAAAATATATTTATACATTATATAAATTAATTAAATTTATTTTCAATGTGTTTATATATTGATAAGTAACTCAACATATTTGTATATTACAATATCTAAAAGTCTTTTGTTTCAAATAAAAGTTAATAGCTCTAGAAGTTTGTGATGTGTCAGGTTCAGAAACATCAAGAAAAAAAAAACGGACTTTATGTCTTCATTTAAGTCTAGCAAAAAAATGTAAGGTTTTAGCTAACTAAAGCTTAAACTTGACTCATTTAGCCATTTAGTTAAATAAAGTTGAGTTTTTATAAGCATATGTGATAAAATAAAATAATGCATATATGTTTTCTACATATAATATCAAAATATGTATTTAATCAAAACCTAGCTTAGACTAGGCGATTTTGTCTTGTTTAATAATAGAACCTAAAAAAAAAAAATTATCCAAAAAAATAACCGAACATAAAATAAATTTCAAAACTTGTCTCATTTAAATACTTAATCAAGCTTGAGTCGAGTCACAAATTGTACCAGTTCACTTGCAGCCCTAAATATCGATTGTGATCAATAGAAAAATTAATTTTATCTAAATTTAATTCCGTAAATAAATTACTTTATATACATATTCTTGACAGGTCACTGTTGTACTGTTTAGGGTTTGTCAAGATCAAGGCCCATGTCATATCATATATATTTTTGTTTAGATAGCAATGCTTTCTTTCTTTCCATGTCGATGAGATGCATTTCTTATTTTTCATGTTTCTAGGAATTGATGTTGATTTGTTTTAACCTTTTCATTATATTTCAAACTTAGTTTAAGGTTTTCGCTATTTCCATTTCTTTTGAGATATTGCGTTTCTACTATTGACAATAAATCCTATGACAATTTCCTCATTTTCCTAGCAAAAGATTGTACACCTACTAAACACTGTCATACAAACTAATTTTCATAAGATACTTAGACTGTCATACATAGAATTCATGACAGAAAGTCCAACATGTGTGATCTTTTAGGGCATCCAAATTAGTTCATCTAAAAATATTATCTAATCAGTTTTCATACAGAAATTTGGCATATTAAGTTAGATAAACAATATGATTTCAAGAAAATATCTCCCTCTAGGTATTAATTTAGATCACTTGGCACAAATTACTTAGCTTAGAGCTTATAAGTAAAATGAATAGCCTATCGCAACATCAAAAGAAATAGAGATACCATATTTTTCCATTGGTGAAAGAAAAGCATTAGTTGTGTTTTCACAAATTAATCCATCGAGCTTGATACAATTTTGCTTCAGACTTTAGAGTTTAATCGGTTTTGCTAAGCTCGATTAAGGCCTTGTCCTAGCATGAAAAGGAAGTTGCAAGACGGTGAAAGAAAGAAACACACGGGATGCCATTTTCGAGTCTAATGTGTCCTATTTGGATAGAAAGGAGTAGATATAGGGAGGGGATTGAGTTTTCATGGCTTAAGCTCCGGCAATTGATGTTTGGTCTCATTTTTCTATATTTTCCTTCTATTTCTTTTTTTGGGTTTAGCGAAGAATAACCTAGTTGATGATAGATTCCCTAAAATTTATGGGAGAATTTGCACCTGTAGAGTAGATACATTGGTTTGCTTGGTTTTCATTTGGAAATAGTATACATAAAGTTTCTGTTCAGGGATTCATTCTTTGAGTACAGTTTATGTGCAAAGAACAGGTGCTCTTTGTATCATTCCCATATTCTTTATTATTTTCTCCTTGTGTATATGGGTTTCCACTTTCCACCCCCTACAACGTTTTATAGTGAAACTTCTACTTACATTAACAAAAGTTCATCATCATAACTGAAAACTAGTTGACTTGGCTGAGTCCCAAACTCTAATTATGGCTAAATTGACCGGTTGACCTACACTTGTTTAACGACGTAAGCATACCTTATGGGTAACACCTTTGTCGTTTCTCATATATAATTTATTTAATAATATATAATTTAGATATTCTCATGATTTGATAGATTTTCTTCTTTCAATCCCAAGTTATCTCAAATAGCGTCCCCACCTCCCAAAGGCACATTGCACTTTGCAGGCACCACTACTAGCAACCTTATGTTTGTGCATGCAGTACATAAATACACAAACAGAGAAAGATGCATAATTAGTTATAGAATTCTAAAATACGGCATATCCAGCTATAGAATATAAATATGGACAAGAATAATTAAACAAAGGATTTTTCCCCACGAAATCTCCTTCTCCCACTCATTGTTCATAAATACACACACATTTTTTCATATACTTTGGTATTTTAACCTTTTAGTCCTAAATACAGAACTCAAGCATGAGTATGTGGACGTAGGGTAGAGATGCACAAATGGCATGCGGCCTGGTCAAAGCCTGGCCTGAAAAGGTTTGGCCTGGAAGGCTTGAAAAGGCCGACATTTAATAATAAAAATCTTGTCTGGCCCGGCCTGTACCGGCCTATGGCCTAAGTCCAATCTGGGCCTAGCCTGGCCAGGTGCACAGGCCTGGCCTGGTCCGCAAGTCCTCTGCCAAGCCCAAAGTTAGGCCATGGCCTATTGATCAGCATTATTTTGGTTATTAAATAAACACGAGGTGCATGTGAAATTAGAGATTTCCATTTATAACAAGTTGATATATATATATATATATATATATATATATATAATAATATAATATAATATAATATAATGATAGCCTGGGATTATTCCTAGCTACCACCAACTTGGAGTCTTGGACCAAGTCTCAATGGCACTCATGTCACATTTAATATAAATAAATTAGTTATTATAATATATACATGTCTGAGTGATTGACTGATTTATTCATTTCACTGCCCAAGGCGACATCCGCTCTAAATTTATAATCTTTATCCCTTTCACTCTCCTCATACACACCCATTATCAGTTTATCACTTTATCACCATGGCTTCCTCTTCCTTTCTCTCTCATCAAAAACTTTGAAAAATCATTCATTTCTCCCTCTGGGTTTGGATTCAATAAAAAAGGGACCAATTCCTATCATCATCCTTGTGCTGTGAAGAGAGATTTAGAATTTGAATTTGACCCAGATAAGGCTCTTGGAGCCCTGCAAAAGTTAGACCGACAACTTCAATCTTTGTCGGAAAAAAAAAATTAGCCCGCTAAAGATTAGAGGTATTCCTTCAATTCATTACTAGAAAATTAGAATTAGTATTTCTGTTGATTAGTATTAACCCAATTTATTATGTTGCTTAATTATGCTGAGAAATAGGTAGATTTACGCATGCAATTAGTGTTGATTATGAATTTGTTTTGAAATATATTGTTTGATTTACCAATTTAAGGTAATTTTGTTGGTTTGTTTGAAAAACAAACAGGGGTGTGTGTGTGTGTGTATCCAACAGTATTACAGTAACAACCATTTTTTTAATATTACGTTTTTTTTATAAAAAAAATGGTGTTGGGCTGGACCAAACTGGCCTGGTTCGCAGGTCTCAACAAATCATCTCTTCCACTGCCAAGCCTGGCCTGGCCTAGCCTGCGCTAAAGTCAAAATTTGGTCTGGCCTGGTCAACGACCAAAGCCTGGTAGGCCCAGGCCGGACCAAGGTCAGGCCGGCTTGTTGTGCACCCTTAACGTAGGGCCATCCTCATAGTTTTCCCAACTTATTTAGAAAATGAGTTCCCATCATTATCTTTTTACAAATACCACATCTTATTTCCAAAAGGTTTTTGATTTAGTTAGCGTCCTATTACACTTCATATTTTTACTACCATAATTATCTCATTACCACAAATCACCTCCCATTTCCATACAGTTTTTGATTTAGTTGGTTTCCTATTACAATTCATATTCTTACTACCAATAATATCTAATTAATTAACTACTATTAAACTAAGTATAATTGCGAGTTTAAGTAGGAATATATTATTAAGTCGATAAGACAGATTTAGAAGAAGTCAATCTTACGAAGATCATTACTTAATATCAATTAAAATATAAAATATAAGTTTATTTAATAATAGAGACTTGAATATATTTCGCAATGCATCTTCGTTAATAATACTCCCTCCGTCCTCAAAAGAATGGCTAAAGGTACAATTATTTTTGTCCCCAAAAGAATGAGATAAAGTACATAAAATGAAGGGTAATTATGTCATTTAGTAGAGTCCATTAGTATAAAAAAAATTACTCATCATTTTCTGAATCTTGTGGGACCACAAAGAGAAATTTGGAACTTTAGTTACTCTCTTTCCTCTACGTTTGCTTTTTTAATGTGTGAATTTGTATTTTGCTCATCCTTTTGAGGACGGAGGAAGTATTAAGTAATGCAGTTTATGACAAAGCTTTTATTTTAATTTCACAAGTTATTATTGTAGAATTTTGAATTTATTTATTTTTCTTATTAATAATTAGTTATATATAAAATTTAGGATACGATTATAAATATAATACACTCACCAATCATATCATTTCATTATTAAGTCCAAAAATAAAATTAATTTCTCTGCCCAATAAAACATCTATTAAATTACAACAACAATAATATAATAATTCTACAGCAAAACCCCGTGCAAATAAGCTTGTTATGTTTTCTTGATCAAAATTGTCATTGAAAAGATTGACTTTAATAAAGAGGTATATGTGTGACCTAAGTTTGATAAGAATAATTCTTTCTAGTTCACTATGACTACTTCCTTCTAACATAATTTACTTACGATACTTGGTTGATATTCAAAAAAAGATATATATATATATATACACACATACACACACAAATATACATCTATATATAGAGGAGAGAGAAATATATCCAATTACATTAAGGTGGTTTCTACTTGAGCCATGTAATTGTAGAAGTTTTCATTTCATGTATGGCTTCTAACTAGCATATGGTATTAGTATTACAATAAAACTCTTTCGAAATATATATGTGTGCTCATCGGTGGACTGTGAAGGTAATAGAGTACAATTATGGATCAGTTGTTATAGCTTGTCTTATTGGAGCAGAAACTAGAAATTAAATTATATAGATACTTAAAGCTTATAAATGCAGATACATGGTCTAGGTTATCTTGCAAAAGCTTTGAAAAATTGACAGAAAGATAAGGAATAATATCCTCAGTCAATGCATCTTGGAGCTTATACTGGGCAACTGTTGTAGAAGGCATGTCATTATTTTTCTCATTCAACAAAATTATGCTTTCATTAATATGTTACTTAAGTACAAATATTACAACCCAAAATCATACCAGAAAATGAAGAAACAAGCTCCACATGGAACCCACAAAATTTGACCACCAGAAAATAGCAACACCACCTTTATAAAACCTAAGACTCGAACCCAGATGATCACCCAATTGAAAGGAGAAAGTTATGTGAGAAGAATTGAAGAAAGAAGTGAGAAATATGATGACAATGAACACTAACATAGAAAATTAAAAATAAAACAAAATAAAATCCCACAAAAGGTTAGAAAATATTGGCTTTCCATCCTTAGATCCATATGCAAGAAAAAACATAAAGGTCAACTAATACTTGCACCTCAATAAAAATTGAAACTTGAACAGACAATGGAAGGCATGCGAAATTTACATAAGACAACCTGATCCACCTCTGTCTGTATGCGCTATGATTTCAATAAGCTGGAAAGGTTTTGCTTTTCGTCATATTTCGGAAGAAACAAGGAATACTTTAAAAGTCCAATCATACAAATGACAGTCGCCAACTGAACTTGTTTCTAGGAGCCCCATAACAAAGACATCCTCTTTTCAATATGATGATCTGCTTTATGATTTGACACAAAACCATCAACTCAAGCCAGATCTTGGATAAAAAAATAATTAGAACACACTAAAGCTTTAAGGGTTTTCTACTTTCCTATTTTTTGGGGTCACTATAATGAAAATCAGACATAAAAAATTTCTAATAAGAAGTAGGTGGCAGAATCCCCCCCCCCCCATCTCTTACTTCGGGAGGCCATCAAGTCCCACTAGGCTACAAGGTGGGCTGTAAGCTACAGAATCATAACATGCGTGGTCACATTTTGGAAGCTTACTTAGAAGTAGGGCTTTGCACTACAGTGACTAAGACTACAAATGCAACCAGTCCTAAATGAAATAATAAAAGTTAAAGAGTGAAATCAACTTGTGATGCACAACCTTCATACAGTTATTAGTTTCTTACTTTTCTCCCATTATATCCAAATGCTTGTATTCATGATAGTAAATGTGGTTTGAATAATTTGTTCACAAATGCTTAGCATGAATGCCCATGCAAAGCCTTAATTCGAGCACAATAAAAGCACAGAGTTTCTCTTTACATGCAACACTGACAAATATAAAAGTTGAGCAGCGAATTCCTTAGAATCTTACGGCAGTAGTACATACTTGATTTGGTGGATGGTGGGCCATCATTTCTCACCAATGAAATGAGCCAGCTGACGACATCTCGCCGTGCTCCCCATTTGAGGCTGCGATTAATTGATGTGTTTGACCCATAAGCCTCCAAAAACTCATTGGACACAACATAAGCCATGTGACGAAGACTTCTTTCAGTCCCCACAACAGCAAGGAGTGACCGCCCTGATGTAGACTTCAAATAGTAGTGAACAATGCGCTTGCCCTTCTCCTGACAAATCATCCTCTCTTCCCATGCTTCATAACCAAGATTTTTTGCAGACATCCTGAAGAAAGAGAAAAAAACCTCATACAATAAGGGTTAAGTACAAAATGCAATAATCAAGGGACCCCCATTTCATAGAAACACTCAATTCAACTGATGATCATTAGACTTTCAACTAACCCAGTTTGAAAGAGAGATATTACAAAAATCTAACCCCATCTTCTCTAAAACTGCAACCCACCCAAAAAAATGTATAAAAATCATAAATTACATAAATTTGACAAAACCAATTGACTAATGCTCAATCCAGGTTTAAAAACTTGGAAATTTAAAAGCCTGTGCTGATTCTGCTGAACACAAAGCTAGAAACCATAAACCCCTGCACATAAACCTTCTTAGAGAACTGGAGCACATTTAAAACTTAAACCCACAAAAAAAATGGATAAAAATCATAAAATTTGACAAATCCAATAAAATAAAGCTGAATTCAGGTTTAAAAACTTGGAAATTTAGCAACTTGTGCTGAAAAAAAAAAGTTAGAGACCATAAACCCCTGAACAGAAACTTTTAGAGAACATAAACCCCTGGACCACCCCAAAAAAAAAAAAAACTGGGCATACACAAATAAGCACACAAAGGCTGAAAGAAATCAAATGCAGCTTAATACAAGCTAAACAAGAACTGGGTTTTGCTTACCTTGAGTTTTCCGGAGAGTTCAAGGCCACAACGCAAATGGGTCAAAGCGGCATTCACTAAAAACTGCAAATCAACACAACAAACGTTCTTTATGGTGTTAAAAAACAGAATGGCATGCATAAAATAGGACCCAATATCATTAAAAGCAGAGATATTACCTGATGACAGCACCAATTTTGGTTGTGAACTCGGTGTCACCAAATGCTGAGTCGGTTTTGTTTTGGTGTTATCTGTGATGATGATGATGATGACGAACGTTTAGCAAGTTCAAATAGTAACCGATGAAGAAGAAGAGAGAGAAAAGAGGAGAGAGAAAACGATGGGCCAAAAGATTCCATGATATACTACCGGTTAGTATAAGGGTTGCAGAGGTGGGCGTTTCGGTGCCTCTTCAGTGACAAGTGTTGATGAAGAACCGGAAAGACATAATTGTTAAAAAAAAATAAAGAAATAAAAACGGTTAATGATTTAGTATAAGAAAAATAAAAAATAGAAAAAGTTTAGCCTAAAGCTAATCGTATTGGAGTATAATTTTTATATTTTCCATGCCAAATTAATTTTTCAAAATTTCATTATATGAATAATTTAATTAAATTTTTATATTACATTAAATTGGAGAGCACTATTTTCATACGTATTTGTTATATATTTACACGGTTCTTATTCACATGAAGATGGAACCTACTTTATTTTTATGTGAAAAAAAATTATGTGCAAATATTAATTTTTTTTACTATAAATAGCTTTAACAATGTGAGGACGATTAATACATAATTATATTTTTTTATGTCAATTAAAGCATTAAATACAATGCAACAACACACTATAAATATAGGTCTTAAATTTTACATTTTTTTCCTAAAAAAATGAAGTTATGTGAAAGTGTGAATGTTTTACATGACATGGTTTGATTATGTCATTTGTTCTACAAATTATAAACTAAATTAATTGAAATAAAATGGACTACTTTTGATAAATGTTAATTATATTATTAGGAAAATAAAAGAAACTATATTATTTGTTCTTTCATCATTGTTTAGTAAATAATAAGTGTTGGTCAATTGCTTTCTTTGATTTAGGGAGATAATGGTAATATTTAAAAATATTAGAAAAGTGAGATTGCACATAATGATATTTTGATAATAAGATTATATATTTATATATTATAAATTTAAATAAATTCATTTGTCCCTTGTATTAATTAAGATGCTTAAATAATAAAAGTGGCGATGCATATATATGTACTAATGACAGTTTGTTTTATTCTTTTGTTATTTTAGCCAGTAATAAGTTTTGGTCATTTATTTCCCTTATTTGATGTCATTTATTTCCCTTTATTTGATATTTTGAAATGATAATTTTTCTCCTCTTTTGTGAGATATTGATTTTTCCACTTTTATGAGATTAATTTATTTCTTATTGATAATAATAGATATGTTCAGATTAGGATGCAAGATTATCTTTGACCACTTCTCGTTTGAGTATTTACTCATACAAGGTGATAGCCCGTGCAATGCACGGGCTAATATGAATAACAGATTTGTATAATTTACCAAACATTCATATCATATCTCAACTAAATATTAGCTTCATTATCTCGAAGTAAAGTAGAATAATAAATCGTCGTTACATGTGATATACAATTTAGTACATTTCTCTTCCCTTCCATCCCCAGAAAATCAAACAACTGAAAATAAAATATCGCAGCCACTAATTGGCTTTTTAAAGAACTTGGCTTAAAAAATTAAGGCACCTAAATTCCCAGTCTAATAATATTCAATTAAAATAGTTGATTAACTAAAGCCATCAAGGACATGAGCAATGACAGATAAATATAGAAAACACTAAAATATCTTATATATAAAAATAAAGCTCAATACGTACTTTATTCTAGACCCAGAAAAATTCCCACTCGCAGAATCATTATCATCATCTCCTTCACTCGAAGAACTGATAGTTTCCTCTTCTTCAGGTTTATACTCTTCATCTTCCTCAATCACCACCTTCTTTTTACCCTGACTCCTTTTTCTTCATCTGAACAGAACTCATCAATGAATCTGCCATTTTACGCAAACCCCTGCCATTGTCATCATCTCCTTCACTTGATGTTGCATGCAATCCTTTCACAGTATTTTCATTTCTCAAGACAAACCCCTTGTTCCTCAACATAACTCCTGTCCCTATCAACCTCCTCTGAGACTTCCCCATCACATCTACTTTCTCTATGATCCTTCTCATATACCCATTTGATGAATCTCCCGTGAATCCATCACGCTTGGTACTTGAATTTTCAAATTGGTCCTCCCAGACACCTAATGCAAAATGCAAAATTGATATAACCATTACATTAAAAGAACACTCAGATTAATCAAATAAAGAACAAAGAAAAACCTTCTTCAATGAATTATAGAGAAAGGTAAAGGACTAACCTTCATCTTCCCATAGTAGCAGGCGAATTGAAGAAGATGGTGGCCGAAATTGGGATGCAAATGAAACACAACACGTTCCATATTAAAATTAGAGCCAATAATTACAGAGAAATTAGAAACGAAAATTGAACTCTCAAAATGCCAAAAAAAAGAATAAAGGGGAAAGAAAACCCACCCAAGATAGTCAAACAGTTCCCAAATGAGTCCTCTATAGCTCTGATAGCGACGACAGCCTGCTGGACGAAAACTTTGGGGATATAGTTTCAGCCTGTAAACATGGAACTTCAAACTAAAATGCATCTGACATCTATCATATTCAATTTGATAATCTAGAGTCTAATACACAATCAAAGCCAAGAGATGATCTAACTCACATTAATGATAATAATATCTATAAGCTTGACTACAAACAATAATTGTTTACTCTAATCCAATATGTTACATATAACAAATTATAGTTTACCTCTTAGCTATATTTGTTTGCAGCGACTATTTGGGGATTTGTTTGTAATCCTTTAATGAACACTTATCTTGTTTTTTGTACAAAATTTTTACTCCGAATTATAATCTGGTTATAGGATCATTACCCAAAAAAGAGGCATTATCTAATACCTATCTCCTCCAATTATTAATTTATTATATAATCCTCTCGGCATAGTTCATGATACTATAATCTTAATTAATAGACCTTGCAACCAAACATAGACATACTTGATGAAATTATAAGCAATCCAGATTAATATTTCAAATTTTTCTTAGAAAACTTTGTCTGATGCTGGAAAAAATATTTTACAATAGTAGAATGTCTATCCCTTTCATTAAAGAAGTTATCTCCTCAGACTCAGAAATCCTCATATGTATACTAAGATTTTGAGGTTAAGTATTACCTTGTATTGGCTAAAATTGGACACAAGCACTCGCATATAAATGCCTCTTTGTATGCACATATACAGTACATTCAATAATAGAAATAAATAAACCCTAATGGAAATAATGCTATATATTCTTTTCAAAACCTTAAAAAATAAAAGGAAACAAAAACGCAAACCTTGTGCGAAACCCATTTTCTTCTTGACTTTGGCCTGCATTTCTCCAAGAGTTGCTGCTTCGTCTTCCATCTCTTATATCCTCATCTTCATCTCATCTAATTCCTGAATTTAAAATTGAACAAATAATTTAGCTTTTTCATATTATTGTTTTTAAATAATGGACGAACTGTATCAAAGTAAAGAATAATATGATAAGAGGGATTCCTCTCTCATCCTTTTTATAAGTTAAATATAAGAAGTTATTAAATGGGATAACACATCTATATATAAAACAGATACTCACGGTTTTAGCCAAAACACATTATTTCTCTCTATATACACACATGAATTGTACAAAACAGTGATACACGGGCTAGTTTGAATAACGAATTGTATAATTTGTTAAAATTGCGATGAGAATTTTTTTTTATAATAAGTTATTTGCATGTAGAATACACAAAAATCGAACCTATAGTCTAAACATTTTTCAAATATAATAAACTGAAACTACAAAACTTCGTGACATTCAAAATGAGAACAATAACAACCATTATTGCAACTCTGAATTGCTAAACAATCCAAAAAGAAGCTAAAGAACCCTCGCAGAGCAATGTTCAATTGGAGAAGAAGATTCTCAGAACTTCAAAGAAGAGGGTCACCACTTCGTTCACAAAATTGGGGTTGTTCTCATCCCGTAGTTTCTAAAGGTGCAAAAATTGATCATCCAAAACCCCAATTTTCACACCCAAATAAAAAAAATCTATCATAAAAAAAGTTAAATAGAAATACATCTCACAATTTTTTTTGTAAAAAAAAGAAGCAACTTTAAGAAAATATCACAAATAGCCACATAAAAAATCTCTCAAATCAGAACTATTTTTAGTGAAAAAACTGACCTCAGGGCTCAGGGTACAAAGATGTCAAGGAATTGATATATTGTCTCTGCACCTGATTCCAAGTACTATTATTAATAACTCCAACATTGGGTTAATTTTACTCTAACTAAAAATATGTAAAAGGTTAACTATATGATACATGCATCCTCATGTTTAATATACCTTTATTTCCATCGGGAAAGAAACAATCTCCATGGTAGTCTTTCCGTCCTTCGAAAATTGTAGAAGATGGCAAAAGTTAAATAGCATCACCACGATTTTCAAAAGTAACAACATGAGATGACCCATTCTCGGTGTTTGTAGAAGAGAGAGCAAAAGTTAATGGCATTATCACATGGAACTGCTAAAGCAACTTAATATTCAAACTCATTTAAAGACATAACTATTACCTACTCTACTTTCCATACACTCCTTCAATCCAAGATTAGTTGTCCTGAATTTCCTTGTTTGGATGTCCCAAAACTTTATCAGCTCAATTTTTACTTATCGAACCGTTACCATATTGCAACATCCAGTTATTAGGACAGTCTCCACAATTTTATATACCAAACTAATTACATTATTTAAATGAGTATAGCTAATGAGGATGACCATATTGGGACACAGAGAGTACGACTTTTCAAAACTGGAAAAAGGGACACCACCCAACATCCTTAAACTTCATACCTCTTTGCTGGTTTCATAACCTTCAGATATGCATACTGAATGCGTAGGCCCAAACTCGAAAAGCTGAAACACCACATAAATAAACATAAACATCTGTTAAATACATTATCAAATATATCACATAAAATTCTTGCAGAAAGGAAATTATATTCGCACATTAACAACATTTCTTTAATCCAGAGCAACCACCTTAAGCACATCATAAACTCTACAACAACTATTTATGAAAAACAAAATCCCACTAACCAACTTAAATGCAACTCTTCAAAACAAAGTATATATATATAATTAAGTGAGTTTAAAATTGGAAAATTAACCTTAGATAGCTGAAGCTCGAAGTAGTGAAGTTGTGAGCCATCTTGATCAAATCGGAGCGTCGGGAATCCAGATTCAGAGCAGAACCGAGCCATAACAGGCAGAGACGGAGTTGAAGAAAAAGAATAAGCCTCAAGGGATAGCTCAGTAATGGTAGCTACAATGAACTCCTGCTGTTTCTGTTTTTGGTCTTGAGGACCCTCTCAAATATAATAAATTGAAACTACAAAACTTCATCACATTTAAAATGAGAACAATAACTACCATTACTGCAACACAGAATTGGTAAACAATCCATAAAGAAGCTAAAGAACCCTCATAAACCATTTATCTAGGGACGACAATATGTCTAACCTCATATCAATACTAATATATAAAAGTAAATACTAATATATCAAGAACACATAAAAGTAAATCTGATGATGTTAGCTCAAATAAAGGGATGCTTGAAGCAGCTCTAAAAAAGCTGGAATACAACTCTCTAGTAAATATTTTACTTTTTCCCACCTTATACTTCCAAGTTTCAACCAATTATAAATAAAATTCTGGTCAAGTTCCGTAGTTATATGACCTTGCCAATGAAAATGAGTTACTTTACAATGAATTCTTTTTTTTCTCTACCTGTTGTTGCCTTCCCCCAGTGTTTTAATTTTACAGGAATACTTCATTTGAACATCATACATCTATACCATGATCATTGTGTTTCAATGATTATCAGGTTACTAAATTTTTAACATCTGTAACAGTACTTGGAGAAAGAACTGGAAATATATTTTTCTAGCTCTGGAATTTTTGCATTGCGTAATGCTATCCACATAATTGGCAATTAGCACAACAAATCCCTTCCTTATGTTCTGTTACTCCCACACAGATAAACCACCAATAATTTAGTTAAAGGAACCTACAATTCTTCTTCATCCCACCCTGTGATGTCAATCCAATCAAGTTAATAGTAAATTGTGACTATTGGAGCCTTTGGGCTATATACAACCAAATATATATGGAACTAATTAATCAAAGAGTGAATACCTGAACAATGAGACTGGCATCGAGCTCGAATCCATCATTATAGACTGAAGAATCAAAAAGCCGGCTACACTGATCTAACAGTTGGCTCTCGTCTCTATACTCTAAGATTCTCTCCCTATCCACACATATCACCATATTAACAAATTAATAAACTTCATCAAAAATTCATATTTTTTTAGTAAATTCAACTCTTAGCAAATTAATATACTCCAAAAAAAATCATAATTTTTAGAAAATTTAACATTTAGGTACACCACTTAACACTTAAACTACCAAATGAGCCCTAATTTAAAACGTACTCGATCTTGAGGAGGAATTTTTGAGAATCAGCGTGTAGGTCGGCCCATTTAGTTCCATAGCTAGCGGGAGCTTTTTCGTTGGTAAAGAGATAAAGTTGATTTTGCTGTTGTTGATACTGAAATTGTTGTTGCTGTAATTGCTGTAATTGTTGCTGTTGTTGTTGGGGTTGAAATGGGAGGTTGGAACAGGGATTCATAGATTGAGCTTCAAGCACAGCCAACAACTTATAATACTCAGTAAGCTCGTCTTGCAGTACAGAACAAAAGGCTTGCCCCAATAGTTCCAACATCTTCAGGTGGAAACCTGTCTATACACTCTGAAATGTACCCCTTAACTGTAACTTTAGTACCTAAAAGCCTTTGCCATTTTAATAGCTACATGACCAAGTCCATCTAAGCCTACAACACCCACGTGCACATGGGGCTTGTCTAGTCCAAAGGGGCTGCAAATTGTGATCCCAGCACATAGTAGAGGAGCACCTGAATCCAGAGGCAAATTTTCTAGCCAACGAACCACAAAGTGCTTGTCCGCAACCATGGAATCAGAATACCCTCCATATGTTTTGGTTCCATCAAAGTATGGAAAACCATAGGTGAGTATTTGCTTAGAATAGTAATATTCCAGATTGTCACTGCAATTGTCACATGAACCACATGACCCGACCAAGCACCTTGCACCAACTTTGTCCCCAACCTTGAATTTTTCTACTTTGCTTCCCACTGTCACAACACCTACAATCTCGTGAGTGTATCAATATATTGAAATAATTAACTTTAACTGATAGAGAAAACATATACAAATTGGTCATGCAAGGAATTTTAACTCTTGATTTGTTGTAGCCAGAAGGCCTGCACCTAAATCTATTTCTTATTTTATTTTCCCACGAAATAGACCTCCTGTTTAAAATATATGCATTCACCAAACATGATTTTTTTTTATTTCCCTCAAAGACCTAAAAAAGTAACAACTTTACTAAAAGATTATTCATGAAAATCCTGCTAAAAACAGCAGAAATAATCCCAAATAACTTCCTAATGTTTCTATAATTCCACCAATAAAATAAAAATCTCATATAACAGTTAATACTTAAATTTTAAGCATGATCTACATATATAAAGCAAATAACTTCACAATCATAAATTAAAAATAATGTATATCGTTCCATCACTTAAGGTGTGGGTGTCGGGTTCCAACATGAATTAAGAACATATTAACCTCATAATTACTTTTCCCATATATTTTCTCATCTGCTTGTGGATCTAATAGTATCATAAATCCCTTAAAAGCAAATGCTAACTCTATATATAAACAGACAGATTAATGGTGATAAATATACTTACCCAGGGACAATTGGATACACATTCCGCATTCGTTCTTGATCATGTGAAGATCCGAATGACAGATCCCACAATACATTACTTTGAACCTCACATCCTTATCACCTGTTGCTTTGTACCAATGCATTTAAAATTCCCATAATCATCAGTAAAAATCAAAATTAATGAATACCAAGATTAAAAAAAATTGATATTTACGTATAAAATTACAAATTATTACATAATGGGTTAAAGTTATAAGTTAGAAAGGAGAAATTGAAAGGAGAAAGAACCCCAGATGTGACACCGACAACCCACCCAAAAGCCTTCAGTGGATGCTCTTCTGAAAGTGTATCATTTCCTCAAAAAAGAAAAGTTTTGAGTAACACCTTTGAAGGGAAAAAAAACTTCATGAAACATATTTCAATACTCAGACACCACAAATTTAGAGCACAAATACCCCTCAAACAGTCTTAATCACATAGAGACTCAGAGAAACACCCAAACTGGACTAACAAATAATAGGATTTGGGGAGGGTAAAAGGATTACTACCATAGAATGTATGAAGAGAAATTAACAGGTAATAATCATCAAACAACACAAATTGCAATGAATAAAGGGAAAATCGCAATAAAATCATATCAACCTCTTCAGTCAGGACTTTTATCAAGCACTTACTGAGCAGAAACTTCACAATTCTTCAGCTCAGCACAATTACAAATTATATGGTATATTCGATGGATTTAATTGATGAGAAGAAAAGTGGTACCTTTACAGAAATTGGGGATTGGAGAAGCTTCTCAGTTCGAAGCCAACGATTTAGAACTGGTTTTTTTTTTTTTTGGGTGGTCCAGGGGTTTATGTTCTCTAAAAGTTTCTGTTCACGGGTTTATGGTCTCTAACTTTTTTTTTTCAGCACAAGTTGCTAAATTTCCAAGTTTTTAAACCTGAATTCAGCTTTATTTTATTGGATTTGTCAAATTTTATGATTTTTATCCATTTTTTTGTGGGTTTAAGTTTTAAATGTGCTCCAGTTCTCTAAGAAGGTTTATGTGCAGGGGTTTATGGTTTCTAGCTTTATGTTCAGCAGAATCAGCACAGGCTTTTAAATTTCCAAGTTTTTAAACCTGGATTGAGCATTAGTCAATTGGTTTTGTCAAATTTATGTAATTTATGATTTTTATACATTTTTTTGGGTTGGTTGCAGTTTTAGAGAAGATGGGGTTAGATTTTTGTAATAACTCTCTTTCAAACTGGGTTAGTTGAAAGTCTAATGATCATCAGTTGAATTGAGTGTTTCTATGAAATGGGGGTCCCTTGATTATTGCATTTTGTACTTAACCCTTATTGTATGAGGTTTTTTTCTCTTTCTTCAGGATGTCCTGCAAAAAAATCTTGGTTATGAAGCATGGGAAGAGAGGATGATTTGTCAGGAGAAGGGCAAGCGCATTGTTCACTACTATTTGAAGTCTACATCAGGGCGGTTCACTCCTTGCTGTTGTGGGGGACTGAAAGAAGTCTTCGTCACATGGGCTTATGTTGTGTCCAATGAGTTTTTGGAGGCTTTATGGGTCAAACACATCAATTAATCGCAAGCCTCAAATGGGGCGGAGCACGACGAGATGTCGTCAGCTGGCTCATTTCATTGGTGAGAAATGATGGCCCACCATCCACCAAATCAAGTATGTACTACTGCCGTAAGATTCTAAGGAATTCGCTGCTCAACTTTTATATTTGTCAGTGTTGCATGTAAAGAGAAACTCTGTGCTTTTATTGTGCTCGAATTAAGGCTTTGCATGGGCATTCATGCTAAGCATTTGTGAACAAATTATTCAAACCACATTTACTATCATGAATACAAGCATTTGGATTATAAATGGGAGAAAAGTAAGAAACTAATAACTGTATGAAGGTTGTGCATCACAAGTTGATTTCACTCTTTAACTTTTATTATTTCATTTAGGACTGGTTGCATTTGTAGTCTTAGTCACTGTAGTGCAAAGCCCTACTTCTAAGTAAGCTTCCAAAATGTGACCACGCATGTTATGATTCTGTAGCTTACAAACAAACTGGAACATTGAACTATAACCTAAATGTTCAGACCAAAAAAAACGCATTTCTATGCAACACTTTGCATCAATTGATCGGAAGAAACAAAAACAAACTAAAATGAAGAAGAACACAAAAATGTAAAAATTGGGGAATATGGGATCATCCCTCACTAAAACCTCCTCAGAAACTTTATTCTCCTCATTTATCAAATTCAGTACTAAACATACTTGACTTCAGTACTTTAAGCTCTAGAAGATTGTCTTTCAGTGTTGTTTACAGCAGGCCATAGAAGGAGTATGTTAAATTGTTAATACTTACTATATCCAAGAGCTGTATATGAGCACAATTTCATCTAACAATTTATCCAAATTAAATGCATTCATGACTAAGAAACCTTGCAATTCAATTTTTAAATTCAAAAAACAAACAATTAACAATACCAAACAAAACTCAAATTAATCCAAACTAAACTTGCATATAACTAAAGATCAAACCTATGAAAGCGAAAAAAGACTGATATTCAAATTCATTCTAATTAAAAGCTGTAATTACCCATTTCCCAGGCGGAGGACTCCAATCCATTCCCAAAGGCAAATGCGACGTGTGTGCTTTTGCGGACTTCGTCCTTGCATCCTTCAATTTGATCTATAAATCCGATTTTCTGGAAATTTTGAGAAAAAAAATTAAAGGGGGCGGGGTTTTGGTGATCGAATTTGCTATGAGAGAGGAAAAATGACCAAATCTAAGATTAGCCACTAATTCCAACCCTTTTCTAGAGTTTCCCCATTTCTCAAAAATATCGAATCCTTTAGAAATTCTAGAATCAGATAAATTACTGCTGTTTTTTTGATCTTCCGATATGGCTTTGAGAAAATAAATCGCAGCCCACTTGTTATTTACACTTATGGGACCAGGTTTAGCAGCAAATTGGGAATATAGATCAACAAAAGTGAGGGCATCCGAGGATTTACCTTGTGTGACGAACTGGCGCTTGATAGATTCAGCCATGGCGGCTTCATCGGCAGCAATTGACGGCTTCATTCGGCAAATTCAGTGGCGGAGAGATGCATCTCGATGTCGTCTAGGGTTTTGTACTGGCACAAATTGTTGTACTCTGCACTGGTAAGCAACCCAGATCTGTGATGGAGGGAAAGAAGGTAACATAACGAATATATAATTGTAGAGAAACTGAAAGTGGAAGAAGAGGAAGAGGAAGAGAAAGAGGAAGAAGAGGGGAACACTGAAGAGGCACCGACGGAAGAGGGAGATGAAGGAAGTGGAAGATGAAGAGGGAATCTGATTAATTAAGACTCGAGAGAGGAAATCGATTCCAAATTGGCCCGAGTTTTCCGATTGAGCGAGTTAACTCTTAATTAATTAAGAGTTGACTCAGTTGGTGGATCGGCTGTCCTGCTTTTATATATAATAGTTAATTAGTAAATTCCTTTGATATTTATAAGCTTGTTGTTTAATGAATAATTGTTATGTACACTAACTTTTGACTATTATCCTAATTTGATTTCCGTCGATAGTAATTTTTTTCATTAATTATAATAGATTTACGCTTACTATATTTTAATCTGCTTAGATTTACGCTTACTATGTTTCAAAAAAATAATAATCTAAATTGATAGAGAATATGAACTATTACTAAGCTTAGAGATTAGTGTAAAAAATTAATCAAAAACATTATAATTTTTTGGCCTTGTATCAGTTAAGATATTTAATGATGTCAGTTTATATCAAGAAGAAAAATGATATATATTGCGATTTTATATGTCGATTTTTTTATTGCGAGTTACGTTAATAATTATAATTGTTAATATTTTTACGATGTATTTCATATAGTGCGCTAATTTTATAATTATACTCAATCTCATGTGTTAACGCCAAGATTTCGTCATGCGTCTAATCACCAAATATGCCTCAAATCTTGCACAGAAACGAGAACACACTTAGAGCGCTGATGGCCGGGGCCGGGGGATAGCTCCGGTGTGAGAATAAATACATGCTGCTCAAGAAATTAACAATGGAGGCTTGTATGTTTAGTGCTCAAAAAGTCATTACCTGCAAATTAGGGTTTAACCTCGTATTTATAGATGATCACACCTCCTTTACCGCTTCATCCTCGTGTTGTAATAGGATTCCTTAACATGGTAGTTATCATGATAGAATAGAAGTCAACTTCCTTAAAGAAAGGGAATCAGATATAATCCTGATTCTTTTCTTAGGAGTTAAAGTTCAATTACAGTCAGGACTGCAGATTCCTTAACTGTCAAACAACCCAACCACGCCATACCTCCACGTAGGATAAGTCCTACCTGATCCACCAGGCCCAACAAACCAGGCCCCAACATTACCCCCCACTCTCTTGTTATAATTGACTTATAATAAGAGAGTGTACAAAAATTAATGTAATCCGGACCATTTACCCCAGAACCAAACAATCCCTTCTTGTTACACACGCTATATACTGGATCTCACCACCATTATTAGCCGCAACTCAAGAAATGTGCGAACTGAAGAGTCACATCAAAACCCATTTCCCCCAAAAAACGAATCGCCATTCTGATCAAAAGATTTCTTCTCCCTTTCTGCAACTACTTCCTCTGGCGCATCCACTTGCAACCACCTCCTCCCACGAGAACCAATATTTTTCATACAATCTTTGTTCAACAATTGCCGACACCTCCAACCAAGCTAACATCCCCTCCGCTTCAACCGCAGCTAATCCCAACCCCACTCCTACACAGATCTCCCCCCAAACCCCCTCTTAAATCGCCCCACCTCCACTTCTATCAATCCTTTAAACTCCCCAACCGCCAACACCCCTCGTAACACCTCATCATCCGCCACCCCATCACCAATCTGAACTGAAGCCGAGAATGCCGTACTAAAAATGCAACAAGAATACTTATTTGAAAAAACATTCACCCATATAAACACAAAATCTTCCATCACCGAACAAACTTTCTCTGATATCTGCCAACAGTATCGCATTCCTCCCACACACAATCTCCGTGCCCCAAACCTGGACGAGAGAAAGTACCACAGACCCAACAACTGGACCGTCGTTTCCCTGTACGCACTAAAATACTGGGTCCGATTCCCCCTTCACAAATTCATCATCACCTTCCTCTGATTCGTTGGAGTCGGATTCGCTCAATTAGTCCTGAACTCCTTCATCTATCTTATTTGTTTCATTGCCTTCAGCCAGGAATGTGGTGTTGACCCATCCATCAATTTCTTCTTCACCCTATTCTCATTAGGCAGATCCAGGGAATCAGGATTCCGTCAAATCAATAAACAATCGAACAAAGCAGCTCAAAAACAAACTCTGATGAAGACCCCCACCAGCAACAAGGGGTGGCACTCCTACTGGTTCTTCATCAGAGGACTTGAAACCCACAAAATCCCGGACTGGGCTGAAGCCTCAAGAGCCAACGTAGTGTTTGATAAATTCACCCACAATCGAGTCGAAGAGCTGGCCCAACTTATAACCAAAATGCCAGAAGAAGAGTGGAGCATGAACCTTTTGAACGATCCAACCTGGCTATATAACCATAATCGTAAGTCAAATTTAACTTATTTACATAAAACTTCCAAATCGTTATAATTCTTCTTGACCTTTCCCTTGCGTACATTTTCCCTTATCAAACCGAAGACGATCGAAGATATTGGTCAAACGTCATCTCCAACATCAACTCCTAAAGTCATTCCCGAGCTAACCAAAGAGATAACGCCCCAAACTGACCATCCAACCGAAGCTCCCCTCCTGATAAACCCTATATTTGCCATCCCAATGACACAACCTTCTGTGTCAGCTACTGACCCCTCCATCGACATCTCCACACCAGGTTTTGTTGAAAAGAGCCCTCTCGAGATGACCCCTACTGAAAAAGATGCCCTCTTCAAAAAGAAACGCAAATTAGTTAAGACGTCCACCAAAAAACCTCACCTCACACCATCCCAACATCATGTCACTGATCCTACCAAAACCACCGAACTCAACATCATCCAACCAGATTCAGCTGAACCTTTGAAATCTACCGAACCCGACCTCCCTTTACAGAAGAGGAAAGAACGGACCGAATCATCCCCCGCCCCACCATCCAAAAAACCACACACAAAACTCCCTCCCGAACCTCAATAACTCCAACAGTCGGCGGATGCTCCCTTATCCGAATCGCCATCACTCTCGACCGAGGTACGAGAGATACGAGAACTCTAGGCTATGATGACCCTATGGCCGAAAGAACCCAAAGACTATCCCATCGCTAAGATAAGCTATATACGACGTGAGCCAACAGTCCAAGTGATCCAATGCCAACACTTCACACCTTTGAACATTTGGGACATCGAGAACCTCCAAGTATACCGAACTACTAAAGGAACTTGCTTCCATTGTCACCAACCGGGCCAATGCGTCAGCCACCGTATTTTTCGATCGATCAACTCCTTGGAAAGTATATGAACTAAAGTAATGCAGCCGATCCTTGACTTCGACCAGGTACTTGGCCATTCGTGTCCCCCAAGCCTCATACTTTCCCAGTATCTGCTTTATAACCAACTGCGAATCACTAAAAATAACCAAATATTGTAGCTCCAAACTCCGAGCCAAACGTAACCCCGCTAAAATTGCCTCATACTCTGCCTCATTATTGGTTTCTTTAAACCATAATTTGATGGCTTATTGAACCTTGAATCCCTTTGGACTTGTCAATATTACTCCTGCCTCGCTTATATCCGAAGTCGAAGACCCATCCACATAAAAGATCCACGAAGTTCGATTTGGCTGAACATCCGAGACTACACCTACCACTACATCAGAAGGACTTATATCTGATTTAGTAAACGAGCATTCTACAACAAAATTGGCTAAAATCTGACCCTTTATTGTCGTCCGAGAATAAAACTCTAATACAAACTGGGTCAGTTCCATAGCCCACGCAGCGAGCCGACCTGAGACGTCTAGCTTGTGTAACACCTTTTTCAAAGGCTGGTCCGTATATACCACCACCAGTCGACCTTAGAAATAATGTCTAAGCTTCTTGCTGGCAATGATTAAAGCAAAAGCAAATTTCTCCAGTTTTGGATATCTTGTTTCTACGTCCCCAAGTGCATGACTAACATAGTAGACGGAGAAATTGTTTTCCCTCTGTTTCCCAAATCAAAACCGTCCCGACCGCCAATAAGCTAGCTGCCAAATACAGGTACAAAGGTTCCGAAGGGATCGACTTCATCAGTAACGACGCAGAGGATAGGTACTTTTTGATCCCTTGGAACGCATTCTCACACTATAAATTTCACTGAAATGTTTTTTCATTCTTAGTACCTTTCAAAGTATCGAAGAAGGGGAGACACTTTTCTGCCGATCTTGACATGAACCACCGAAGCGCCGCTGTGCCGTTACCAGGTCAGTCGTTTTTGAACATCCTTGAAAGTCTGCGGAGATCTCATATTCAATACCGTCTGAATTTTTTTCGGGTTAGCTTCAATTCCTCTCTTACTGATCAAATATCCCAAAAACTTACCCGAACCAAGGCCAAAGGTGTACTTGGTAGGGTTCAACCTTAGCCCATGTTCTCGAACAGTTTGGAAAACATTCATCCAAATCGTCCAAATGATCACGGGCCAATGGACTTTTATAATACCCGGTAAAACTATTAATAATAATAATAATAAATAAATAAATAAAATAGGATTATATATTTTTGAAATATATTAATTGGACTTTTTCATTTAATTGAGTTAATTTATATATGGGTAATAAATTCTATTAAAATTAGGAGAGTTAATAATATATATTAATTAATGAATAAAACCTAACGCACTCGAGCATTACATCTGACGCTAAGAAAAAAAACGGAGAAACAGAGACGGAGACACCTAGAATTGAGAAACAACTCTGAGGTAAATTAATCCTTTTTGAATTCCTTTTGGCCATGTGTATAAGTCACTGAGTATGAGTAGTTTGATTTCCTTTTGACATGTATGGTATGTAAAACATATATGAATAAGTAGATCAGTAGAGCAAAGAAAAGAGCTTGAATTCCGTGTAGCTATATAGGGTTTTTTTCCAAGTTAGCTTGATCATTTATTTATGAATAAACAATACTAAAAGATCTTGACAATTCTACTTTTCCACCAGACTTTACTACTGCTAGTACACACACATACTTTCTCTCTCTCTCTGTCTATATATAGATATATATATATGTTTTACATAACATCAGTACATTTATTAATAATACATATATATATATATATATATATATATATATGTTTTCCACCAAAATGTTACTGTAGTGCAACATCAGTACGCAACTACTAAAGTAGTAATATAAATGATTTACTAGATTTAAATTTTAAAATTTTCAGAAGCATAATAATAATAATAATAATAATAATAATAAAATGAGTTTATTAATATGTTAAAGATAGAAGAATATTTTTACAAGTGTACTTATATTTATTATTAATTTGTTTAATTAGTTCGAACAGAAGGAATTTAACGATTCGAATTTGGAATATAAATTTCGGGTATTATATTGCTTAATCCAGGTACATATTCTGTACTCCTTCAACGATAATCTTTTTAATTTTGATTTGTTCGTTTGGCTTTTTGTGTAGAAGTTAATTATTGTTTCACCTTATTGTTCCTTCTCAAATTCACGTGGTAGTCTCATCTTGACATTGATACTTAGAATTCGTATTTGTACTCTTTGATCTAGTGTATCAAGTTTATTATTTATTTCGATCTTTGTAGAAAAGTACATGTTAATATATTTTTGGAGACTTTGGGTTAATGTTTCGTTTCGATTTAATATGTATGTATTAAAACCCATTGTGTTTATATTATGTCACATGTGTTGTGACATGATATTTTTGTTAGAATATACCGTAAGGTATGCCTGAGCTATAACCACATGTGGGGGTATCACAGGCATGTCCTCTTGGCACCGAGGCATGACACCTTCTGTGGTGGTGTGATTAGTCCACGACGTCTCCGTTTGTGCTCCAGTGGGAGTTGCCCATTTAGTGATTTTATTGTAGGAGGCGTATGGGTCGACTCTAGTTTTTTGTTTTGTTCTGTTCTGTTATGCGGATTGGTGATGTTTGTGCCGAACACACCTTTCGATTTTACATTCATTTGGATTCGCGGTCCAATGTGTGTGACTTGCATGTGTGACATTATTTTGATTACCTGTGTGGTATTATTTGACTTGCCTGTATGGCAAGGTATATTTCTGTTTTGTTCTGAGCTCGGTATGAAATAACACCCAACCATTTGGTTCAACTTATTATTTTGTTGTGTTAGTTTTGTTCATTTCAGTTCGGTTCATTTATTTGAGTTAGTTATTTCGTTTCATTATTTTTGTACTCTATATCCGTACTGGGCATTTGGCTAATGCTGTGTTTTTCTTCCGGTAGGTAATTAGGAGGATCAAGGACAAGTGTGACGAGAGTTACTTTTTATCCACATGGTTTAGATATTTTGTTTAGGTTGTGAACCAATGGTTTGTTTGGAGTTGTAATAAATACTTTAGATTGTGGTTTGAGCTAGTTTGGTATTTTTTTTATGGTTTGACTTATGGTATTTATCAGATATTGAGACTATTCTTTTGTGGCTTAGAGCTTTATTATAATTTCATCAGTTTTGTTTTTTTTGTGTGTAACCTCTCTTTTTATTTCGGAAAGGGAGTGTTACAACTTTTCACCATCATATCGTCCACGTACACCTCCATGTTGCGTCCAAGTTGTTTACTGAACATATAATTCATCTTCCGTTGGTACGTGGCTCCTGCATTCAGCAGCCCGAACATCATCTTCTTACAGGCATATATTGCCCGATGAGTGATAAATGTCGTCTTCAGGATATCCTTCTTATACATGGAAATTTGATTGTACCCCGAAAAGGCGTCCAAAAAGCTCAACCCGTATCCCGAAGTGGCATCAATGAGCTGATCGATATTCGGCAGAGGATAAAAATCTTTTGGGTACGCTTTGTTCAAGTCCGTGTAATCGATACACATTCTCCACTTTCCATTTTGCTTTCTGACTAAGACCACATTCGCCAGCCATTCGGGACAATCTATTTCGAAGATGAAATCTGCCTCTAACAGTTTCGTTACCTCGTCATCGATAACTTTTTTGCCTTTCTGGGGCGAATACTCTTCGCTTCTGCCTGATCGATTTTTTGGTAGGGTCAACACAAAGTTTATATACAGATACTTTCTCGTCAATACTCGGCATGTCTTGGGACTCCCAAGCAAAAATATTTACATACACCCTCAACAACTCTATTAGATTTGTCTGAAGTGGTTCTCGAAGTCCAGACCCAATCTTCACCAACTTATCGGACTTTCCCGGGATCAACTCGATATCCTCCGTCTCTTCAGTAGGAAGTGCTAAGGGTTCGGTAGATCTTTTGGTGAATGGTTCCATTTCGATGGCCATAGTTTGCTTGTGTTTACTGACCCCAACACCTGATGAGATCAATGCATTCCTATAGCATCGTCGGGCAAGGTCCTGATCCCCTATAACTTCTCCAACCCCATTCGCTGTCGGGAACTTAATCTTGAAGTGTGGAATTGATGTCACTGGTTGAAGAGCGGTCAATGTTGGCCGACCGATGATGGCGTTGTAGGCTGAGTCTGTGACACCCCCAAATTCGGGTTTCCTAACCTCGAATTCGGTGTTCACGATACTCAACAACAAACATACTTTCTAACTAATGCGGAATAATAAACATACAATGTCTTACAATCATGGTCTCAAGGTTCTTTAACCTTAACTTAAAACATACCCTCAATATAATAAGAGTTCACATAGCCAAATAACATTTAAGATAAACTAGTACATAAGCCATATTAGGCAACTACTCTTGCACCTTCCCTTTTCCTTTGTCCCCTTTAGACGTTTCTGCCTTAGCTAAAATAAAGATCATGATATAGCAAGGGTAAGCAACTAGTTTGCTTAGCAAGTTTATACACAAGGGAGATATATCATGAATAGAAGGAAATTTCGCTTTCAATGTTCAACAACAGTATAAAATTGTGAAGAAACATGAATTAATAGGTAACAGTTGAATATTCGAATAATTGAATCGTGATTACTAAGTGGTTGGAAATAACCATAGACATTTGCCAAGGTTCTCAGCATTTAAACTGGACCTCTTAAAAGTTTTGGTAATCAAGGGGATCCGCCTTTCATACCCCGTGATTTATGCATAAACACTTAATAAACCAGCATTGATATCATGCCTTAATCAAATTTATCCTTTTCTCAGCCAAGAGTTCTTACCATAACAATTTAATAAGAACAACTTTTAAAATACCTTTGATTCAACAAATTTAGACATGATTGATCTAGCTAATACAAATAGCATAGATCTATCTCATAAACAGTTCATGCTTGAAAGAACTTTAATCTAATTCACAGTTCAATAATAATAGAATAGGAATTCAATTGCACAAGGTGCGAATCTCAATAATCAGTATAGATGTGAATAATCAACAATAATTATTCACTAACATGCTTCGAAAATAATAACTCGAGTTTGAGTTAGGGAACTTGCCTGTTTGCTCAGCTACAAATAATTCTAGCTTTAACTAATTGGCCTTGAAGGACCTAACATTGATAAAGTCGATCTATCAATTAGTATTGCGTAGTTGTACGTCTATACGTTCACTAAGGAACTTATCTACCACATAAGTTAAACATATAATGCACCTAGGACAATCTTGCTATCATTAACCCTAATCAAACTTAGGTTAATGATAGATTAACTTGAGAATATTATTCCTAAGGGTTAAACACCTTCTTAAGCCTTTAAACAATTGGGTTTACTTGTTTAATTAAGGAATTATTAAACACTTCATATTCAAATAGCTCATTTCTCATTTGATTACCATTCAATATTAATTAAATGGGAATCAATTAATTATCTTTAGTTATTATCTATCAAATAACAAATTAGGTTTAATTATTACCCATTCAATAATATTTTCATAAAGTTTTAATCTTAATATTTCTTTATTTACTTAAAAATATCAAATTCTTATATTACAAATATCATAGTAATATTTTAATAAGTTATTAGGCGACTAAACAATTTATTTTAATTGTTTTACCCTTTATTAAACAACTTATTTAATACCCATAAAAAGGTCATAAATATTATTTATCATAATAGATTACCAAAATACCTCACATAGGTTAGATTACACCATAATAGGAGTACCTAAGGTTTAACATCCTATTTTTCTCATTTATGACATTATTTAACCATTTATTTCCTTTTAACTATAACTATAATATTATTATGAAAAATAGCAAACACGTTCTGAAAATTATTATCTTCTGGATCACGATAGTATATAACCCAAAAATAATTTCCAAATTTTCCTGGAATTTTAGAAAGTGATTTACTATTTTTAAAGTACTCAAAACCTCCGAATCTTGTTATATTTTTCAAAAATTGAGTTTTACTCAGCAAATTCTGAAATTTTCAGGGTACACTCTCATAACATATATAAACATACTGTATATATTTCATATGTTTTCAAGGTATACATAGTGAGAAATCCGAGTATGAATATTTAGGAGTTCTTCACGATAAAAGCTATTACACAAAAACTACACATCGAAACGTATTCGTTCTTTTTCCTACTTGTAGATACCTTCTTAAGGTACCTCTGTGATGTTTTCCAGATTTTTAAAAGATTCATAACTGGCCGAAACAACCTTTGGAAAAACAAGGACAACAAGCTTTTAGGGTTTTAAAGTTTTAAGTTTTATAGCTGGACTGTTTTGGGAAAATAGCCCCCAAAGCTTCAAAAATTATTGGATTTGTGTTCTACCACTTGGTTTTACTAGCTAACTCATGTATCTAGCACCCTCCTTTGACGGATCACAAATCCAAGTTGTAAAACGTAAGTTACACAAGATTTAGTGGAAGGAAAAACTAGGGTTTCACCCCTAGGAGAACATATGCTCACTTTCTTCCTCTAAATCTTTGATCTAATACTTAAGATACTTAGTTCCATACATGATGATATGTAGAACTAGGGTATCTTGGGTATTAGTTCATTACCCCATCAAAACTTGCTATCGTGCTATAATACCAAATAGAAGAAGGAAATAAAAATTTAGGTTATACCTTGTTCTAGTAGCAACCTTCCTTGATCTATCAAAGTAAGATATGAACTTAGGGTACACTAATCAAGCTAGCACCCCTCTCCTTCCCCTCAAGAACCGAACCCCTCTCTCTCTTTTCTCTCTTTGTATTTTGCTAGCTTGGGAGAAAATAGAAGAAGAAGAATAAGAGAAAAAAATGAAGAGAAAATGAAGTGTGGTGATTCAAGAATGTATCTTGCAATATAGTTAGATACAACTAGGAGTATAACTAATATCCCCCATATCTTTGTTGTCCATTAGATAAAAGGCTTACTAATTGAATAATAGCAAGATACCTCTACCTTTTGTCATCATGGGGTTAGTGAGAGCTTTGTGTCACTAGGGTGGCTAGTTGACATCTTAGGAGGCTAATTGACAACTTAGGAGGCTACTTGATATCTTAGGTAGCTATGTGACATCTTAGGTAGCTACTTGACATCTTAGATAGCTATTGACATCTTAGGTAGCTATACCATCAATTCTAAAATCTAACTTCCAACACAAGCTAGATAATACTTTAATTAAAATTTAAAAAATCAACTTGTTCTTTCTCTCTCTATGGTCCACGACATATGAGGGATTTTTGTCCCAAAATGATATCCCAAATATACCACCATTAAATCAATTAGTGCTACATCTTTAAATTACCAAGTGGGCTAGGTTTTGGGCAATACCTCAAATAAACTTTGGGCTTAGAATTAAATGATTGGGCTAATGAAACCAAACCTATTTAAATGCAATATATGGTCTTTTAATTTAACCCAATGATAGCTCATTTAATATGCCACACAATTAATACCCAAATCCATGATTAATATAAATAATTGGGCTAGGTTCATTAATGAAGTAACTTAGTTACTTAGTAAATAAATTACTAAATTGACTATTAATATTATTATTATCCAATTTGGACCATATCTCATTAACAACTACTTTCATTAATTAACTCACACACTTTATTTACTAACTATATTCAATTTACTTGAATACTTAATTTAGTAAATACCTTGCCAACTTTATGGATATAAAGCCTTAGGGTTTGCTCACTAGTTTAAATATACTACTAGTGATTTCTTTAACACAAATTGATATCAATAAATCACATAGTCACATAATCCACCAATACACCCAAAGGTTTAAATAAGAACACAAAGTTAACTCATTAAAATTAAATTATATTTAATTAATAATGACGTTCAAAATTCACGGGCATTACAGAGTATACCTGCACTACAAAGAACTTAACCAGCACTTCGACCTGTCGAGGGGCCGTCCTGAAGAGGATTGGCAACTCGATTGTTCCTGATACGTGTACTGGGTCGTTGTTGAACCCGTACAAAGGGCTCTCCTAGCCTACTTCCAATTTTTTCCCTTCCAAGTCTAACTCTGATACGCATGGGTGTATAAGATGTCGATAGAAGACCCGTTATCGATCATTATCCTCTTCATATCAACTGGTCCAACCTGAGCTGTTATCACCAGGGTGCCTTCATGTGGTTTACCGGTTCGAACGGGTAGTCTTCGTCTGAGAAAAAGATAACCATGTCAGGATAAGTCTGTTCCCTCCTCGCAAGTTATTTGGTAACTAAAATACCGCATCCAGGGTGGCCCTCCTTTTCTTTTCTGCTACCTTCCCATGTGACCCACTAGATATGACATCTATCACCCTTCGGATCAGCGGGTTCTGATCCGACTGTTAGTTCCCTGGATTTTTAGGAATCACAACTTCTTACCTTTCCGATCTAGTTCCTTGTCGACCCGCTACGTACTGTACCAAGTCCCCACTTTGGACTTTTTTTTCTATCAGATCTTTTAGATTATGGCAGTCTTCTGTAGAATGCCCGGAAGTCTGGTGATAGTTGCAAAAATGGTTGTGATTTCCCCTGTACAACTTGGTGTTTGTCTGGTAAGGTTCAAAGTAAGGTTTATTCCTGATCTCCTCCAGTATCTTTTCCCGATCCGTATTAAGGGGAGTGTAAATTTTATTCACGTTCCTGTTCGGCAAGGGTGGTTTACCTCCCCCCGAACCTCCTCCATTGAAACTTCGCCTCGACTAATTATCTGACCTGGGAGCGTTATTTCGGTCCCGGGTCTTTTGGCTTCTCCTCTAATTGTGTCTGAGGCTGCAAGCTTCCGATAGCTTCTTCAAGAGTGATAAAACTATCAGCCCGACTGTAGGCCTCTGACAAGTCACTTGGGGGATTAAGGATAAGGTCTTTTATCAGCTCCTTGGACTTTGCAATGTCCAACCCTGTAGTAAAGAATCCTATAGCTTGTTGCACGTTTAGGTCGGTCACAGTGCCGACCGCTTCCCCGAACCTCCTCACATACTAGCCGAGATTTTCATCGGAATGCTGCTTGACCTGCATCAGAGACGTCGTCAACTTTCCCCTCTGTTTGTTACTTCCGAATCTAGCATGAAATTTGTCACATAATTATTCCCATGAACTGATAGAGTTCAGAGCAAGAGACGTCATCCATTCCCGAGCCCTATGCTTTAGTGTGGTGATAAACATGTGATATTTGGCAGCATCGAGATGGTTGTAGTAGTCCATAATTTGATTATAAGCATGTGTGTGGTCGTATGGATCTCTCGTGTCGTCATATGTCTCCAATGATGGCATTTTCTTTGATTTGTCGGCCTTTACTCATTTTATTACCAGAGTGAAAGGCGACTTCGCATTGTTCGGTAACTCCTTTATCTGATCGGATGTCGTCAACCTCTACTCCACTTCCTCTAATCTTTTTGCAAGGGAATCAGTCTCGTCCTTCCGGGAAGATGACTCAAGCATGTCCCTTGTGTTGTTCGGAGAACCCATCCTCCTCATATACCCCGATCTCCCTCTCTCCAAAGAATTATTCCTAGAGCAGTTTTGACGTCTACTCTGGTCTAGTGTGCAGCTTTTCGGCCTACTTCTGTCCTGTGAGCGGCTTTTGTGCCTCCTGCGGATTGGGGAGCGACTCTTTGGCCTGTTCAGATCCTGCGAAGGGCTTTGGTGCCTGCCGCAGATCGGGGAGTGACTTTTCAGCCTGCTCAGGTCCTACGAGCGGTCTCTATGCCTGTCGCGAATTCGGGAGCGACTCTTTGGTCTGCTCATGTCCCTCGAGCGCCTTCAATGCCTGCTCACTTCTTGTCCTGAACCGTCTGAACGATGAGTCCTGGATCAGCTTGGAACTAAAATCTCCCGATCACGTGGTCGACTTGAAGAAACCTCCTTCTCGACCACCAATTTATTTAATTAGGCGTCGATCTCCTGCTACTGAAGGCGCAACGCTTCCATAGCGACCTGGTTCTGATGCTTCTTTCGGGTCAGGATTAACTGTCGTTGATCCCGCTCATCCCTGCCACTCTCCCGCTGAGTACGTATCCAGGACGGGGTGCCATCGACACGATCAGGGGATTGTGGCGTCTTCTAGCTACTGGAAAATAACTATCGTCATGTTGGCGCCGACTGCGCTCTTTGGGGTCCTGTGGTATGACCGCTAACCTATCCTTCACCGGTCTCTTGAGTTGATCTTTAACTGATCCCCTAGGCTAAGCCGTATGATCGACCGAATTTTCAACTTGATTCGATGTCATATTCACCATGATTATTCTTTCTCCTATTGCCTGTCAAAGTGATTGAAAATTTTTATGCACTAAAGGCCCTCCTTGTAGCACTAATGTTAGCGCTATGATTTCACCATGTGTCCAATCACCAAATACGCGTCAAATCCTGCACAAAAATGAGAACACACTCAGAGAGTTGAAGGTCGGAGTCGTTGGTGGATAGCTCCGAAGTAAGAATAAGTACAAGCTACTCAAAGAATTAATAATGGAGGCTTGTAATTTTAGTGCTCAAAAAGTCATTACCTGCAAATTAGGGTTTAACCTCGTATTTATAGATGATCACACCTCCTTTACTGCTTCGTTCCCATGTTGTAATAGGATAGAAGTCAACTTTCTTAAAGAAAGGGAATCGAATATAATCCTGATTCTTTCCTTAGGAGTTAAAGTTCAATTACAGTCAGGACTGCAAATTCCTTAACTGTCAAATAACCCAACCACGCCATACCTCCACGTAGGATAAGTCCTACCGGATCTACCAGGCCCAACAAACCAGGCCCCAACATCATGTATTGGTATACATCACAATCATAATTCGATAAAAAAATCTTTCGCAATATATAGTAGGACTCTATCAAAAAACTTGTTTAAAATTTTTTGAAAGAGATTTGTTCTTTTATTATTATTTTTAATAAATTGTAAACCATCGTTTGAATGACAAGAAATTAAGGAAAGGAAAATAAAGAACATAACTGTTTATTTTTCTCTTCATGTGTGGTTAGGCGTCATGGAAAATTGTAGGTCCCACTACTATCTATTTTCCTGTAAGAAATTTTCTCCCCTTAAATCTCATCCTATATTTCTGATAGGATCTTGCCTCACAAGAAAGTTTTGGTCTATTTTTCTATAAATTATAATGTATGCCAAACACTTGCAAGAGAGTAATTTTCTTTTTTTATTTTTCTTTTCATTTACCTTCTGCTACTTTACTTTAATTTTGCCAAAAATCATTTTCCAGACAAGATTCTCGACATCCAAATAGAGCCTAAATGTTGATCACTTAAGTTGTTATTCCCAAAGGCACAAAGAGGTCTAGAAGGGGGGTTGAATAGATTATTTAAACTTTCTTTTTAAAGAGTTATTACCAAATCAGTTAAACAAGTTAATTGATAAGTTAAGCATAGCGAAATTATATGTTGAGAACCCCTTCAAAGATTATATGAAAACACAAAGCTCTAAATTTAGTGAACAATGCAGAAATAAGTCACAGTAGCAGAATGTAGAGTGACAAAAAGAAAAATTGCAAAAAGTAAAGTACACATATTTTGAAGAGGTTCGGAGCACCAAAGTCTCATAGTCCTCTCTTTTACTACGCGAGTAAGGATATTCCACTAAATAGGGTAATCACAAAGATTAGTTCACATATAACTATTACACAACTGATTCACACTACAAGAAAAACACTTATTTCCGACAGAATAAATTCCATCGAAAACAAGCTATTTTCGACGGAATTTTTCGTCGAACTTAATTCCGTCGAACATAAGGTATTTACGACAAAATTCAGTCAGAATTGGTGTGCACCATTGGCGCCATCTTTCGCACTAGCGCGAAACATATTCTCGACGAAAATTTTCATCGGGGATAAGCTTAGTTCGACGGAATTATTCCCAATGAAATATTATGTCAAAAATAAGTTTTTTTTAACTTACTTCGCTTCCTTGTTACGCCGCAGTTGAGATGAAAAGAAAAAACAACCTATATTGCCACACAATCCTCCTTTCTCTCCCTCCTCCGATCCTCCCCTTCCACCGTCGCCCGATACTCCTCCCCATCCCTATAATCCTCCCCCTCCACCGCCGATCTCTCGGCCCCACCTAACGACCTTCTAGTGCCGTCAATTAAGCCAACTAGGAAAGAAAGCAACCTCTTGCCGTGCGATGGCTTTTTGGTGGTTTTGGAGAGTTGTTGTGGTGTTGTTGGTTCGCAAATTGTTGGTTGGTGGTGCTCAATCATGTGGCTATTGGGAGGCAAAAAAATCCCTAAATTTCCTCCATTGTTTCCTCTTGAATTGAAGGTTAGTCCCAATTAATTTAATAGCTTTAATTTGTATGTGATATATAAACCAACGAGTGAATGAAAAATTTAATTTGAGAAAGCAAAATTGATGGCGCTAGTTGGTCAAATTCAATTTGAGCAAACATCATTGATGGTGCTAGTTGGTCACTTTAATATTGATGCCTTGTTGACATGAATGGAGCAGTTATATGTCTATTCGCATGAATGGAGCAATTATATGTCTATTTTCCCCCTTATTATCAAGGCTTGTATGATTTTAATTGGGTTTTTTTGGATCTGCTATAATTAGGTTTTTTTTTCTTCCAAAAATGGTATAAATTGCTTAATGTAATTTGAAGGATAGTTGCTGTTTTCCAATATTATGATTATGAGAACTCATATTTTACATTATTGTTTTGTTTGGATCCGCTGTGATTGGGATATTTGAACTTAGATATTTTCAGAACTCGATAGCAAAAAATTGCTTTATAATGTTATATTGCCTTTGGATTCTTTATTGTTTTGAGTGAAATGTATTGTTTTGGTTCATAATTGTGACTTTGCAAGGATTGTTAGTTGTCAATTAAGGGCTAATTTATTTTTAAAGGAAATTTCGTTGAAATTATAAAAGAAAATAAACAAATCAATACTTAACCATTAAAAATAAACTAGGACTTAGTTTGCCTCTAAAAAAAAGAAAAGCTACGTAGCATTTATTTAGTTTAGTACTCCTAAAATAAAATAAAAGTATAAATAATATAAAATAATATAATAAAAGTATAAATAGTAAAATAAAAATAAAAATAATATAATGTAATATAAAATAATATAGTTTAATAAAATAAAAGTACAAATAATATAATATAATAAAAGAATAAATTGTAAAATAAAAGTATAAATAATATTATTGCCTACACGTGCTACCCCTATTAAAATCAACTAAGTAGTATTTACTTAGTTTCTTACTAATAATATAATATAATATAATATATTACCATATAAAATAAAAAAATAAAATAACATAACATATTAAATAATATAATATACTATTATATTATATAGCAAAATAAAATAAATTAATATAAATAACTAAAATAAAATAAATAAAAATAAAATACATAGACAAAAATATATTAAAATAAAAATAAAATAAAACAAATGAAGTAAAATAAAATAAAATACTAAAACTAAATTATATAATATAATAAAATAATATTAACTAATTTAAGTTACATTTGCTTAGTTACCACAACTAAAATAAGCTGAATACCTGTGCATGTAGTTTGGTTAGAAGCTTAGAAACTCGTTTGACATTCACTCATTATGAGTGAGTGCCGAATAGTCCCTAGTCTGGGACTGTTCCTGGATATTATGTCTCTCACTTAGATCGGTGCAAATAACTTGAGTACGTCTTTTTTGTTTTGAGGATTTTCGAGCTGGTATCTCTGCATGTTTTCTCAGTGCATACTTAGACTAAGTTGTCTTGGTCTATTTTCGTGTAGTTGGACACCATGGGGAGGTGGTGTCAAAATTTTCTTGAAGTAGAAGAAACGTACTCAAGGTGTTGGCACTAGTGAGGAGACGCATCTAGGAACGGGATAGAAGCCTGACCCCTTTAGACATTAGATGAAGATATGTAGGATCCATGTATAGATCGCCTATGCTAACCCTGATCTGATTGTGCCTTTTGTTCAATTAAAGATGTTAGATGACCGGAGTTAGATGTACCATAAGACACTGCTTGATGGGAGGGGATTAGTTGGTGAGTACTGTGATGAGGTGTGTAACTTTTTGAAGTTTGCAAATGAACATGTTAATAATCCGAATGGAAGGATGAGATGTCCGCATGTCAAATAAAAAAACTTGATTTGGAAGAAAGCCGACGACATTAAATTTAACTTGTTTTCACGGGGGTTTGCGGATGGGTATTTCATATGGATTCATCACAGGGAATTAGCTGAGGTGAGGAAAATGACCGATAATATAGACCAACCATTTCATGGGGAATCAGATGGCGATAACGATGATGCTGTGGAGATGTTGGTCAATGCTTATGGCCCTAACAATATTGATTGGGGTACAAACGAGCATTCGTCAAGCAATGGTCAGTAAGAGCCAAATGACACGGTAGCTGCCTTTTACAAAATGTTATCTGAATCTGAGGTCCCATTGTACGAGGAAAATGATAAGTACACCAGACTATTTGCAGCGACGAAGCTCTTACACTTCAAGAATGAGCATGTCTATAATGAGAGATGCTTTATTGATTTACTTGCTTTTATCAGCCAGTTCATACATAAGGACCATACCTTGCCCTCGAATTACTATGAAGTGAAGAAAATAGTAAATGTGTTAAATCTAGGTTATGAGAAGATCGATGCTTGTGAGTAGGATTGCATGTTATACTATGAGGAGGACAGAGATGAGGTGCAATGTGATATCTGCAAGTTACCTCGGTACAAGATGATAAAACATGGGAAGAAGGAGAAACATGTGCCTAAAAAGATCTTACAATACTTTCCTCTTGTACCGAGGCTTCAACGACTATTCATGTTATCACAGACTGCTGAGCATATGAGTTGGCATAAAACAAGGAACGTTGTGCCTGGTCAGCTGACTCACCCTGCAGATGGATATGAATTGAAGAACTTTGATGAACATTTTTCACAATTTGCTGAGGAGGTTCGGAATGTCAGGTTTGACATGACTACGGATGACTTTTGCCTGTTTAATAGTTTTAGTGAGCGTACTTTATTTGGCTAGCGATTATGGTAGCTTACAATTTTCCACCATCATGTGCATGAGGGATCCGCATTTGTTCTTGACTTTACTCATATCGAGGGATAAAAGTCCTACAAAAGACATAAACTTGTACCTCATGCAGTTAGTCGATGAACTTAAGATGTTTTGGGAGACAGGAGTCCAAACCTATGATAAATCGGTGAAAGAAAACTTTGTGTTGAAGGCAGCCGTGTTGTGAACTATCACTGACTTTCCAGCATTTGAAATGATAAGTGAATGGTCAACTCACAGGAAGCTGTCATGTCCAGTCTGTATGGGAGATGTTCAAGGTAAACAGTTGAAGTATGGTGGGAAATCTAGTTTCTTTGGAACTGCTTGTAGATTCTTACCTGTTGATCATAGTTACAGAAAGATATATGTACAGTTTAGCATAAAGATAGAGAAAAAGCGGGTTGTCGGGCAATGTGGTTTTAGGTTGGTTGAACGAGTTGAAATTTCCACTAGCAGGGAAGGAACACAGTAAGCTGAGAGCCATAGTTATGGGAAGACTCATAACTGGACACACTCATGCATATTGTTTGAGTTGTCATACTAGGCCACACTGATAGTCCATCATTATATAGATGTCATGCATATAAAGAAGAATGTATTTGACAACTTATTTTACACCGTGCTAGATGTGAGTGATAAAATAAAGGACAATAACAAGGCAAGATTAGACTTGGAGGCACTGAATATAAGGCGAAAATTGTGGCTCCGACCTGACAAGTCAAAACTAAAAGCCCTATTTTCTCTTACAAATTAATAGTTTGAAGACGTTTGTAAGTGGGTAAGTATGTTGAAGCTCCCAGATGGATATGCTTCTAACATATCTCATTGTACTAAAGTTGAGTAGTTGAAAATTAATGGGGTCAAGAGTCACAATTGTCATGTATTTATGCAGAAGTTGATGCCAATTGCATTTTGTGAGATGTTACCCAAGAAAGTTATAGATGCCTTGACCGAACTTTCAAATTTCTTTCGGAATCTATGTTCAACAGTTATAAGGTACAGTGATGTGGAGCAGATAGAGAAAATATAGTGCTTACAATGTGTAAGCTCGAAATGATCTTCCCTCTAGGTTTCTTTGACTCGATGGGACATTTCCCTATTCATCTAGCCACGAAACTTAAGCTTGGAGGACCAGTGCAATATCGGTGGATGTATCCTTTTGAGAGGTAATATCATCTATATTTTCATTTTGATGATATTTAATTCTCACGTTTATATGTAATTTTTATCAATGCATCATATTTCAAGTATATACGTCGATTAAAGTAGAAAGTGAAAAACAAAGTTCGTGCAAAAGGTATGAAGGAAGAGACTGTCAACTTTTGCTCCTTATACTTCGAGGATGTTGTTTCAACAAAGCATAACCGTTTAAGTCAAAATGAGGTGGTTGGACTCCTATCTCGTAGTGATGAAGTTATTTGTATTCACCTATCCGGCTAAACTAATTGGCCATGAGACGATACATTACTTGAGTGACAAAGATTTGAGAATTATATCTTTGTACGTATTTCTAAATATGCCCGAAGTATCGTCGTATATAAAGTGAGTAACTATTTATATTTGTCAAAACTTTTAGAAAAATTTCTGTAATAGCCAAAAAAATTTGTACATAAAGTAATAGAAAATAGGAATTTTATTTTTTCAATAAAGTTAAAATTATAGTCTAGAAATGTAGATTATAATTTATTAAGGAAAGTTAAAAGATCATTGTATGGAAGAAAGTAAAAATGTAATGTACCTTTATGTGTATATGAATAGACATGGACTAAGTAAGTTAGTTAAGAAAGGTAAGCAAACAAACAAATTTGGTCAAAAGTCAAAGACTAGATAAATCCCCCAACTGTTCCATAAAACTGGAATTAAAAAAAAAACAACTTGGGCAGCAGACATGCCCAAGTATATGAATACTTATGTAAGTTGCCTACCAGGCATGCTTAAAAAAACGAAATAAAAAAGTAGAGTTTTGTGCTTCTATGCTTACTTGGGGTAGATCAACACTTCAAAGTGGCGAATTAAAATTGAGCCCAAAGCACCCAAACTTGATAGATTGCAACATCAATTTCGGAGCCATCAAGTTGGTCAACAGTGGGGGAAGAGTAAAATCAATTGTCCTGGCTATGTTGATGGCGACCCAACAGTTTTGCAAACCCATATTCAATTTAGTTCTTCACCATGCGAGGATCCAGGCACACAATTCTCTAAGCTCGTATAAACCACATCAGTAACTGATTATGAGGTATAATTCTAACTATTAACTACAAAGATCTACGGATTCAATGAAAGTTTCCTGATAGGTATGGTATATAAGATGAAATTCAATGTGAAGTTCTTGCTGCGTGACCCTATAGTTTACATCATGCGATTGGTTTAGCTAAACTTTTTGAGAAAAAAAATATATTAGTTGCAGAGACAACTCAATTGAGGTCCAAAATATCAAAGACTCTTGATAATGCCTATTGTGTGTTTGATGAATTGTCTAGAAGAGATAAATGGTCCAAGAAAATTCTATTTTGGGTATAGTGAAGATGAGGAATGTTTATATTTTGTGACAGATTAAGATCAATTGATGTACAATGATAAGGGAAGTGAAAGTAAGGGTATACAAATTATGTCTTGGAGTGGGTATAATAAGATATATATAAATAATAATGAGCCTGTAATGGGTGTTGAAATGTTTTTCAGCACAATGGTTGGCAAAACATCATCTGATTTAGAAGAAATAAATTGGAAAAAAAAAATTCTGAGTTAGTGCCAATAAAAGGATGTGTAGACACATTGCAAGATAAAAATATTTATATAGACTAATTGGGGGATGCCTATACTCTGTTTTTATTTTATAGTTTTCCTGACCGAGATGATGTATATACATCTCAACAAATAAAATTTACTTGGATTGGAATTATTGAAGAACAAGTGGTTCTGTGGACAATTTGAAGTAGTAATAGAGTCAACAAATGTCTTAAACTTTGTGGAGACCTCTCATAACAAGATGATACGTGCTCTTTCTAAATTGAATGTTGATGATACGACTTAGTTCCATACGGAAGTAACTAGGCTGACATAAACATTAAGGTTGCTTGATCTAAACCTCATCTTGATTTATCCTGTCATTAATAATCATGAAAATTAATCTACAACTATACATGTGCAAGCCAACAATATTGCTATACATACATATGTACATGTAATTAAGTTGATGCAGTAAGTCTAATTCAGGTGTCTATACCGGGTCCAAAGCTTTACTATAATTGAATTTGACATTACTATTGACAACTACAATTTAGCAAACCTGCATGCATATTCCACAAATCTCCATATGCATGTTTAATTATTAAATTGTATGCTAATTTGTCCCATAAGTTGAAATACATATTTTTATAACAAATTAGATATGATGCTAGCTATGTACAATATTCATTAAAAGGTAAACTAGTTTCTCAAAGTTACAGTTATGGGCGATAACCCACATGTTTAAAATATATGATTTTATATTATTAAAGATACAACTAATATTGTAGGGTAGTTAATTAAATTCTTTAAATAACTAATATGTAAACAATAAATTATAAGACCGATTTCAGAAGCTTTAGAACCAGCGTGCAACTGAGTTGTGGGCTGCTAGGTGAGATCCTGAGCCGTTAGATTCTACCGTCCCTCTGTTCGAGATTACCTTATCTCATGATGAGGAGATGACTCTTTGGGTCGCGTCTCAGGATCCCCTAGCAGCAGTACGAGTATGTATCGACTGTTGGGTTAACTGCAGATACCACCATATACATTCCCTAGAGGTATTTCTCGTTCTTTCAAAATTTATATTGGTTCGTAAATATTTTCCAGTTGTTTCTATTTTCACAAGCTCTAGCCATCGTCAGCGTCCAAGAGTACCTATTGGACCATCTCATACGGGTGTTGACTTGTCCGATGAGATATTCTAGAGAGTTATATCACGAGTTGTTATTTGATATGAATCTGATATTCTATCAGCATGATTTACCTACCCGTACTCGCCTGTATTAGCTTGCTCAAGACATTACAGCGAGGGCGACTGCAGAGAGTACGGATATCCTGTCGGAGTAGTTCGACCCGATACGCGACAAGGTTGTACGGATGGTGGTTACCCTTTTGTTAGATTTTTTAGGCCGATGATGAGTCAATCTCTAACCACTCCTTAAGTATATTTTTATTTATTTTTCGTTTTATATTTTGTCTATTACTTAATTATTATCTAGTAGTTTATTTAATTCTCATTTATGTTTACTAATATGTTATATTTTTTATTGTATCAGTAGGGTGACGATGCCGAGCGGAGGGATGATGTCGAGCCAGGTGGGGATGATACCGAGCATGGCGGGGATGATGAAGATGATTTTAAGATTCCAGAGCAACAACGTCAACCCCCAACCGATAATCCTCCTCATACCGATAGTAGTACCAACCATCGTTTGTAGATAATTTTACTTTTACTTAGTTTATGATGTAAATTATAGCCATACGTTATTATAAATTCTACTTTTACCTTATTTTACGTTGTGAATCATTGTTGAGTCCTATTTTTTTTTTATTAAACTTGTGTATATTAATATTATCTATTGTTATTTAGTTTATATTTATTATCGTTGGGGACGTGTATGTTGTTGTATGTATGTGTTGTTCGGAGTAGTTCTTATTTTCGCGTATATGTTGTTTGTTGTGATATATTGTTAGGAAAAATTGGTTGAAAATAGGAATAGGTACAAATTATGGTTTAAAAACCTAAAAACTGCAAATACAAAAAAATATTTTTTAAAAAAATATTCTTAACTTGGGCAGAATAACCTAATCCCCACGAAAATTCCTCGAAAATATAGTATTTCAATTTATAAAAATATTAATAACCTCGACGGAATAACATATTTCCGATGAAATTTTCGTCGAAAATAAAGTATTTCGATTTTTCTCTAAATTACACGTGTCAGGTGTAATAACCCAAGATTTTCGATATATTAAAATAAAACATTTTACGTATGAATTTTTTTTTATAATAAAATTATTTTTATTATATATTAAAACAAGTATAGAAATGTGTGCAAGGAAAAGAAATGTGATTATGTAATATGTACATATATATTTATTTTATATATGGTTTCAAGTAAATTTCTTATCAAAGAAATAGTTGATAATTATAAATTATATTCTGTTAATAAGTTAATTTTTATATTAAAGATTTATGATTATTTACAAAATATGATTACTATATTATTCAAATTATAAATGTATATTTTAAGAAATGAATTATTAATAATATTATTATTACTATGATTATTTCTTTAGGATAAGAATTTGTAAGACTAGTCAATTTATTTTAAATTGACTAAGTATGGTAAATGCGACAAAGATAAAGGAATGATCAAAACCTAATTTGATCTATGATTATATATTTTAATGATTAATACAATTATTGTTATAATTATATTTAAATGGATGTATGTCTGTATTATGAATAATAAGAATTTATTTTCTTAAGGAAATTTGAATACTAAATATAAGTATTGATTATATTTGAATGTATATACAATATGTGATTCAATGTGTATGATAATTATTTATCAATAATGATAAATATGTTATTACTTATGTGGATAATATATGTGACTAATTGTTAGTTATGTATAGCCCACGAATAGTTATTTAAATTAGTGGACTAACATAAGAATATTCATATTAAACAATTGATAAGATAGTAAGTTAATTAATTATTTAATTAAAGTGAATATAGTTAGTGAATAAATTTTGTACATTAATTAATATGGATATTAATTAATGAGAATTATGTGTTATATGAATGGTTAATTTTAATAGTCCAATTAGAAAAGAATTCTAGTGGACTAGCCTAATTAATTTATTAACCAAGTCCACTCATTTTATTAAGCATGGACTTGGATAATTAATGTGTGGACTAATTAAATTGGCCCAACACTTATTAAATTAGTAACCAAGCATGTATTAATAAAATTAGAAAACTGGTGGCCCAAAGTAATTAAAAATGAGCCCAAAAAGAATTTTATTAAAGCTCAAATGTTAGCCCACTTGAAAGATAATTGGACCAACTTAATTAACACATGAAAGCAATAAAAGAAGACTAAAAAAGTGGGACAAATCAAGAGGGGCTGCCGGCAAGGATGTAACCAAATGGGTGAGTTGTCAAAAATTAGCTAGCTTGCTTGTAAAGGAGAACAACTAGTACAAGTTAATAATCATCACACATCACCAACTTGTCAAGTTGGATTAAAAGAAAGAAAAGCAAAACTATTTTCTAAAGGGTTAGAAAACCCTAACTTTTTCATCACTTTCTAAGTGTATAATTTGAGATCCACAAATTCTTTTTACGATCCGTCAAAGAATGGTACTAGATATATAAGTTAACTACAAAATCTAAGTGGTAGAACTCAAAAATAGTTGGTACAAAATCCGTATGGACTGCTTTGGTACAAACAGTCCACATTTTTCTCAAAACTGGAATGAACCCGCTGACTATTCACATCCAGGAGCCATTTCATCAACTTTTTGTGCTCTAAAAATTATTGGAAAATTTGGGATGATAATATGGGAAATTTTGTGAGTCCTGTAAAAATTTAAAGATTTTTAACTATGTATAATGAAATTTATAGATTTTATCGTGAAGGACTATTTTCAAAAGTATTCTTGAATAACTCTTTGTGGTTAACTCCAAATATTATGAAATAATTATTGGGAGTATATATATTGCAGAATCATACCCTGAAAAGTGTAGAATGTTTGGATGCAATTTCGATTTATGAAAAATATACCAAGATTTAGCTATTTTGAACTATTTAAATATAGTAAATGGATTTTAAAAATTCCGGAAAAAGTATATTTTCATAAGGGGACTATATATAGTCTATTTCCAGAAAAGAAATGATTTTGAAGTTATTTTGCTATTTTTCGTGTAAATGATGAAGTTATGTATAAATGGATTTAATTAATTATGTGAAGTTAAAAATTTGAAAAATGAGATTTTATGACTTGAGAACCTTAAATATAGTTCATACAGATTTTTGATATGAGTTTTGGTTATTTGTAAGGTGGTATAATGTTTATGGCATTTTAGATCGATTAAATGAATTATTTAATAAAATAGAAAACAGTTTGAATCGAGCTAGCTGAATTAGTGAATCCAGTTAGCTAAATTAGTGAATTCAGTTTGCTGAATAGTGTCATCCAGTTTGCTGAATTGAATAATGTGAATCTAGTTTGATGTATTATAAGTTAGTTCGAATCCAGGATACTGGATTGGAAAATAGTTTGTTGAATTAGTGAATCTAGTTTGTTGTATTGAAAGTTAGTGAATCCAGGTTGCTGGATTGTAAAAATAGTTGACTGAATTGAATAATTTGAATCCAGGTTAGAATCCAGTTTGCTGGATTTGGGAATCTAGTTAGCTGGATTTGGGAATTCAATTTGCTGAATTTGGAATCCAGTTTGCTGGATTGGTTACTTAACCTACGGGACCATAAAGAAAGACTTATATAATGAAAGACTTAGTATTAATTCATAAGGTAGTGGTACAGTCGTACTCTTTAATAGTCGATGTATAGTATCTAGGCTAAACAATTCCTTCAGAGAGCGGAGGTATATACGAACTGGCAACCGATCTAACTCACTGTGAAAACAGTGTAGACGAGACGAAAACTAGTTTGTTGGTTGTTTGTGGGAAACCACTCAGCATACTATATTGAACACTGTTAAAGATTCGATGTGTGCTAACTTTAAAATTGAATGCGTATGATGTTAATGTGTTATCTAATATTTGATTATGTGGTTGAATGTTAGATAATTTACTTATAAATAAGTGATATTATAAGGTATAATATGATTGGCTAATTGAGAGATCGATTTTATAAATGATAGGTCTTTTAAAAGAAGTCATATTAAATTACGTAGCAATAGTCAACGACCAAGGCAAGTATCTGAACCTTATGCACTACTTTTATTTTGTGCAAACAGGTATATGTTATACATGGTTCATGTTATACCAGTATTCAAATCTTACTGTTATTCTGCTAAGCAAGTTTCATCTTACTCAATCTATTATTGAGCAATCATCCTATCCTTTTCATTTACATTATGAATTGGATTCGTATGTTGTGCAAGTATCTTAACTCAATCTTTTATTGTGCAAGTTTCTAACTTACACAACTTCTTTTATGGTGCAAGTATCCGAACCTACGCATTTATTTTATGCAATAGATCTCTGTATGCAAGTATCCCATCCTTTTCATTTACTTTATGAATTGGATCTGTGTAAGCAAGTTCCTTAACTCAATCTTTTGTTGTACAAGTATCTAAACCTTGTGCACTATTTTATTTCGTGCAAACAGGTATATATTGTGCAAATTCCTGATTATTGCTAAACTCCTTACATTTATTGCTAGTTCCTAACTCAACATGAGTTATCAATTTCAAAGCATGCTCGTGAATAATTATTGTTAATTATTCATATCCATAATGATCTTTGTTATTCGTTTATGCAATTGTCGTAACCCTTGCATTTACTTTATGCAATGGATCTATATATTATGCAAGTATTCTCAAACTTCATTCAGCTTATCTATTGATTTCAAATATCTCGATATTGTTTCATGTGATGCATTTATAGTCAAAATTGTTCTGTTCTTTGTGCAAGTGTCCTCACTTGTACAAATTGTTATAATTATTATAAATTCGAATTTACTTCGATTCGTTCATTATTAAAAGTATCTCATTACTGAATTGTTATGACTCATATTAAAAATTTGTATTCTAAGTTTGGTTATGCAAGTGTCCCCACTTGTATGAACTATTGTACATTATCAATTACCCTTGAATTCGAAATTCGTTGATAAGTTCTGATACATACTATTAAATTTCGGTATGTATACCTAGTTTAAAGATTGTCTAAGCTATTTGTCCCAGCTAGACATGGTTTGAAAAGTATTTGTCGAATGTTATTGGTTATGATAAAGTCGTCCAACTAAATTGTTTTAGTTAGGACTCCAGGCTGAGTATGAACAACCCTAAATGGGAAATTTTATGCGCTAAAAGCGGTGATGAAAAGTTTATGCGCCAATGGCGGTGATGTATTATATAGTGTTGATCAATACAGGGCACAACTGGACTGATCATCCTCCGTGTCCGTAAGACCAGACGGTTTACAGATGAATTTCTGTTCAAACCTTTTCAAAAATGAAAAATAACAGTTCATGGTCTTTTGACCACTCAGTATTCAAAAGTCGCTCAGTTGTTTCAAAAATCTTAAAATGATTTGATCCGTTGTTTAAGAATGGTTTTAAATGACTTCACCACTATTGATTCGTGGTAGAAGTAGTCCTCAAAGAAAACATTTACTTCTTTCAGCGCATTATTATTAATTATTATTACTTGCTGAGCAATTGAATGCTCATTCTTGCTTTGACTTAAATGTTTTCGGCTAAGTGTGATCGACCAGAAGGCTCTGACAAAGACAAGGGCAAAGGAAAGCTCAAGGATTATGTTTCAAGGTGTTATCTGTAATGATTAGTCTTATGTATTGTAATCTTATATATTATGTAACATGTAAAGAATGTAATTAAAGGTTGCCATACCTGGGAAATAGACAACTCTGATATAAATATTAAGTTTGTAATTTATTAAACAGCTCAAAGAAATGGTATCGTGATGCACCAAGTACAGGTTTCAAGTACCCAGTTTTAGGAGCGCCACATCTTGGTATCAGAGCTATAGGTTAGAAACCTTAGGTGGGGGATTACCTTAGGCTATAACCTTAAGCTAGATAGAAGCATTGAAAAATAAATAACTCAAGTAGAGTTTAAAGGAGATGAATTAAGGGAATTCATCGTAAAACGAAATAAAAAAAAACTAACTTATATAAACTATTGTTTGTTATGTGTATATATTATGTACTAATCAAAATAATTTGTGTATAGATGTTAGGAAAGAAGGAATTAGGAAACTCTCATGTCGTGAAGAAGGAGCAAATCACTCCGCCTGAGCCAATAGCTGAAATGGAGGCTCACCTTGAAAGCAACCTAGATGAGGTAATCATTTTGGAAAACATAGAACCAAAATCAGAAACGGTGGTGCTGACAGATAGTGATTCAGACACTGAAGTTGGAGCTGACCAAGCATCAACAGAAGTACAGAATCTAAGGGATATGGTGTTATGTTTGGAAAGGTTATTGAAAATGGAAAGGGTGTTAAATAGTCAAATGGGAAAAGCGTTAATGGAAATAATGGAAGAACAAGATAAGCTGAAATGCCAAATTGATATAATGGGAGCTAAATGCAGCAAATTATCTGCAACTCCAAGCAAGAAAGGAAAAAGAAAGATAAATGACTGTGACATCAGAAATTTTGACCAAAGAAACTTTAAGAAAGTATTAAGGTGTGCAAATTGCAACAAGAAACATGAAAGGTGTATGCATGAAAGGACAGATTGTGTGTTATAATTGTGGACGTGAAGGACATGTCTCTTCTCATTGTCCCGAACCGAAGCAATACATATGTTTTGTATGTGGAATAGTAGGTCATCAGGCAAAGGTTTGCCCAAGATCTAAGAACGACGTAGGGAATAAATAGGATAAGTGCTTTAAGATTATGTATGATATGATGTGTGTGTAATATACTACTCCCGACTTTTGTTGTCTATAAGGGATATCAAGTGGTTGTAACAGCAGGTGCTGTGTAATGAAAAGTATGTTGTACTGTTGGAATGAATATGAATATGAATGAAATGGTATGGTTATATGTTTGATTAAGATAGTATGTTGTTTAAATTGATAAAATTGTAATTCGGCAAGCTGAATTTGGGAATCCAGCAAGCTGAATTGGGTAATTCAGCAAGCTGAATTCATGAATCCAGCAAGCTAAAATAGACAATCCAGCAAGCTGGATTGGGTAATCCGGCAAACTGAATTGGTCTAAGTTTTGAATTTTGTTTTCAAAATGTTATGATACGGTATAAAGGAATATGAAGAATAAGATAATAATTTAAGGTTTGGTATAACCAAATAATAAAAATGTTTGTTATGTATGATTTGTAAGAAGTATGTATTGGTATGTGTAAAGGATAGATAATGAAGACTATTACAAAAAATGGGTTAAAATAACTCGTTAATGAAAGGATTTTTGGAAGAAAAATCATGTGGGCACGTTATCGTACGAAGTCTCAAACGCAAGGAAACACTAATCGACATGGTGCAAGCAGACCGTAAGCAATGGTTCAAGACGCGCAACAGTTCCGGACTCGTAATACGAAATTCGAAAAAAAGGGCAGATAGGGAAAGTGCGAACAGAGGGAAAAATGACGGAAAGTTGGCGATCACTTATCCAACTCTGACCAACAAACCAACCGCAAGGACCTTCAACATGACAGTTCAAGATACGGTAGCAGCCGGGGATGGAGTTCCAGGTATTATTCGAATAATAATTTATTCTTATATATACCGTGGGGTACGTTTACGTTTAAAAACATCGGAACTATAGGAAATGACCTAGATTAATAAATAAATAATACATAAGTTAATAATAAATCGTTTTATTAACGTATCTTGAAGGAGGAATTTGAGTTCTATTGGAAATCAAATCCCGTATAATTAGATAATCAAGCTTTATACTGAATAGTTAAAGATCCCTTCAATCTAATCAGATCGGCATCTACTTGTGATATGGATGTGTATAATATTTACCTTCGTGGGTGTAAGTGTTGAACAATGATTCCGGGGACGGAATCCTTATAAGGGAGGGTGAATGTAATAACCCAAGATTTTTGATATATTAAAATAAGAAATTTTACGTATGAATTTTTTTTTATAATAAAATTATTTTTATTATATATTAAAGCAAGTATGGAAATGTGTGCAAGGAAAAGAAATGTGATTATGTAATATGTACATATATATTTATTTTATATATGGTTTCAAGTAAATTTCTTATCAAAGAAATAGTTGATAATTATAAATTATATTATGTTAATAAGTTAATTTTTATATTAAAGATTTTATGATTATTTACAAAATATGATTACTATATTATTCAAATGATAAATGTATATTTTAAGAAATGAATTATTAATAATATTATTATTACTATGATTATTTCTTTAGGATAGGAATTTGTAAGACTAGTCAATTTATTTTAAATTGACTAAGTATGGTAAATGCGACAAATATAAAGGAATAATCAAAACCTAATTTGATCTATGATTATGGATTTTAATGATTAATACAATTATTGTTATAATTGTATTTAAATGAATGTATGTGTGTATTATGAATAATAAGAATTTATTTTCTTAAGGAAATTTGAATACTTAATATAAGTATTGATTATATTTGAATGTATGTACAATATGTGATTCAATGTGTATGATAATTATTTATCAATAATGATAAATATGTTATGACTTATGTGGATAATATATGTGACTAATTGTTAGTTATGTATAGCCCACTAATAGTTATTTAAATTAGTGGACTAACCTAAGAATATTCATATCAAACAATTGATAAGATAGTAAGTTAATTAATTATTTAATTAAAGTGAATATAGTTAGTGAATAAATTTTGTACATTAATTAATATGGGTATTAATTAATTAGAATTATGTGTTATATGAGTGGTTAATTTTAATAGTCCAATTAGAAAGGAATTCTAGTGGACTAGCCTAATTAATTTATTAACCAAGCCCACTCATTTTATTAAGCATGAACTTGGATAATTAATGTGTGGACTAATTAAATTGGCCAAACACTTATTAAATTAGTAACCAAACATGTATTAATAAAATTAGAAAACTAGTGGCCCAAAGTAATTAAAAATGAGCCCAAAAAGAATTTTATTAAAGCTCAAATATTAGCCCACTTGAAAGATAATTGGACCAACTTAATTAACACATGAAAGCAATAAAAGAAGACTAAAAAAGTGGGACAAATCAAGAGGGGCAACCAGCAAGGATGTAACCAAATGGGTGAGTTGTCAAAAATTAGCTAGCTTGCTTGTAAAGGAGAACAACTAGTACAAGTTAATAATCATCACACATCACCAACTTGTCAATTGGTGTAAGAAAAAGAATACTTCCTAATTATGATAAAATATATAGATATAATTTCTATATCTATAGATATTGTAAGTATTAGATTTATTAAAACAAAGTCTTGTTCATCTTATTTCTCTCTCATCTCTCACTTTCCATTTTGCTAAAGAAAGAAACTAAAGAGAGAGAAAGGGGAGAGGGGCGGCAGCCATGGAGGAAGAAAAGGGAGGGAGTTTTTGGTGTGCTCAAATCCCATAAAACAAACCTTAGGAAGAAGGAGAAGGAAATTCAAGCAAATGTATAATTTTTCTAACCTTAATCTAGTTTATTTTCATTTGTTTTGGTGTGATTTGTGTGATATGAAATTTATGATCTTGAGGTCTAAAACCTTAGATCTATATGTTAGTAAGTGTTTTATGTTTAAATTTAACCCTTTTGAATGCCAAAAGTTGGATTAAAAGAAAGAAAAGCAAAACTATTTTCTAAATTGTTAGAAAACCCTAACTTTTCATCACTTTCTAAATGTATAACTTGAGATCCACAAACTCTTTTTACGATCCGTCAAAGCATGGTACTAGATATATAAGTTAACTACAAAATTCAAGTGGTAGAACTCAAAAACAGTTGGTACAAAATCCGTATGGACTGTTTTGGTACAAACAGTCCACATTTTTCTCAAAACTAGAATGAGCCCGCTGACTATTCACATCCAGGGGCAATTTCGTCAAGTTTTTGTGCTCTAAAATTTTTTGGAAAATTTGAGATGATAATATGGGAAGTTTTGTGAGTCTTTTAAAAATTTGAAGATTTTTGACCATGCATAATGAAAGTTATGGATTTTATCGTGAAGGGCTATTTTCAAAAGTATTCTTGAATAACTCTTTGTGGTTAACTCGAAATATTATAAAATAATTATTGGGAGTATGTATGTATATATATATATATATATATATATAATATATATATATATATATATATATATATATATATATATATATATATATATATATATAGCAGAATCATACCCTTAAAATTTTAGAAATTTTGGATGCAATTTCGATTTATGAAAAATATAGCAAAATTTGGCTATTTTGGACTATTTAAATATAGTAAATAGATTTTAAAAATTCTGGAAAAAATATATTTTCATAAGGGGACTATATATAGTCTATTTCCAGAAAAGAAATGATTTTGAAGTTATTTTGCTATTTTTCGTATAAATGATGAACTTATGTATAAATGGATTTAATTAATTATGTGAAGTTGAAAATTTGGAAAATGGGATTTTATGATTTGAGAATCTTAAATATGGTTCATACAGATTTTTGATATGGGTTTTGGTTATTTGTAAGGTGGTATAATATTTATGATATTTTAGATCGATTAAATGAATTATTTAATAAAATAGAAAACAGTTTAAATCCAGCTAGCTGAATTAGTGAATCCAGTTAGCTGAATTAGTGAATTCAGTTTGCTGAATAGTGTCATCCAGTTTGCTAAATTGAATAATGTGAATCTAGTTTGCTGTATTATAAGTTAGTTCGAATCCAGGTTACTGGATTGAAAAATAGTTTGCTGAATTAGTGACTCTAGTTTGTTGTATTGAAAGTTATGGAATCCAGGTTGCTGGATTGCAAAAATAGTTGACTGAATTGAATAATTTGAATCTAGGTTAGAATCCAGTTTGCTGGATTTGGGAATCTAGTTTGCTGGATTTGGGAATCCAATTTGCTGGATTTGGAATCCAGTTTGCTGGATTGGGTACTTAACCTACGGGACCATAAAGAAAGACTTATATAATGAAATACTTAGTATTAATTCCTAAGGTAGTGGTACAGTCGTACTCTTTAATAGTCGATGTATAGTATCTAGGCTAAACAATTCCTTCAGAGAGCGGAGGTATATACGAACTGGCAACCGATCTAACACACTGTGAAAACAGTGTAGACGAGACGGAAACTAGTTTGTTGGTTGTTTGTGGGAAACCACTCAGCATACTATATTGAACACTGTTAAAGATTCGATGTGTGCTAACTTTAGAATTGAATGCGTATGGTGTTAATGTGTTATCTAATATTTGATTATGTGGTTGAATGTTAGATAATTTACTTATAAATAAGTGATATTATAAGGTATAATATGATTGGCTAATTGAGAGATCGATCTTATAAATGATAGGTCTTTTAAAAGAAGTCATATTAAATTGCGTAGTAGTAGTCAACGACCAAGGCAAGTATCTGAACCTTATGCACTACTTTTATTTTGTGCAAACAGGTATATGTTATACATGGTTCATGTTATACCAGTATTCAAATCTTACTGTTATTCTGCTAAGCAAGTTCCATCTTACTCAATCTATTATTGAGCAATTATCCCATCCTTTTCATTTACATTATGAATTGGATTCGTATGTTATGCAAGTATCTTAACTCAATCTTTTATTGTGCAAGTTTCTAACTTACAAAACTTCTTTTATGGTGAAAGTATCCGAACCTACGCATTTATTTTATGCAATAGATTTATGTATGCAAGTATCCCATCCTTTTCATTTACTTTATGAATTGGATCTGTGTAAGCAAGTTCGTATCTAAACCTTGTGCACTATTTTATTTCGTGCAAACAGGTATATATTGTGCAAATTCCTGATTATTGCTAAACTCCTTACATTTATTGCTAGTTCCTAACTCAACATGAGTTATCAATTTCAAAGCATGCTCGTGAATAATTATTGTTAATTATTCATATCCATAATGATCTTTGTTATTCGTTTATGCAATTGTCGTAACCCTTGCATTTACTTTATGCAATGGATCTATATATTATGCAAGTATTCTTAAACTTCATTCAGCTTATCTATTGATTTCAAATATCTCGATATTGTTTCATGTGATGCATTTATAATCAAAATTGTTCTGTTCTTTGTGCAAGTGTCCTCACTTGTACAAATTGTTATAATTATTATAAATTCGAATTTACTTCGATTCGTTCATTATTAAAAGTATCTCATTACTGAATTGTTATGACTCATATTAAAAATTTGTATTCTAAGTTTGGTTATACAAGTGTCCCCACTTGTATGAACTATTGTACATTATCAATTACCCTTGAATTCGAAATTCATTGATAAGTTATGATACATACTATTAAATTTCGATATGTATACCTAGTTTAAAGATTGTCTAAGCTATTTTGTCCCAGCTAGACATGGTTTGAAAAGTATTTGTCGAATGTTATTAGTTATGATAAAGTCGTCCAACTAAATTGTTTTAGTTAGGACTCCAGGCTGAGTATGAACAACCCTAAATGGCAAATTTTATGCGCTAAAAGCGGTGATGAAAATTTTATGTGCCAATGGCGGTGATGTATTATATAGTGTTGATCAATACAGGGCACAACGGGACTGATCATCCTCCGTGTCCGTAAGACCAGACGGTTTACAGATGAATTTCTGTTCAAACCTTTTCAAAAATGAAAAATAACAGTTCATGGTCTTTTGACCACTCAGTATTCAAAAGTCGCTCAGTTGTTTCAAAAATCTTAAAATGATTTGATCCGTTGTTTAAGAATGGTTTTAAATGACTTCACTACTATTGATTCGTGGTAGAAGTAGTCCTCAAAGAAAACATTTACTTCTTTCAGCGCATTATTATTAATTATTATTACTTGCTGAGCAATTGAATGCTCATTCTTACTTTGACTTAAATGTTTTCAGCTAAGTGTGATCGACTAGAAGGCTCTGACAAAGACAAGGGCAAAGGAAAGCTCAAGGATTAGGTTTCAAGGTGTTATCTATAATGATTAGTCTTTTGTATTGTGATCTTATATATTATGTGACATGTAAAGAATGTAATTAAAGGTTGTCATACCTGGGAAATAGACAACTCTGATATAAATATTAAGTTTGTAATTTATTAAACAGCTCAAAGAAATGGTATCGTGATGCACCAAGTACGGGTTTCAAGTACCCGGATTTGGGGGCGCCACATCAGGCTTATCTCCGAATGAAATAAGTCCATCGGGAATAATTTCGTCAATTATAGCTCAAGTCCGACAGAATTTTCGTCGGGAATAAGTCCGTCGACCATAACCTATCTTCGACGAAATTTTCGATGGACTTATCCTCGAGGCACACTTTTTCAACGAAATTTTCCGTCGAAATTAGTCTATTTTCGACGGAATAAGAGTAATCTCGACGAAAAATTATGTCGAAAATAAACCTTTTTCTGTAGTGTCACAAAGAATTTTCAAGTCACACATACTTGGATTACAAAAGATCACTAAGATATTATCAATCACTAAGAAAGATGGTTGTTGTGAGATGCTGCTAAGTTGTTTTAAGTTTCTTTCCAATTGACTTAGCAGCAGATGTTATATCTTTTAATCGTAGAGGAGAGCTTGTACGAACTTAAAGTTTCAGCACTTGGACTTTTTCGATTTGTTCTATTTTGCAATGCTTAAAATTTTTGTCCTTTTCTAAAGTTCTTTAGGGATCTACTCGTTGAAAAGTTACCGTTGCTCCATTCTAATTTGGAAACTTGTCAATCTTCGATTGTTTGACTTTGAAATGCTATCTGTTTAGACCACCGTAGGTCGCTTTCTTTAATACTATGAATAGTGCAGTTGGAGACAAGTGTCCTGCTAATTAGCTATTAGATAGAACCTTTGATGTTTTGTCCTTATTGCAAATATATATGAGAATAACCTCAGAGGATCGTGTGTTTAAGGTTTATAACCCTTTTCATAACCTGTCACTGATTTGTCAGAAGTCTGTAATCTATGATTTGGACTTTTATAGAGTGAATTCGTAGAATAACTTATTTGATAGTAGAGTGACATACTTTGTTATTTGTGCTATACAAATTTGAGTGGCTCTGTGAATTTGGCTCTACAAATTGGCTTATACTCTATGATCTCTAACTGTCTTCAGTTCACTCGGTGATCTTAGAGTAACTTTGCCTTTAGCTCTACGAACGTCTTCTGACTAGGGATAACTTATCTAATACAAGATTTTACTATACGATTTGGATCAACCTAACAAGTTTGATCCTTAAACTATGTCCTTTTACATAAAATTCTTTTAATAAGGATTTTACAAAATCTACTATTTACAAATATACATTAAAATTGAATCATCATCAAATCAAATAGGTTTAACATAAATGCAAGTACTAATAATATCCCCCTATTTGATGATGACAAAACAAATAGTTTAAGTACAATCATCAATTTTAAATGCAAGACAATACGTGAAATTTAAATATGCCTTACTATACAGTGAGAAACTGTATTGTCTAGAGAAAGATGAATTTTATTGATTACATTTAAGATTTATAGATGAGAGAAAAATAATTGCAAGTATTGAAACTACATATATCAGAGCAAAAAAAAAACTTTAATTATTACTAGGTCTTTTGTATTGTCTCCTTCTTGGAGGATTTTTTTTCTTCAGCCCTTCTCCTCTCAATGGCTTGATTTGTCTCTTCTTCTAAAATATTCTAGAGAGTTTCTTGGTCTTGGATATGGCATATTGAGCTGATCTTCGCCTTCTATATTTATCCCATACAGATTTTTACCCAAAAAGCTTGGATCGTTTATGTTTGGAAGTCTCGACCTAGTAGGAGTGACTCCACTCGATGATTAAGGAGTTCTTGATGACTGATCTCGACCCAAAGGAACGACTTTAGGCTCAAGTCTAGAAGGTGGAGGAAGATATGATGATTGAGCTCTAACAAATGCTTTCATTTTCCCCCTTTTTGTCAGCATATTCCTTGAGGGTAGCCACCTCTGTTATAAGTAATTTAATGGTTTCCACCATAGACTCGACTTAAGTTGTAGAATGTGTAACTACTCCTCGTAGGTTTTCATATTTCTTGTCAGAGTCTTGACGCTGTTCATGAACCATAGTCATAACATTATCTGCTCTGGTGATGACATCACTTACAAATTCCTTGAACTGATGAATGCTTGAGCTTAGACCAAAGACATTATCTGTGAGAAGCTTTATAGAGGTATAGTTGGTCTCTTACATCTTTTTCATTACCTCGACATGTTCATCAATCTTTTTAAAGTAGATGTCATATCTTCTCTTTAAAGATTTGTCAATCACTACTTTCAGAGATGTCATCTTACTGCTGAACTTTTTCGTCATATCATTGAGCATCTTTTAACTGAGCTGAGTTTGAATTGTAAGATTTAATACTTGAGTGTGAGATGAGGAAGGTATATCTAATGTTTGTGGGTTAGGAGAGGAGGCTGTATTTTGTAGTAGTTATTTGTTTAATATAGATGAAATTGGATGTACAAAGTTTGGTTGCTCTACGATCGGAGAGCTTGGGGGCTCTGCGATCGGAGAGATGATAAGTGTTGGAATTGGTGAATTTAGTGGAGGAGGGGATTAAGAATATACATGTTCTGGGATAGTTTATGGTGAGTATATAGTATTTTGAACAGGTAATGATAGTTTTTGGGGTTGGTTAATTTGGGTTATGATCGTAGGATTTTGGGGCTTTATGACCATGAAGTTAGATGGGTTAGAAGAGTGAAGAAAAGGTAAGTTTAGGAAATAAGAGTATTGTGTACCTTCAGTAGATATACGCTCTGCGTTCGTAGTATTTGACTCTACAAACGCTTCATAGCGTGAGTTCTGCTCAAGTACTCACTTGTTTCTTTCTCTTCAACCAGCTTGGCTCCAACCTTGTTCATTACAATAGAATTGATGAAGGTAACTTTGTGGAAGATACCTGATGGAGTTGAAGTATTTCATAAGTGATCATTCGTCCGGCAAACTTTACAATTCTTGGGAAGTTCTGAGATAACACATTGATATTTAGATATTTCTGATAGGTCCAAGTGATGTAGCTCAGATCTCCCATCAAAAGAGCTTTCATCTAAGGCATGATAGAAAAAAAATAGAATAATAAATCACTATTATTGTTAAAGATAATAGTGGTCCTGTTTAATTATTCGTCTTCTTCTTCACCTTGAGCTCCGATACTTCTTCCTTTATCTCCATATTTCCAGGATTTGGTATTTCTTCTGTCATACATTCATCTTCCTCCCCTTGAGATATAACATTTTCTTGTCCTGAAACAAGTTGGATGAAAAGATATATTGAACGAGGATGACTACCTAGTTCATTTCTGATGTCCTGCACCACCTAATCAATCACTTGGTGAGTTCTAAGGAATCATCAGAAGAACCTTCATTTTGATCATCCCCTTCAATTGTAGCCTTCTCTAAATTTTTAGGCTCAGAAACATTTTCTACTTTATTTTTCTTTAGAGACCTTTTAATTGTCATCTTGTTCAATCTTCTTTCTTTTCATTTTAGCTCGGACATAGGCGCCTTCACAACCATTTCTTTAACAATAGGCTCAGGCTCATAGGCATTTCTAGCCATCGTTGTATAAAGATTTGGCTCAGGCATAGTAGCTGTCCTAACCATCTCTTCATCAGCATTCTCAGGCTCTACGATTAGAGAATGTGATTGTGACAACCCGAACATTTATAAGATCTTGAATGATTAAATTAAAGGTTAAAGAATAAAACCTAGATTAAAAATAGAGGAATAATTAAAATTTTCGAGAAAAACCTATATGGTTTAATATTGAAAAGAATGTGACGTTTCAAAATTTTGAAATACATTAAATTAAGAATTTAAATAAATAAAATTCTTATTAAATGATATGTTATGTGATAGTGTGTTGCATATGTGAATACGAACTATGCAATATGTGACTTTTATGCTTAATAAATATATTATTATTATATATTTATTATATGTAAATAAATTATAGAGGCAATTTATTTAAAGGAAATGAGATGGGTAAAATTAATCCATTGGTGTAAGTTAAATAATCTATAAATTATTTTAAATTGGTGGCATTAAATATACTTAAGGTATACCCACTATTTTATTAAAGAAATCATGTATATTATTAGATGTAATGTATGTATGATTTTAATGTAGTAAGTATATTATTATATTTATTACAGTTAAATTGTTGAGAACAATTTATAGAAGGGAAAAGAAAATAGTTAATTTAAGTATACATAAATATTGTATACTTTAAATAAAGAATATTAAAATAAAGAGGAAATATTATTTTAATTATAATATCTCATTTATTGAATAATAAATTTCCAAGCCGTGGTGGCTGTTTTGGTAAAAATAGTCTAGGTGGTTCAAAGGGGGAAAAAGGCTGCTACAAGTCAGTCCCATTTGGAGATATTTTAGTCAACTATTTGTGCTCTAAAAATTCTACAAAAATTTAGAGTGATAATAGGGGATGTTATATGAGTCCCGTAAAAATTTGAGAATTGTTGGCCTTGTAGAATGAAAGTTATGGCTATTGTGGCGAAGGACCTCAAATCGGGAAAAGGGACCAAAACCCGCTAACCTCTAGCTTTCGTGCACTGTTTTTACCCCTTGGAAGGTGCAATAAATTCAGGTCTTTTTACCACGGAAACATAGGAAGTTAGGTAGCTCCTGTCCAAAAATCGCCATATTCCAACTTGTAACGAAGAATCTATGGCTAAAATAAAAACGTAGAGTTTTTCGACGAAAACGACTAAAATTGGAGTTCTATGAATCCGATGACCACGAAATTTTAATTGGGAGTACTTGTTAATATGTATAAGATTCTATCAAAAATTTGGAGTCATCAGAGTTGTGCAAGATAGTGATCATTTTTCTTAGTTTCGAAAGTTAAAACGAACGTTTGAAAAATGTTAAAGGAAATTGAAAACTTTCATAAGGAAAGTATTTTTATGTATGAAATATATGTACATATGTGTGGCAAGATTTGAAGAAAATAAAAATTGATGATTAAAAGAGGTTAAGTCATTTTAAGAATGCAGCTTCCAATCTGGTTTGCTTTATTCATATTTCGGTTTGCTGAATTGATTGAATCCGGCTTGCTGAATTAGTGAATATAGTTTGCTGAATTAATGAATCCGGTTTGCTGAATTAGTAAATCTAGTTTGCTGAATTGTAGGATAGTTTGAATCCAGGTTGATGGATTGGATGTTGGTTTGAATCCAGGTTGATGGATTGGATGTTGGTTTAAATCCAGGCTGTTGGATTGGTATGTTGGATAATTCAACTTGCTGGTTTAGATATTTAGGCTTAATGGATTATAAAGAGAACTTATAGAATAAAAGACTTAGTGTTAAGTCATAAGATTTATGATAAAGTAGAAGTATAGTCGTATTCTTCAATAGTTGTTGTATAGTTGCTAAGCTAAACAATTCCTTCAGGGAGCGGAGGTATATACGAACTAGCAACCGATCTAACTCACTGTGAAAACAGTGTAGACGAGACGGAAACTAGTTTGTTAGTTGTTTGTGGAAAACCACTCAGCATACTATATTGAACACTGTTAAAGACTCGATGTGTGCTAGTGTTGGTCGATTTCGCAACCGAAAATCTCGTGCAAGTATATCCGGTCTAATAAGTAATATAATAAAAGTAAAAATCGATCCCACGAGGAATTATCTCTAACGTGTCCCAATTATCAATTTCAAGTCACCTCGATTTTAATTAAACACTTATTTTAAAACATAAATGGATAGGTAAAGAGCTAAGAATACAATATCCACACACAAGCGTTTTGTCAAACACTTGCCGTGTATCACTTTGTTCAAAGCTCTTAACTCTCCTTTTGATCATGGCAGTCACAATGAATTGACAAGACACAAATTATGTATAACACAATCATATGTTATTATATTCATGGTATGAATCTATAATCCATTTTCTAATTTCATATAGAATTCCAAGCTAATTACCAATTCCTTAATAATTAAACATTAAGCTCAAAATACAATGAATTAATTCACATGTCACCAATCAAACGGAAAACAAGATAAAAGTTTAATTCATACTAATAAATCAAACTATTCCAAATATTAGGTAATCATCCATGGATAATACAAGTATCAAATAAAAACTAGAAGTTTAATTCAATTCTCTGTCTCCATTGGTCTTACAATTGGTAGCACTAGATCCCCAAGAATGAGTCCTAGCCATTAGAGCAAAAAGAAAGAAAGGATGACTTCCCTTAATTGGTAGATGAAACTCCACCATTGTTGGTACATGAAGCTCCACCATTGAAGCACCATTGAAGCTCTTGAAGAACCATGGCATAAGGCCATGGCCTCCTCTCCTTGCCCCAAGCTCTTCCGCCTCCTCTCTCTTTTCTCCCTCTAGGTTGCAAGTAGAAATGAAGAAATTTTGTTTTTGGGTTAGTAGGATAGGCATTTATCAACCCTGTTCTGCCCAGAATTCGTGCCTCGCACTGTGGCATCACCATTTGGCCTGAAACTCGCGGTGCGGCGTGAGGCTACTGCATTTTAGTGCTGCAGCGTGGCCATTTACACTAGGAATTCGCGTTGCAGCGAGGGTCAAAGAGTCTGGATTTCTAGCTTCGACGTCTCTTGGAAAAATGACCATAACTTCTTCGTCCGAACTCGGATTAAGGCGATTAAAGAGGCTATGGAAAGCTAAGAAGTAGCTCTACAACTTTCATAGCTGGAGCTCATCGAGATAATGGCCGGAGCAAGTCGTAAATTGGCCGGGAAGCAGTTGATGTGTAAAATGCATTTAAAATCTGATGGTAAAAAGACCATAACTCTCTCAGACGAACTTCAAATTGGATGATTCTGGATGCTCGGAAAAGCTAAGACAAAGATCTACAACTTTTGTTTTTTGAGTTTTGAGAGATTCGGATTGGATCATGGGTGAAATTGAGAAACAAGCAGCTAGAATGCCAAATTCAAGCCAACAACGCATCGATCCAAGTGGCTTTTATTTCAATTCCTACAAAACAACGTAAAAATACATAAAAGCAATACAAAAACATGTAATAGCAATACAAAACTACATTACACAATAATAAGATGAAAACACATAAAACCAAACAAAAAACTAAAGACTTACAAATTTATCAAGTCGAAAGTACTCAATTCGTAGGTATAAAAACTACTCATCAAATACCCTCAAACTTGAATATTTGTTTGTCCTCAAGCAAAACCAAATACAAAAACTTTACATACTAAATAATAACATATAACGCGAGCAATGAATCAATGAAAATCAAAAGATGGCCTCAATGATTTCCAAACCAAAAACTCTCAACATAATCCAAGAGCATGCAAGTTTAACAGTTTTAACCTATACATTGGTTCCATGACAATCACGACCCACAATATTTGAGCACATCCAAACTGTATTCGCCATTATACTCAGATAAGACATATAACAAACTCTACATAAAAGATATAATACATCAACTCTTGAATCTTATTACCACATCAATCTCAACTACGATAACAACATATAAATCTAGGGGAATAAGAAGGATATTCATTATCAACAAGCTATCTTCCCTAGCATCGCATACAAATGCCATAGATTTCTTTTTCTTTTCTCTTTTCCTTCTTTTTTTTGAATTTAGTGAGTGCATCTTATGCTCTATCTCACCTGCAAATGAACGAGTGCGTTTTACGCTCCATCTCGTTTCACATGTGTCCATGAGTGAGTGCATTTTACGCTCCATCTTAAGTCATCATATGATTCAAAATGCAACTCAGGAAGACATTTTTTTAAAAATAAGCTAAGATGCAAAACAATCTAAGAATACCCCCAAACTTATATGAATGCCAAACTTTGCTTTAATTGATGTTTAAACAAGATCATAGAGTCTCAACAATATCTTTTACACAAGAATAAGTTATATAAACTCTCTAAGACACAATTGACTCAACAGTTGAATAAAAATGCCAAGAAAGTGAAAAAGGGCATAACTATCGTAGAACCAACACGCGAGGTAGAATTTAAACTAGTGTGCTCAAGGATTTCACGAGAGTTTCCTAAATGTTTTCTAAGCTCATATCATAGGCCCAATAATGATTCAACCAAAACATTGCTCGAAATTCTAAAATTTTCAAAATTTTTCAAATTTTTATCTAATATGCAAAACTAAGCATACTACATCAAAATAACTAACATAATACTAACTCAAGCACCCCATGCATCACGAGTACCCCCAAAATTAAGACAAACATTGCCCCCAATGTAAAGATAGACAAAATTAAAATAGAGAACTTCCCTGAGGTTGTGTCAATCGTCATCGACGACATCCTCCCCACCATAAGTCGTTTGGGAGCCATTTGCATTCAAAAGCACCAACAAAATGCTATGCCTAGCTTATGCCTTGCTTTTGGCCTTCGCTTGTGCCTTGTCCCTTGCTTTGCTTGGCGATTCGTTAGCAAATCATGCTCGTAGCTATTTGGTGCCTAAAGTTAGCTAACACAAAAGATTAGCCTTAGGTTGCCTCCCAAGAAGAGCTTATTTTATAGTCTTTAGCCCGACTTTATATAAAACATGAAAACAAGCTTAAAGTATAGCAAAATCGGACTGACAATACAATCCGGCTTGGGAAGAAATAATTTTTTTTAACATGTCATGTAAAATCGGACTATGAGGCCTTAGCTTACGCCAAGTCTCGCACAAGATCAATGCATTTACTTATTGTCTTTTTAATCCAAATTCGCAAATAATAACAATAAATAGAACTGTGAGGCCCCAGCTTACGCCAAGTCTCGCACAAGATCAATGCATTACTTATTATCTTGTCAACCTATTTATTGCAATCGGTAAACACATCCAACAATGAAATGAATACATGAATTAAAGTTTAACCTATGATCAAATCGATTGAAATCACTACTGGAAAACATTAGAACCGGCAACGGCGCAAAAAACTTGATGGTCAATTTCGCAACCGAAAAACTCGCGCAAGTATACGCGGTATAATAAGTAATTTAGTGAAAGTAAAAGTCGATCCCACGAGGAATTATCTCTAACGTGTCCCAATTATCAACTTCAAGTCACCTTGATCTTAATTAAACACTTATTTTAAAACATACATAGATAGGTAAAGAGCTAAGAACACAATATCCACACACAAGCGTTTTGTCAAACACTTGTCGTGCATCACTTTGTTCAAAGCTCTTAACTCTCCTTTTGATCATGACAGTCATAATGAATTGACAATACACTATAATCCATTTTCCAATTTCATATAGAATACCAAGCTAATTACCAATTCCTTAGTAATTAAACATTAAGCTCAAAATACAATGAATTAATTCACATGTCACCAATCTAACGGAAAGCAAGATAAATGTTTAATTCATACTAATAAATCAAACAATTCCAAATATTAGGTAATCATCCATGGATAATACAAGTATCAAATAAAAACTAGAACTTTAATTCAATTCCCTGTCTCCATTGGTGTTACAATTTGTAGCACTAGATCTCCAAGAATGAGTCCTAGCCACTAGAGGAAAAACAAAGAAAGGATGGCTTCCCTTAATTGGTAGATGAAACTCCACCATTGTTGACGCATGAAGCTCCACCATTGAAGCTCTTGAAGAACCATGGCATAAGGCTATGGCCTCATCTCCTTGCTCCAAGCTTTTCCGCCTCCTCTCTCTTTTCTCCCTCTAGGTTGCAAGTAGAAATGAAGAATTTTTGTTTTTGGGTCAGTAGGATAGGCATTTATCAACCCTGTTCTGCCCAGAATTTGTGCCTCGCGCTGCGGCATGAGGCTATTGTATTTTGGCGCTGCAGCGTGGCCGTTTACACTGGGAATTCGTGCTGCAGCGAGCGACAAAGAGTCTGGATTTCTAGCTTCAACGTCTGTTGAAAAAATGACCATAATTTCTTCGTCCAAACTCGAATTAAGGCGGTCAAAGAGGTTATGGAAAGCTAAGAAGTAGCTCTACAACTTTCATAACTAGAGCTCATCGAGATAATAGCCGGAGAAAGTCGCAAATTGGCCAGGAAGTAGCTGATATGTTCAATGTATGCAAAATCCGATGGTAAAAAGACCATAACTCTCTCATACGAACTTCAAATTGGATGATTCTAGATGCTCGAGAAAGCTAAGACAAAGATCTACAACTTGTGTTCTTTGCGTTTTGAGAGATTTAGATTGGATCATGGGTGAAATTGAGAAACAAGCAGCTGAAATGCCAAATTCAAGCCAACAACGCATCGATCCAAGTGGCTTTTATTTCAATTCCTACAAAACAACATAAAAATACATAAAAGTAATACACAAACATGTAATAGCAATACAAAACTACATTATACAATAATAAGATGAAAACACATAAAACCAAACGAAAAAACTAAAGACTTACAAATTCATCAAGTCGAAAGTACCCAATTCGTAGGTATAAAAACTACTCATCAGCTAGCTTTAAAATTATGAATACATATGGTGCTAAGCTGTTATCGAATATTTAGTTATGTGATTAAATATTAGATAATTTATTGATAAAGAAGTGATATTATAAGGTGATATATGTGATTCTAATTTAAAGATCAATCTTATAACTAATAGGTCCTTCATAAGAGATTAAGTTAAATTACGTAGCAGTAATCGACGGTACATGCAAGTTTCCTTAACCTTACTCAAGTTTATATTGAGAAAATTCTTCTTAACTCAAACTTGAGTTGTTATGTTTCAAACATGCTAGTGGTTTGATACTTCATAATTATTTCACATCTTTAAATTATTGATTCGCACTTAGTGCATATTGTATATGTTCATCAGCTATAAAAGGCTGATCACCTTCATTACCTTAAGGTTTAGTTAAATTGGTTCATGGTCATTATTGACACCTTGTATTATTGAATTCAGTCATTCAATCATTGAAATTTTGATTCCTGCTCTTCCACAATTATTATATTGTTGAAAAATTCCAAACCTTATTCATTCTTTCAATCATGATATATCTTTATTGTATTTAAACTTGTTGAGCAAAGTAGTTGCTCACTCTTGCTATATCATGATAATAACTTTCAGATTTAAGGCGAATGTTCAAGGAAAGACAGTTACAAAAGTAAAGGACAAGATTAGATGGTTGTTAACTATTTAGTTATTTGATGTAAGTTAATTGTGTAAACCTTTTTATGAATTTAAAGGTAAATATGTATTAAAATAAAGGTTATAGACCTTGGGATATGTAGCAGAGTTTATTGTATAAACAATTTATGTCTATATCTTCCGCAGTAGTTGTAAATATGATGTATCGTGATGCACCAGGTTCGAGGTTAAAGGGACCCGGATTTGGGATCGTTACAGGTTGGTATCAGAGCTGTAGGTTATAAACCTTTAGTAGGGGTACCTTAGGCTATAATCGCATGGATGAGGATAAAGAATAAACTCAAATAGAGTTTAAGCATTAAAAGATGAATTTTTGGAAATTCATTATTAAGTAAAGAAAAAGATAAATAAGATTCAAAGAAGAATCTTGAAAATTTATAAAGATAAGAATCTGGAGTTACCCGACTTTGATAATAAAGAGGACGAGTAATGATGAATAGTCAAAGTCTATAAGACTAAAAGCATAAAAGAAATCCTAATATAATATGATTAAAGTGAAAAATAAGAAGATCGTAAAACAAAACGGTCATAAGATAGAAAAGAATCGTAATATAATACGATTATAAGAAAGATCACAACGTGATCTGATTAAGACATGGAATGATAGATGATCAATCTATGGATTGAAAATTTTATAGCATAATTGTTGTACGAAAGTTGTACTATAAAATTGTACTATATAAACTCGTGAAAGAGTGATTAATGTTGATATACGAATTAAATGAAATTCGTATGAGTAAAGGGAAAGTTAGAATTAGGTGAGATTTCAATGGAGGACTCATGTTAGTGGCTGAGTTGTACAATTCCTTGTATGGATGGGGAATTTGTGCTTGGTTTAACAACCACTTAGTTTTTTTATATTGACAATCATTGAAATATTGGTGTCACGCTATCGATATACGTATGACGAGAAGGTGATTTTTTTCTCATATTTATATTTGATAGTTAGAGAATATTAAGATTGGGTGCGAGTTCTTTAAACTCATACGTATGGTAAGTTCGTGACTCATAATCGTATGGTGGAACCCCTCAGCGAGTGGACGATTTTGGTCTGACTAGGATAAGTTCTAAACCCATATGATTATGGTAAGTTCCTGAACTCATAACGTGTGGTATGTTTGATGAATTTTACTAGAATATAGAAAGGTTGTGGATGAAGAATTGAGGATTTTTAGTATAGTAAGCTTTAAGGATGATAGAAATAGATAGAATTATTAAGCAATGGATCATTAGAAAAATTGAACTTGATGGTGGAAGCATAAGTATTCCAAATCTTCTAACTATGCTAGACTTCGAAATTTTTGACATCAAGCTAAATTCGCACTAACGTGCCTTTAAAAATAAAAATGAAATTTTTGTTATCCTTAAAACAGAGTGACGAGTATGTAGAAGTGGGCTTCAAACCACTAACGCATCGTTACCTGTTGCGACATGATAACACCAAAAACAATTTTTTTTTGTTTGGAACTGTTTAAGGAAGAGTCTACGCTATTTGTTTCGGCTAGACAAAAAAAATGATTTAAAATATCAAAATGTATTTTTAAATAGTCATCAATGCATTATGTAACCTAGTGTAGAATGACAGATGATGGAGTCATCAATGCAGATTAACCTAGTGTTGCATGAGATCTAGGGATCGTATGACCAGGTATGATGTAATATGACAAAGTCACAAAATGACGGAATCCTCAAATGGACTATATATACAGTGCAGTATCATGACGTCACAAAATGTTTTTCAGAATTTTAAAGATAATGTATTGCCAATTTAATTTGGCCAGACACGTGTTTCGATTGATATTCGAATTATTGGTATATGTCTAAGCTATTTGACTCGGCTAGACAAATGTTGTAATGATTTATTACATCGATATAGTGGATGTCAGAATAATAAAATAGACACTGGTGTTGTGTCATAAAAAGTCAGACACTGGTGATGTGTCAAAACAAAACAGGACACTGGTGTTGTGTCATAATAAAACAGACACTGGTATTGTGTCATAATAAAATAGACACTAGTATTGTGTCATAAAAGGATAGACACTGGTGATGTGTCATAATGGAACAGACACTGGCGTTGTGTTATAGACATTGGTGATATGTCATAAGAAGCCAGACACTGGTGATGTGTCATAATAAAATCAAATAGACACTGGTGATGTATCATAATAAAATTAAATAGACATTGGTGATGTGTCATAAAATGAACACTTGTTATGTGTCATAAGAAGCTAGTCATGGGTGGGGCTAGAGTAAAATAGACAATGGTGATGTCAAGATAAGATAAACATAAATGATGTTAAAATAAACACAGATGGTGCTATGATAGTAAGAACCGACATAGGGGATATTGAAAGTAAGATATAGGTGTTATTAAAGATGGATAGATACAAATAGTAAAGAAATTAGACTCCAGAGAGGGTCAAAAGCAGTGGCAAATCAACACTAGCCAAATATGTAAATGCGTAAGATTATACTTTTGGTAAAGGCAGTAATAGAAATGTACTTTTAGTGTAATAGTGATTTCAGGGACCGAATCCTTATAAGGGAGAAGAATGTGACAACCCGAAAATTTATAAGATTTATTTACTCCCTCCGTCCCAGGATAAAAGTCTTTATTACTATTTTAGGTAGTCCCATGTTAAAAGTCTACTTACCTTAAATAATCTATTTTTTACAATAATTTGTCCATAATACCCTTAGTATTAATTGTCATATTTCTATTCCCTATGCATATTTATGGAGCATCACTACTCATGTACAAAAAACTATGTAACTAAATGAGAATTTAAATATGGACAATTTTGTCATTTTATCCTCTTTCTTAATATGCGCAAAAAGTCAACCAGGACTTTTATCCTGGGACGGAGGGAGTATAAGATCTTGAATGATTAAATTAAAGGTTAAAAAATAAAACCTAGATTGAAAATAGAGGAATAATTAAAAATTTTGAGAAAAACCTATATGGTTTAATATTGAAAAGAATGTGACGTTTCAAAATTTTGAAATATATTAAATTAAGAATTTAAATAAAAAAAATTCTTATTAAATGATATGTTGTGACGCCCCCAAATTCTCTACACTTCCCTGTAGCAGATCTGGTGCTCACGTGAAACTATACAACTATAAATATTCAATAAAATATGACTTCTATCTATCCAAGGTTCACAGTATCCCATAACAGATGATAATTCCTACCAGAATGTTATCTGTGTTTGGATACCCTCACTTGGATGTATAGATTCATATCTCATGAATACCTCTTTCATATCGATGTTCCCTATCTATCTGACATTCACAGTATTAACGATAAGATTGTCCATAGAACTGAGGGGCGCATTTCGGTAAAGATGGCACCTTACCGACGCTCATTAAGTGTAACCTCAGAGCTTATAGGACTTTCAATATCATTTAAATACCCTCATTCAAATGTATAGTTCGTATAGATACTGTATTTACTTAGTATAACTATGCTAAAGAATGTAAAGATCAGAGTATAACGCATTCGATGTAATAAAGGATGATAATATATTACATATCATTAAGTTCAGTTACATCGTTCTCAGTACTAAGTTATTACAACAAAGCCTTATAAAAGACTTGAATTATTCAAAAACAGTAAATAAAACTAGTAAACATGTCCTTTTCTTTTGTCTGTCCTAGAAGTACCGGGATTATCATTTAAAACTGCAAAAGAAGATATATGCAAGAATGAGCTACAAATGCTCAACAAGTTCATTTGAAAACATAAACACAATGTGTTTGATTTGAAAGATGTCAATGATGTATAACTGAGGGTTCTGTACATGAACCATATATTTCAATCAGTTCTATCAGTCTTTAATGACTTAGAACCGCTTGATTTCGGATATCTGGTAGGGGATCTTAGGAGTATGAATATCATCCTACAATTTTATGTCGATATCTAATCAACATTTACCGGCACCTTATATTAAGGTGTTTCAGTTCACCTTACATCAAGGTGTTCCATTTCTCAGTATAAGATGTCGTGCCAAAACAATTTGGTTTGACACAACAATTTACGCTCGAATAAACAATATATGAATAATAATTCATTTCTTAAGTTATGCTGAATAAGAAGCAATAACTTCACAATAATTGATAGCAATATGTAATAGACTTGCTTAAATGTAACAAGGTTAGGAGACTTGCCTGTGCGTAGCACGTTAAGTTTACGCTGTTTATCAATGTTGGGTAGTCTATTTATGTCTATTCATATCAGTAATAAACATTAGAATCTATAATAATACCTATCTAATTAAACTAGACATTTTCGTTAAGGTCCGACGTTAATTGGTATCTCGGTCGCGTCATTAGATAGCTAAACACATAGGTTTATCAATAAAACTTCATTTGGAAACTTAAATATTAGTCTAGACAATTTAATTATCATTTATAATATTTTCAAAAGCTTAATATTATTTTTAAATAATTTTTATAAGCTTAAAAATATTTTTAAATAATTTTACAAGTTTAGGAATATTTTTAAATAATTTAATTATCATTTAGAATATTTTTAGATACTTAAAATATTATTTAAATGATTTATTTATCATTTATAACATTTTTAGAAATATAGAATATTTTTAAATGATTTATTTTATCATTAATAATATTTTTAGAATTTATTTTATCATTTAAATGATGTAATAATTATTTATAATAATTTTTAAAACTTAGTTTAATATTTAAATGATTTAATTATCATTTAAAATATTTTTCAATTACTTAGTATATTATTTAAAATAATTATTTATTATATATAATAATTTTAGAAAGTTAGTAATATTTTTAAATGATTTAATTATCATTTAAACTAATTTAAATACATTAATATCATTTTTAAATTATTTATTCAATATATTTATTAAATAATTTAGTATTTAATTAAATTAAATAATTATAAAAATTTTTATCAACAATATTAAAAATTTATTAAATATAATTTAAAATGAATTTTTAATATTTAATATCAATTAATATGAATTTTTAATATTTATTTATAATTTATTTAATTATTTTTATTCATTTTTATTAAAAATCGTCGCAAAAGGCTTTAGTGATAGTCTTCATAAGATTTTTAGTTTTCTCGGTTTGAGTATGCATTTCGTCGCTAAAGGTGTTCTTCATGAAGAACACTTGGTCATGGTCGGGCAGTAACCTTTGACCTTAAATTAATTTCAGCTGGGTTATTGTTTGTGTGTTATTTTTGCTTGTTGTTGTAGCCTACATGGTAGTGTATAACGACATATGAAAGTTACACTCAAACAACATCAATTGATGCTCTAAAAATGTGGTCAAATTAGTCGGTTCATCACTGTTCTTGAGTTTCTGGGTAACCCAAAAACTCATGCAGTCGTGGTCGGTCAACGTGGTTTGACCGTTAATAACTTTGATTCCAGTTTAGCTTAATGTGTTTTGACACTTCAAGGTTGTAGTTTACATAGCATACTATAAGATTAAGCCAAGAAACAACACATATAATATCATTTAAGCATGATCTAGGTTGTTCAAAAGTCTGTCAGTGAACTGTCAGACATTCATATGATTTCTGGGTTATCCAGAAATCAGTCCATCATGCTCGGTCAACGCGTTTTGATCACCTATAACATTCATTCTAGAGATAATTTTAACATTCTACCAATTGAATATTACAGCTAACTTGGCATACTACAAGATCATGCATTAAAACACATCAAACCTACAATTTAGGTCGATCAAAAGCTCTAACAAAAAGCCTTGTCGGACGGTTCTTGACTGCCAAGAACAGTTTGGGTTTTTGATCAAATTCGACCCTTTAAACGTTATGGATATATGTTTAACCAACCCAGATCATCAAATAACATGTTTACACATAATCCTAAACATCTAAAACATAAAATTATTACAGGCTTGAAGATCTAGCATAAAAATTAGGGTTTTTGTACCTTTTTCTTCAAATTTTAATCTTTGATCTTTGCTACTAATCTTAGGATTGCAGGGGCTTGATATGGTATGATTGTAAGTGTTTAGGCTTTGTAAATTTCGTAGGTCAAATGGTCAGCTTGATGTTCTATTTATACGAATTCTAAAATTAGGGTTTCTAGGGTTCTTTTTCCAAATTTGTCCTCTACAAATATCTAGCCTTGATACTTGTGCTACTCTCATCTGATCTAAATGACCTACTTGTGCTGGAGTGTGTGAAGCACAAGCTTGCACACTCCTAGCTCAATTTTTAATTGTTTAAATTTTATTTTTGATTTATTTACTTACTAATTAAACCTAGATTTTTACTAATCATGTTTAGGATGTTTAATTAGGTTTAGTAATGCCTTAATTAAGGAAATATATCATAATTAAGGTTTATCATTTCATAATTTAGTGTTATTGAATCAAATTAGGGTTTTAGAGTTTCCAAATTAGGGTTTAGGGGTTTTAATCCTACAATTAGGGTTAAAATCTTGAATTAGGGTTTTGATATAAGTTCAATGATTCTTAATTAATATTATGATTCATTAATTAGAATCTAATTATATCACTTAAGATTCTTGTATAGTAATTCGGGTTTTAATTGACCAATTCGAACAACTTTTACCATTTAGGGTTTTCAATTTAGGGTTTCTACTTTAGTTTATCCTTTTAAACCCTATTTAACTTATTTTAGATTTTTATCAGTTAATATAATATTATATTAACTCCGAAGCACGACAAATCACTTTGTCATTTCCAAGCACGACACAGCAGCTTACAAAAATAATTTGTCGAGACGCTTCTCGATGAAATCGTCGGAAGCACGACAAATCATTTTGTCCGTGTAAGCACGACACAGCTGCTTGGCGAAATTTTTTTTATTTGACCTAATTCTTAAATAAAATACACAATCACATAGTACGAAGTCGGAACATGAAATTTTATTTAATAACCACATAATTTACATATACAAATTTTATTAGGGTTCGGAATATTACATATGTTATGTGATAGTGTGTTGCATACGTGAATACGAACTATACAATATGTGACTTTTATGCTTAATAAATATATTATCATTATATATTTATTGTATGTAAATAAATTATAGGGGCAATTTATTTAAAAGAAATGAGATGAGTAAAATTAATCCTTTGGTGTAAGTTAAATAATCTATAAATTATTTTAAATTGGTGGCATTAGATATACTTAAGGTACCCACTATTTTATTAAAGAAATTATTTATTACGTTACTAGATGTAATGTATGTATGATTTTAATGTAGTAAGTATATTATTATATTTATTACAATTAAATTGTTGGGAACAATTTATAGAAGAGAAAAGAAAATAGTTAATTTAAGTATACATAAATATTGTATACTTTAAATAAAAAATATTAAAATAAAGAGGGAATATTATTTTAATTATAATATCTCATTTATTGAATAATAAATTTTCAAGCCGTGGTGACTGTTTTGGTAAAAACAGTCCAGGTGGTTCAAAGGGGAAAAAGGGCTGCTACAGGTCAGTCCAATTCAGAAATATTTTCGTCAACTATTTGTACTCTAAAAATTCTAGAAAAATTTATAGTGATAATAGGAGATGTTATTTGAGTCCTGTAAAAATTTGAGAATTTTTGCCCTTGTAGAATGAAAGTTATGACTGTTATGGCGAAGGACCTCAAATTGGGAAATGGGATCAAAACCCGCTAACCTCTAGCTTTCGTGCACTGTTTTGACCCCTTGGAAGGTGCAATAAATTCAGGTCTTTTTACCACTGAAATATAGGAAGTTAGGTAGCTCCTGTCCAAAAATCGTCGTATTCCGACTTGTAACGAAGAATCTATGGCTAAAATAAAAACGTAGAGTTTTTTGACGAAAACAGCTAAAATTGGAGTTCTATGAATCCGATGACCACGAAATGTTAATTGGGAGTACTTGTTAATATGCATAAGATTCTATCAAAAATTTGGAGTCATCGGAGTTGTGCAAGATAGTGATCATTTTTCTTAGCTTTGAAAGTTAAAACGGACGTTTGGAAAATGTTAAAGGAAATTGAAAACTTTCATAAGGAAAGTATTTTTATGTATGGAATATATATACATATGTGTGGCAAGATTTGAAGAAAATAAAAATCGATGATTAAAAGAGGTTAAGTCATTTTAAGAATGCAGCTTCCAATCCGGTTTGTTGTATTCATATTTCGGCTTGCTGAATTGATTGAATCCGGCTTGCTGAATTAGTGAATATAGTTTGCTGAATTAGTGAATATAGTTTGCTGAATTAATGAATCCGGTTTGCTGAATTAGTGAATCTAGCTTGCTGAATTCTAGGATAGTTTGATTCCAGGTTGATAGATTGGATGTTAGTTTAAATCCAGGTTGTTGGATTGGTATATTGGATAATCCAACTTGCTGGTTTAGGTATTCAAGCTTAATGGATTATAAAGAGAACTTATAAAATAAAAGACTTAGTGTTAAGTCATAAGATTTATGCTAAAGTAGAAGTACAGTCGTGTTCTTTAATAGTTGATATATAGTAGTTGGGCTAAACAATTCCTTCAAGGAGCGGAGGTATATACGAACTAGCAACCGATCTAACTCACTGTGAAAACAGTGTAGACGAGACGGAAACTAGTTTGTTGGTTGTTTGTGGGAAATCACTCAGCATACTATATTGAACACTGTTAAAGACTCGATGTGTGCTAGCTTTAGAATTATGAATACGTATGGTGCTAAGGTGTTATCTAATATTTAGTTATGTGGTTAAATGCTAGATAATTTATTGATAAAGAAGTGATATTATAAGGTGATATATGTGATTCTAATTTAAAGATCAATCTTATAACTAATAGGTCTTTCATAAGAGATTAAGTTAAATTACGTAGCAGTAATCGACGGTACATGCAAGTTTCCTTAACCTTACTCAAGTTTATATTGAGCAAATTCTTCTTAACTCAAACTTGAGTTGTTATGTTTTCAAACATGCTAGTGGTTTAATTCTTTATAATTATTCCGCATCCTTAAATTATTGATTCGCACTTAGTGCATGTTGTATATGTTCATCAGGTATGAAAGGCTGATCACCTTCATTACCTTAAGGCTTAGTTAAATTGGTTCATGGTCATTATTGACACCTTGTATTATTGAATTCAGTCATTCAATCATTGAAATTTTGATTCCTGCTCTTTCATAACTATTATATTGTTGAAAAATTCCAAAGCTTATTCATTCTTTCAGTCATGATATATCTTTATTGTATTTAAACTTGCTGAGCAAAGTAGTTGCTCACCCTTGCTATATCTTGATAACAAATTTCAGATTTAAGGCGAATGTTCAAGGAAAGACAGTTACAAAAGTAAAAGACAAGATTAGATAGTTGTTAACTATTTAGTTATTTGATGTAAGTTAATTGTGTAAACCTTTTTGTGAATATAAAGGTAAATATGTATTAAAATAAATGTTATAGACCTTGGGATATGTAGGAGAGTTTATTGTATAAAACAATTTATGTTTATATCTTCCGCAGTAGTTGTAAATATGATATATCGTGATGCACCAGGTCCAAGGTTCAAAGGACCCGGATTTGGGGGCGTTACAGTGACTCTGCAATCGGTTGAGCATCTTCTGGTTCTTCAACCAGAACCATTCTCCTTTTTTGTAGCCTTTGGCTTCTTCAAGTCTTTCATCACGACATCCTACCTGTGCCACTCATTGGCTTCCTTTCTCTTCTTTTCCATCTCCTTTTTATCACATTCTCCAATGGTTAACCCTTCCTTAGCAGCTGCCTCACCATCTTTTTTATCTATTTCAGTATAGTAGTTTTGGATTTTATCGGTCATTGCCTTATAGTAAAATGTTAGAGGAGGCTTTGACGTGAACTTTCTTCTACTTTGAACTTTCCAAATTCGTTGGCTAGCTAACTGATTGAGAGTTAGTGTAGCATCATCTTCTGGGATGGTGGGATCAGCCTCAAGGATGTCTTTCTATCTCATTTTCTTCTTCATTCTTCTGTAGAACTTTTTGCTTCTTCTTTAGACCATGCTCCTTGGCCTTGATTGATGTTGGATCCAATTTCTTCTTCTTAGGCTGGTTTGTAGTTGAAGTTATATTGGTAGAGGTCTCAGGTATAGCAGAACCTTGAGATTCCTCTTCTTCTATTTCAGCAAATTTTCTATTCTTATCTTTCTTCATTGGCTTTTATACTTCAGTTATAGTCACTTTCCTCGGACTGCTTTGACTTATTGATTTCGACTGGATTTCTCTTTCAGTTTTTGAACAACTTCTTCGTTATATTCTTATTTACATTTAGGGGCTCTCCTTCCTTCTTCCCAATATGCTGCCTCATTTTCTTCTTTAGCTGAATACTTATGAACCTCCCATAATACATCTTTGGGAGGGGCTTTCATGCAGTTTTCATATTCTCTACATCTTTGAACCACTTTGAGATCCAATAAAAAAGGATCACTCTATAGTTGATCTTGCCTTCCAAGGTAATAGCTGACATTACTTTAAGTTGAAGCTCACTTATGATGTTGTGAACAGAGTCTTTATAGAGAATACATTTGCCAATAATATCTGCTAGGAACTTGAAATCTTGAGTGAATTCCTTTTTCTTGTAACCTTTCAACTTAAGATTCTTCTTGGCGTAACTTATAAATCTGAGACCTTTTTGTGTATTAATATTACCGAGGCCAGTATCACCTTCGTTCACGAAGCTTAGTAGTAGGTCGTAGTCACTGGGTTCGAAGGTGAGTGTGATATTATTCACCATTTGTCTTGATAATTCCATCAGAAAATGACTTCATTCAGATAAAACTAAAATCATTCGAAAGTGAAGGTTTATATCTTCAAATTGATTTAGTCATAACTAGTTTCTAGAGACGACTTGGTTTGGCAACATGATTCTTATGGTTGATTTGAGCTAAAAGAGAGAAAATCCAAGTTAGGGCTCGAATCGTAGGATAAATTAGGGCTTAGAGAGAGAGAGAGAGAGAGAGTAAAAATAAGAGCAACTGAAACGGTGAAATGAAATATCAAAATTTTGTAATTATATATTCATTTCCCTCTCCTTTTGGTTAGTGGGACACATGTTGAGTTTTAATTTGCCACACTGACTTTTGTAACTACAACTTTTAGCCGTGTGACAGTTACTTTTCCACTGAACGCACCCATGCTTATTTGTATTGACACCACCTAGAACCCTTAACTTTCACTTAATTATTTCTCCAGATATAAACTGATATCATTAGAGTGAGATAACTCAACGATTTTTCACTACTCTACGATCCACTTTACGATTTTTTTTTGTTGACAGTTTTCATTCCACGATCTCATTCCTGCATAGATAGTCTTACAAACGAATATCATGAACTTAAATTTAACCTGCCCTAACTCACATATTAACTTATTAATCTTTTATATCTGAATTTGTCTAGTGGCTTAGTAAACACATCAGCTAATTGATTTTATGCTGGGATAAAATGGTAAGGGGGATAGTATATCATTTTAAAGATGATCCCTAATGAAGTGATACCTTATATCAATGTGTTTAGCTTTAGAAATACAAAACATGATTATATGTAATTGTTATTGCACTAACGTTATCACAAAATATAGGAATAGACTTGAAATCAAACCAATAGTCAAGCCACTAGTTCTTCATCCATAAGATTTGAGCATAACAACTACTAGCAGCAATATACTCAGCTTCTGCAGCTGAAGTTGACACCGAGCTTTGCTTCTTGCTAAACCATAAGACTAATCTATTTCCAATCAATGCGAATTGGCAAGTTCCATTAGTACTTTTCTTGTCTTATTTTATATCTTAGCCAATGTCAGCATTTGAATATCCAATTAGATCAAAGGGAGACCTCCTGGGGATACTACAGGCTAAGGCTACAATTTCAGAGTACCCTTGAAATATCTACAACAAATTTTCTTAAAAGAAAATTAAATGAGATTCTTTAGGATTAAACTTAAAATTTAGTACAAATACATGTAGAGAAAAACATAAATATATCAGGGTATGCACTAGCAGTTAAGTATAGGAAAGATGCAAATCATACCTTTGTATTGAGTTATATCAACGCCATTTATCTTGTTCATCCTTATCTCGCTTAGTCGCAGCAGCCATAGGAGTCTTTATGGGGTAGCTGATTCCATGTTAATACTTCTTGAGTAAGTTCCTTTTGATGTACTTGGTTTTGGTTGATGAATATTGAGTCTTTCTTCAGTTTGCTTGCAATTGAAGTCCCAAGTGAACAAATTCAAAGCTCCCATCAATAAACTCATCTCTTTAAACTTGCTCTGGGCATAAGCTTTAGGCAATATCTCTTTACAATATAACTTTTCATCAGCACAACCAAGTATATAATATCATCCTACATAAATTTGTTACTAACAAATGTTCTTATCTTTGTGCTTTTTAAGAAAAAATGTTGTGTCTGCGTCTACCTCTAGTGAATTTTTTTTCAAATATGGAAAATTAGTTAATGTGTCTTGGATAATTGAGGTTAAAGGAATCAAAAAAAGTCTGGGGTTACTTTTCCTTGAGTATTCTTCTTCAATTTTCTTGCCGAGATGAGGTTACCAACCATGTAGTTGTAAAGAATTTTATGGTATTTAAAAAGATTTTATTATAAATTATAAATTGTCCATAGAATTTTGAGTCATGGATTCAATAGGGGAATTAGAATTAGTCATGGTAAACATCTTCCAGTACAGGGGAAACTGTGTGCCCAGTTAGTAAACACTGTAGTAGGTTGGAGAGTAGTAAAGTCTCGGTAAATTTTAAGTATGTGACTTTTCTTATTCTTAACTTTTACAATGAAACTTCATTTAAATTAATTCAATTAATTTGTTTAATTGAATTAAATAGGTCTCATTGAGTTAGAATTTGAGATGTTATAACTTACGGCATGCCAAGAGTCGGTTAGTTTACATCTGAAGGAATTGCTAAGAAAAACCCAGTCTGGTTGAGTGAGAGCAAAAACCTAATCACTTGTAGAAATTTCTTGTAGTAATTAAAAGAATTTTTTTTTGGTGTTTGGGATCGAGGAGCGACAAAGTATAAGATTGGACAGTTTGTTTTTGTCATAGTATTTTTCATTACTATGGCAGGTTACGTATAAACTTATTGGTTTATAATATAATTTGATTATATTTAGTCTTAAAAAACAGTACCCTAAAAAAAAATTAGTTGACAAGTGATTGGTCCTCTCCCTGATGGTTACGAATTCATAGTTTTCGAGATGAGATTTTTTCTATAATTCGTTTAAATATTTTTGGCTGGTAATCTAAGTAGGCATCTAATTGTTGCTAATTTGTGTTCTTGTTATTTTTTATCGTGAATCATTGTGGCTTCAAGGGCAGCGGACTTAAGGTTTCTTTTTTTTTTTTTTTTTTTTTTTATTTTTTTTTTAGTTTGTTATGAATGTACACATTTCTATTATAACATTCTGATTGTTTGTGTTATACATCTAGTTTTATGATAAATTTTTGTTTTTTGTTTTTTGTTTTTTTTTTTGGAGTTCTGTTATGTTCATATCATATTTCTCCCTGACTATTAGAAATTAATTGTATATTATTTCATATAGGTTTGTTGATTTCATTTGGTTAACTTGAATTGTCATTAAGTTGATTGATTCAAAATATTTATTGTATAGTGTATATAATTGGTGGCATAAATCCCCATCGTGGTGAATGGTAAAGGTTATATAATATTTAAATATAATTATTTGTTAGAAAATATAGAATTTGGCCCTACTCCTAACTGCCTAGTGGTTGATACCTACGTTTTTGTCCGGAATATCCTGGAATACGAAGTTTTAGATTTTGGTAGCCAATTATGTTTATTTGGGAAGCAAAGAGTTGATATTGCTTTTTAGGGATGATTTTTCAGGATGGGTATAAAAGAGATTTATTGAAGGGTTGATAATACAAAACCTTCACCAGATTACGAATCAGTATGAGTTACCCAAGTATGAGGCTGATCTTAAAGCATATAATAATTGGAAATTAGCTTAACGATGTATCCAAGTCATAGGTTCTTAGTGGGTTCTCAAACAAAATCCCTCTGTATGGAACTTATGTTCTAATTACCTAAGGATTACTAAAGAGAATGTGTTGGATAAGGTTACGAAGTGAAGTTAAGTCTGGGTTTCTCATGTGAATTAAGTTGGGTGGAAAATAAGTTTTTGTTGAGACTAAGTGATTACCCAGCAGGGTCTGTGTTTTCTTTTGCAATAGGCCAGGGTCACTACAAAA